>JAUTDX010000207.1:0-382555 GCA_030844895.1 Ambrosia x helenae
TTTAAGTATTATTCGTTAGGTAGTTGAGGCACATATCTAAGGTACTTTCCTAACCTTCAACACAAAATAATACGTATACTTACCATGGCTAGCTTGGTCGGGATCTCCATATACCCAAATGGTCGTTAGAAAAATTTATTTTATTGCGTTTCGCATTTATTTTGAAAGATTTGAACCAAATCCGGTTATAGTTTAGATTTTTAAAATGCTAATTCGCTATAACCTTGGCTCTGATACCACTTTCTGTCACACCACGTCTAAGGCGGAAAACGTGGCGCGACGGTTCAAAAGTATTAAGCCAAGATTAATGCAAACCACAATAGTAATTAGAAAAACGGGCATTTATTCAATGCTAATAATCATGTCAAATTATCCATACATAATTATAAATTGTTTTTTGAAATTGATAAGGAGACTTCTCCCTTTATCCCTAAGTCCATGGAATAAAGAGATGAGACCATTTTACGACATTCCAACGCCCAACTTGGAGACATCCCCGACCCTGCTCGCCATGCTAACTTTCCATCAATCAATTACCTGAAAGATATGTTTTGAAAAATCGTCAATATATAAATATGGTGAGTTCACAGGTTTTAATTTAATAAATCTTTATAAAGTGGGGAGTATCCTTGTTATGACATTTATAGGAGTTGCAAAGTCCTACAATTTACTTGAGCCTATAACCAAACCAAGACAATTAATAATGCCCCCGCCCCAAGTCGTTACTCGGTATTCCTACGACTTTATTTCAGAATAAGTGCACCCCAGGCATAAGCTGTTTTTTGATGTCTAGGGTTGATCAAAACTCTGTTTTGAATATAGCAAGCAGTGTTTTACAGCTTCTGCCCAGAAGGACAATGGCAAACCAGAATCTGCTAGCATGGTTCTTGCAACTTCTATAAGAGTTCTATTTTTCCTCTCAACCACCATTTTGCTCTGGTGTTCTTGGGATGCTGTACTGCTCACAATCCTTTTGACACACAGAAATCATCCAACTCCTTATTTTTAAACTCTGTTCCATTGTCACTCCTAAAGACTTTTACTGGCAAGTCATATTGTTTTTCAACTTTGGTGACAAAGTCCTTCAAAATACCTGCAGTCTCATCCTTAGAATGTAAAAAGTAAGTCCATGTTAACCTAGAAAAAATCATCAACTATGACAAGACAAAATCTTTTTCTTCTTAGACTCATGATTTTAACAGGGCCAAACAAGTCCATGTGCAACAATTATAGACATTGACTGGTTTTGGACTCATCAATGGATTTGTAAGAGCTTTTATGTTGTTTCCCTTTTAAACAGGAAACACAATGCTCATCACATTTGAATTCTTTTGATGGTAAGCCTCTGACAAGACTTTGTTTAGAGAGTGTGTTGATAGTATTAAGGTTGGTATGACCCAGTCTCCTATGCCACAATTCTGTCTCCTTTGTGGAGGCAGCAGAAAACAAACAGACATTTGCCATAGGATTGTCCTTTTAACATATCAACAACATACACATTGCCACTTCTATGAGCAACAAGTTGTGCTTTGCTCTCAGCAATGATGGTATCAATCTTTTTCACCACTTCTGCCCCAATAATCTTACAAGTTTTCTTTGTGAAGGATGAGCCATAACCTTTGTCACTCATTTGTGAAACACTCAGAAGGTTAAACTTGAGATTATCAATAAGATTGACATTTTCAAACTTGAGTTTCCCAGCTTGTACAGTCCCTGAACCCAACACCTTACCTTTTGAATCATTACCAAAGGATATATCACCCCCTCCGTGAGCTAAGAAGTCCAGAAGAAGGGCTCTACATCCTATCATGTGCCTGGAACCTCCACTATCTACATACCAAAAGACTATCTAAACAAGCAGAAGCTCCCTGCACAGCAGTAATGGATTAGTTTTGGTGAGTGTCCAAAAGCCAGATTGGCTTTGGATGAGTCCTTAGACTTTTCAGACTCAAGCTTTGGAAGGTGATCAGTGGTTTGAACTAATTTTTGAATTAGGTTCAACAACTGTTGCTGACCATTTGCTAGTGCTTGAATGTCAACACTTGGGGCAACAGTTGTTTGATCACTTCCAGACAGATGATAATACCCATAGGGATTTCTGTTCACTCTTGGTTTAGAGGGTCTTTTTGGCTCCTCATAAACATGTGACAGGCTATGACATGGTGGTTGTTCATATCCTCTTGGGTACTTGCTTGTGGGTGGAGCATCTGTTACTTGGACATCCCTAGGAGCAGATGTTTCAAGACTTTTAGTAACAGATGTTTGGACAGGAGTGAAAGTCTGTTGGGCTTTCCTTTTGAAGTACTCACACCAGGATTTGCAAGAGTTTTAGCTTTGTACTCTTGTATTTTTACATCAAAATTTTTGAGATACAAGCACTCTTTGGTTTTGTGATTCTTTTTCGCACATATTGAACATGTGGCTTTGGAATCACATACACTTGTTCCTTTGTTAATGTCATATGCTTTTAGAAGAAAACAGTCTTTAGTGACATGATTCTTCTTTTCACAGAAATCACAGAACAAGTAGGTTTGAATACATACTTTTCAAATGGACAGTCTTTTCTTTCTTTTTCCCTTTTTCGGCCTTCTTTTCAGCAGATGTTTTGAGCATCTGCTGGAAGGTTTTTCAGGGAATGATTTTTTCCTGAGGAGCTGTCTTTCCTTCAGGAGTTTTAAAATCAACAGGTTTAAAATTCTCAAGAGTACCACACTCATCAGACCAAGTAGGTTTGAATACATACTTTTCAAGTTCAGTGAATGATGAGGAATCTTCTGGTTTTTCTAGAACAATTTTCTTACCATTTGGTTCAGTGATTTTAATCTCTTGACCCTGCAAGTTTGTTGGTACTATCTCAACAGACTTTTGATCCTTTTTGTCAGTGTTTTCAAAAGCTGGAGCAGTTGTTTCAAAACCAAAACCAAACTTCACATGACTTTTGGTTTGTTTGTTGAGTAGCATTTCAAATCCTCTACATGATTCCACCCATTTCTGACATTCAATTGGGTGGACTCAAGCTCACTTTTACAACTCTGATATTTAGTTATCATAGTTTGGAGCTGGTCTTTGGTTATGGTTGCTTCATGTTTTAAGCTGCTTATTTCAGATTCCTTTTCAGTTAAACTTGTTTTTAATTCTTTTGAAAGTTTCTCAAAATTTAACTTCATCATCTAAAATTTTCTTTCTAAGGTTTTCATTCACCTCTTTGATATTAGCAAATGCTATTACACATCTGTCAGAACATAATCCTTAAGAATTTGAGGAGATACCTTAGCAGCAGCCATCGATGCACAATCACACTTGCACTCACAATCATCAGATGTACCCCAAGGATCTGAGAGATTCACAACCTCTTCTTCAGATTTTTCACCTGCAACTACTTCATCAACAACATCATCAGTCACAACATTAGATTCAGTCACCACCTCCTCAGATTCAACCTCTTCTACCAAAGCCATGAAACAAAAGTTTTTTGGTTCATTTTCAGCTTTGGCAACTAATGCAAAATTTTCATCTGTTAACTCATCTGGTAGATTGCTCCAATCAACAAAGCCTTGTGTGAAGAAGCTCTGTTGACTGTCTCTGCAGGAACAGAGGATGAAGCAACAGTCGTTTGCACAGGTGCCTGAGCAACAGATTTTTGCACATAGTGGATCTGAGGAACAGTGGTTTGGACATACTGGACAGGAACAGTGTTTGAGGACTGTGCAAAATGAGCAATGTTTTGCACATTTGGTCCAGGGGTATTATAGGAATTTTGATAAGTGTTGGTCTGAGGTCTTTGATTTGGATAGGTGATTATAGGTGTACCATGTTGACTCCTACATTCCCTAGCAAAATGACCAAGTCTATGACATTTATAACACTTTATCTTTGATTTATCCAACCCAACCTTTGATCTGCCAGTTAACCCTGGAAACCTTCTCCCAGTTTTCTTGTAAAAATTATTAGTTCTTACACTGAGAAGGCCAATTGGTGCATAATGTCCATTTCCTCCAAATCATCAGGGTCAAAGTATTTCAGGTCATCATTGTCACACCACGTCTAAGGCGGAAACACGTGGCGCGACGGTTCAAAAGTATTAAGCCAAGATTAATGCAAACCACAATAGTAATTAGAAAAACGGGCATTTATTCAATGCTAATAATCATGTCAAATTATCCATACATAATTATAAATTGTTTTTTGAAATTGATAAGGAGACTTCTCCCTTTATCCCTAAGTCCATGGAATAAAGAGATGAGACCCTTTTACGACATTCCCAACGCCCAACTTGGAGACATCCCCGACCCTGCTCGCCATGCTAACTTCCATCAATCAATTACCTGAAAGATATGTTTGAAAAATCGTCAATATATAAATATTGGTGAGTTCACAGGTTTTAATTTAATAAATCTTTATAAAGTGGGAGTATCCTTGTTATGACATTTATAGGAGTTGCAAAGTCCTACAATTTACTTGAGCCTATAACCAAACCAAGACAATTAATAATGCCCCCGCCCCAAGTCGTTACTCGGTATTCCTACGACTTTATTTCAGAATAAGTGCACCCCAGGCATACGCCGATGCATCATCGACGCTATCGATTAGGGGTGGGCCTTGTCAGGCACCAATAGTACTATCCAAATATTCCTTTGGTTTCTCATTCCTGAATTAATGATTATAGTGGGGAGGTCTCAACCCCGAGTGGCGATCTTTACTCAAGTATCCAACCCGTCATACAATCCCAACATATCTTTCCCCCGTAAAAACGTTAAATAGTTTAGAAATGGGGCCGTGAGACTCACCTGTAACTGTGCTCGGCTCAAAGAAAATAGTAAAGTTTGTGATCCCGTACCTACAAAGGTTCTAGGCGTATAAGTCACTTACACCTATGGTGTATGTGCCTTGGCAAGTTGTACACCCAACTTCCCGACCACGTCTTTATCCCAATTCCCGTTTAATAGTTTCGTATCCTAGGTTCAATGGCGATGGATTACCCTTTCCTTACAAGTCATATATTATTCTTATTAATATTCTTTATGGCTTGTACAACATTATACTCGACACGACTCTACCCAACGTATAATTATTTTCCCATTTAAATAATTATACTTTAGGATCGTTTCGCTCGATATAACGTGTTTTCTTATTATCCGACCCGACTCACTTTGCCACATATTTATTTCCCCATTTAAATAAATATGCTAAGTCTTTGTCGTTTGGTAACATAATCTTAACGCCCGACCTCTTACCACACCGTACATTTATTTTCCCATTTAAATAAATGTACAAGGATCTTGTCGGTATTCACGCGTTCGTAGATATATTTCACCTACTCGTCTCGGTTTTCCTTCTCGCATATCTATTTTCCCATTTAAATAGATGTACTAGAATTTCGTCGGAAACGAGTATATGTACATATACCATCGCGTGGATACTACTTGTTAAGTACATGTGCCGTTTAGCGTTTTTAATTCGTTATGTTATGTTTCTCCTTTTCCACGAATATTCTTTCTACACTTAGGAAAGTGTTACGCACGTTTCACCCTTGTTATATATATTTTATTTCCTTAAAATATATATGTATATTTTTATCTTGTCGTAATGGTCCTTTCCTCGTAGGTCCGTTTACTTTAGTTCGTGTAACTAAGTTCGTTAGTTAGCGTTTTTTCATATTTATTTCCGTTGCGCGTTCTCATGGAAGTATTGTTCCTACTTCCGATTCCGAACGTTTATTTCTTGGAAAAATATACTATGTACGTTTTGGCCCGACTTGTCCAACTTGTTGCTTAAAAATGTTTCCGATACTTTTATATTCCCATTTATATAAAAGTATCCCATTTTTGTACAAGTCTTCCCAAGTCTTTATTTTATAAGATCTTACTTTATAAAATACTTGTGTTACTCCATTTATTTTTATAAAACGTCCACTTTATAAAAATATACTTTTTACATAAAATGCTCAAGTAAGCTACTAATATTTACCAAATCAACCTTGTAAAGTTATTACTTACACTTTTTGACACCAATCTTTCCATTAATGTGTTTTTAGACTAATAGTTTCTAAAATATTTATTTTAGTCTCTCAACTTCCAAAGTTGCCATATTAGTCCTTTAACTTTATACTTGTAGCATTTTTCACTCAATCTTTCAAAGTTAATATTTTTCTTCCACTTTAGTGGACTTTGAAGAACCATTTCCATCATGTTTAGTTGTTTTTACTTCTTTTCACTTATAATGGTCTTCTAGTGCATCCTAGATGTCGTTAATATGCTTATTCCATATTTTTATCCAAAACATCAAATTTTCACTCATCCAAGTGAGTGGACTTTGAAGATGAAACTTTTTCATTCATGGCTTTCTAACTCATTTTAATATTTTTATGACATTATTATATCATCCTATGATGATTAAAGTCATCTTCATCTCATTCAAGTCCTTCTCATTTAATATGCCCAAATCATCATCTTCTCAAGTGTTAGTGTATTTCATCATTATTTCTTCCAATATTTCATTTATTAATCATAAATCCAAGACTCATCAACATTATTATTATTCTTCCATTTTCATTTTTAACAAAACCCATTACTTTTATAAAACTCATCTTTATTACCCAACAATGTACAACTTGCTTTCATAGCACAAAAATATGAACATTCAAGTAATAAAACAATGCAAGACTTACTACTAGCTCAAGGCTAGGGAAGACAAAATCTTGGATTTGGGTGAGGTTTAATGTGTTCTTCCAAGTGGGTTATGCTCCAAGCTCTTGAACACACAAGAAGGGGTTTGAATAATGATGAACTAGAGATGATTTAGAGCTATGAAAATTGAAAGAGAGATGTTGGTGGGGTGGTGCAAGTTCACGGCCAAGAAGAAGAAAAGGGGAAGAGTTTTTGTGATTTCTTCAAATGTTCATTCAAGTGATTATATTATCTTACCCAATCTTCCAAAGATCATAAGTATCTTGCAAGGATTGGATGATAATCTTTGTGTAAGATTATGGAAGATTGTGGAAGATATTTAAAAATCTTGGGGATATTATTGGGGTGTTTGGGCCGAAAATTAGAGAGAGAGAGTGGAAAAGTTTTGTTAATTTTTTACCCAATACACACTCATGCAAATAATTATTATGATTACAAGCCATCTTATTGGGTTAATTAGATAGAAAAAGATATTAATCATTTGGAGTGGGTCCCTAGGCCGGCCCCTTGGGTGCCTTGGGTGGGGTCCACCTTGCTAAATATTATCCAATATTATGTTTAAGTTAATTCCTTTCGGGTACCGCCCGGGTATTTCTTGAATTTTAACCGCGGTTTACCTCAATATTAAAATACCGTTAATATTCATAAAATTTTGCCCAGTTAAATTACTGATAATTTATTTCGGCTTTTGCCGGGTGAATTTACGTGTTTCGCGCGTATCGGGTGCGGTACGCGCACTTTATTCGTTACCGGGAGATTTGTGCAATAAGCTTTCACGTATGGCTTTGGGTTTCCAAAACTCATAATATTTTGTGAAAATATTATTTATTATATATTCCGGGTGTCCGGTGTTCGTTTCGCTTATTTAAGTTTTACCGGGTAATCGCCAGTGTCCATACCGGATAGTTTTGCCTGCGCATGATCCTATCATGCTTTGCTATTAAACTTATGCATTCCTATGCATTATTTGGGAATTCCTATCTTTCTAAGGCTCGATTAAATATTCAGCACATAATTACGGTTAATTACGTTAATCGCGTTTAATTAATTAGTACGGAATTACCTTAATTTTGCCGGTTGTTACAATCATACTCAAAGGATATGTTATCAGATGCCTGGATATCACCACCACTTGCTGTGAAAGCATAGTTTGGTGAATAAGAATTAGAGTTAAAACTGAGTTAAACCTGAAGTTATGTCAATGAAATGATCATAACTCCGATCCTTAGTATTTCCAGGCACCTCATCATGACCCAAAAGTGCTGTATTCCCAAATACATAATCATCAGACACTTTTCCAGAGTCCTGGAGCTTCTTTTTCTGGTTAAGCTCTCTCTCATAGGTTAAGAGCTTACCATGAAGCTGGGTCAGTGATAGGTCCTTAAATCCAATTGAGTTTCTCATAACAATAGCAATAGTGTCCCATTTGTCTGGTAATGATCTTAAAAACCTATGGTTCAAAGTTGAATGAGGGTAAGTTAGACCAACCAGTTTTAGTTCACTAATGAGACAGTTAAACCTCTCAAATTGTTGAGTTAATGACTCTCCCTTGACATAACTGAATGTTTCATATTGTTGGTTAAGTATTTCACGATTGTTTTCAATAACCTCTTCAGTCCCACCAAATTGTTCTTTCAGTGCATCCCACAACTCTTTTGCACTGTTACAGTGTAACAACCCAGCATATATATCATTGGGTAGAGCCATGGCCACAATACTGAAGGCCTTAGCATCTAACTCAATTTTCTGAAAATCCTGGTCAGAGTAGTTTTCAAGTTTCTTTGGCTCCTGAACCTTGGGATCTTCAGTACTCGGCACCATCGGAATATGTGGTCCGAAGGTAACCGACTTCCAACACCCAGTGTTCTGTTGAGCTAGAACATGGCTCATCCGACGTTGCCAGATATTGTATTTAGATCTGACAAGCATCGGTGGCTTGTTGTTCGTGCCAGTGTTATGTGGATCGTGATTGATTGAAGCCATTCTCTGATTTTTAAAAAACAAAGTCTGTTTAAAAAACGGTTGAATCGAAATTAAACTATTACTCTGTTTTCAATCCGACAGACAAACGATATCAATAATTGTGTGCTGATCTGTTTATATTAAATTGATTGGTTAGATCGAATTTAATTGACCAAGCTCTGATACCAATTGTTAGGATCTGAGTTTGATTGTTTTGATATATTTAGAATAAGATGAGAAAATGAATGATGTAAGTATATATGGAAAGTGCAGCGGAATGATAAACTATAATCAAAACAACAGGAATAAATGTCTTCAATGATCAAATGCTTTCATTAATTGAAAGATTACAATCAGTACAAATACTCCCCCTCAGCCTGATCACACAGTGATTGTTTGTCTGAGAGAATGTTTGTGTGTGATGTAATAGAACAGTACAAGCACTGTTCTATTTATAGACAAACCTAAACCACTGGTGACCTGTGCTGACGTCACCTAAGATAGTGACCTCTAACAGAATAACAACATAAAACATCTGCCCTATACAAACTACTGTTATATTACAAAACACTGTAAAGTAAACTACTGCTAAGGGAAAACTCTGATGGTCTTGCAACATCTGTTGGGTCTAAGTGCTGTTGACTCCAACAAACCTTTAGTCTTCAGTACTTGATCAACAGTTGTTTCTTCATCAGACCTTTGGTCAGCAGTTGTTCTCTATCAGTTGTTCTCTATCAGTCCTTCGTATCAGCAGTTGTCACAGCAGTTATTTGGATGGAACAGTTGTTAGGGTCAGCAGTCTTTTGGGAAGAGTATGTTGTAAAGACTGTTTATTTGTGGAATCAACTGTTAGCATATTTTGGCTTTTTAATCATCTGTTCTTCTCCAGGTCAGCAGACCCAATAGTAATCAATCATCAAAAAAATATATAACACCACATAAAACACCATTAACACATGATAATTTGTATGAAAACTCATTGTTTATGAATAGGTTTTGTTTAGAAAGATATTAGGAAGGTTTTTATCATGAAAACATGTTTGAATCAGATCTGGACTCTTGGGTTTAATGAAAACAAATTGAAATGCTTTAAAAATGATTTAGAATGAAGAAACACCTTAGATCTTTGTTTAGAAGATGTTTGTAGGTTAGATTATGGAAAACAAGAGCAAAAACTCATTCCTCAATGATTAAAGTTGCTAGAGAGTGTTTAGAGGCGTTTAGGGTTTGTGAAATGGTGAAAAATGACAAAGTGTGGTATTTATACTAGTCCACATTCGCCCCTTTCACATGGTCGAATGTACCCACATTCGCCCCTTTCTCAGGGTCGAATGTACCTTAACTGGTCGAATGAACTTCTATTGTTTTCACATCCCAGGTTCGCCCCTCCATTAAGGGTCAAACCAAGATCATTTCCCAGGTTCGCCCCCACACTATGGGTCGAACCTGGACCTATGTTTTCTAGTCTTTCCAGTTTGTCGTGTTTAACGCATTTTAACGCATCCTAACACATGAACATGCAATCTTAATCTATGTTTAATATATATAAGCACGGATGATCATCTACACATCGTTTATGTAACATTTCGCGTTTAATAATTGCACGTTACGTATAATTTGGATAAAAACGTCAAGTTCTATTATTATTATTATTATTATTATTATTATTATTCGTATTTAATTATTTTGTGGCATTTTTGAACCCTAAACACTATGATAATTATTCATTAGATATATATATATATATATATATATATATATATATATATTAATTTATATGTTAAAATAAAATGTCAAAAAAAATTGTGCTTGGGCCGGGACTCGAACCCGCGTCCCAAGCCGGTTCACTTTACCCACACATACAAACCAACTGCTCTAGCCATAACTCTTGTTATAATCCGGACGCGTTTTAATTATATCATGATTCAGAATTCATCTCAGTTGACTTGGAAAGTCAACTAAGATCAATGACCTTCCATAATCAACATCATTGACTCGTAATTGATCTAGAATTAGCATTACAACATGATTATCGGGCCATCTACAAGTCAGCACACGACCAATTAACCTTTAAATCTTACCAATTATACGATTATGCGCGGTGAAACCATTCAAGTCGTGGTCAACTATACCAATTCGAGGATTCAGACGATAGCACTATAAATTGGACATCATACAACCTCCTCACCTCGCCGAACAATCCTTCTCAACTCCCAATTTCTCAGTTAATCTCACTGTTCTTGAATTTTAATCGCGTTTTGACTTCGTGCCTTGACCGACCAATTCCCATCCAAAACGTGTTGTAAGTTCTTTCTTTTGGTAGGATTTATTCATCGGCAATCCACGATCAATAGCCCCAATGATTCAGGGGCTATTGATCACTAATTGTATCAATTGCAGAATCTAGGGCTTGTTTGCAAATTTTGGGGAAGAACACGATTTCAATTATCTTATTTATTTTATATAAACTGAAATCAAACACAACCACTGGTCTGGACCAAGTGGTTGTGTCTGGTGTACTCAGACCAACCCACGCGGGTTCGAGCCATGGCTGATGCATTCTTTTGTTTTGTTTTTCTTTAAAAACAAACAAAACTTTAAATATATCCCTTTTATTTTATAAATTCATTTTAAAATATAAAAACTCTTTTAATAATTCTACAAAAATTATTTTTAAGTTAATCTGATGAAAAAGTTTAACTTACAATTTTTAGTTTTCAAAAATTTATTTATTTAATATATTAAATAAAATAAATTAAGTTTATTCTATTATATTTATAAAATTCCATTAAAAATATCAAAACAATTTTATAAATTTCCACAAAAATTATTCTAAGTTTTTATAACAATAAACTTTTCTGAAATGATTTTTATTTCAGAAAAATCATTTATTTAATTTTTTTAATCAATTTTTTTTAGTTTTAATCATAATTAAATCATAATAAATCCAATTTTTAATATTTTTACACCAAAATTTTATACAAATTATTTCTGATTATTTAGAACAGAAATATAAATTTTAAACTAATAATCCTTTAATTTTAGTATTTTTAAATATTAAAGTTAAATTTTGATAAATTGTTATAAATAGAATTAATATTCTATTTTAAAGAAAATAATTTTGTAAAAATTATTTTTATACTTTAAACACGTTATTGTGACCATCTTAAATTTAAATTTCATAAAAAGAATTTTGTTTATTTATTTACTAAAATTCTCTCAATTATCAAACATTTTTTAATATTAATCAAACGAGCATTTATCCCCAATTCGAAGCCATAGAACATATACATTTGTAGACTAGATAGACTTAGACATATTTATTACCTTATTATAGGGTGATATTTGGCATTGTTTGGGCAACACACTTTTCAATTTTCAAGAAGTATAACATTTTGCTAAGGTGAGTTTTACATAGCCCCTTTCTATTTATCACCGTTTTTGGGGTGAAACATGTTACAACATCATATATGCAATTCAATCATCAATGTGTCTATGTGTTTTTCTATGTTGCATTATGTCTTGAACATGACTAGGGTAAGCACAATTCTAGCATAATCATTAACATTGATCAGCCGACGGTATACATTGATAGATCTATTGGACTGACAATCCCACCCGGATACGTGCCTCCTACAAAGGTAGCGTGGGGTGTTTGTTACTGCAATATAAACGAGTGAACCATGAGCGTATGGGATGTACCACAATACAACAGTCACAAGGGTTGATTATGCACTCGATTTACTTCTAGTATGTTTTCACATATGGACTAGACTTGCCATGACACATGAATTGCACAACAATTTTATTCGAATATCAAAACCTATGTAATTCTCACCAACTTTTGTTGACCCAAAAATATTTCAACTTAACATGTTTCAGGTTCTACTTGCTTGAAGATTTGAATTAATGCTTGAAGATGTGTGCATAGTTTTATTCAATTTGATGTACTAATTCTTGTAGAACAATCGTATGTAATTTATTTAAATCATTTAATGAAATTTATTATTCACCATGAGCTACTGAACAATCATCAATACGTGACATCCCGATGTTTCCGCCATCGATTGGGGTGTTACAGTTTAAACACGTATTTGCATATAATCCACCATATAAGAATCAATCTACACATAACACTTAATTTAGTTTATATAATTCACCAACAACGGGACTCGTAACGTGTGTGTGTGATTACCCCAATGATCCTCCAAATCATTGAACCCTGGACAATACGGACTGTGTTCCGACTCGACTGACCCCGTCAAGTATGTTTAATAAACGTTTTTTCGCTAAGGTAGACTTATGTGTTA
The DNA here is from genome assembly GCA_030844895.1 of Ambrosia x helenae. Lineage (NCBI taxonomy): Eukaryota > Viridiplantae > Streptophyta > Magnoliopsida > Asterales > Asteraceae > Ambrosia > Ambrosia x helenae. The sequence goes on from JAUTDX010000207.1 coordinate 12,959, forward strand.
TAAAATGTTGACCCAAACATGCCGGGTTTAATGATCAAACAATACATAACACCACATAAAACACCATTAACACATGTTAGTTTGTATGAAAACTCATTGTTTATGAATAGGTTTTTGTTTAGAAAGATGTTAGGAAGGTTTTCATCCATGAAAACATGTTTGAATCAGATCTGGACTCTTGGGGTTAATGAAAACGGATCAAAATGCTTTAAAAAGTATTTAGGATGAAGAACACACCTTAGATCTTTGTTTAGAAGATGTTTATAGGTTAGATTATGGAAAACAAGAGCAAAAACTCTTCCTCAATGATTAAAGTTGCTAGAGAGTGTTTAGAGGCGTTTAGGGTTTGTGAAATGGTGAAAAATGACAAAGTGTGGTATTATACTGGTCCACATTCCCCCCCTTTTACAAAGTCGAATGTACCCACATTCGCCCTTGTTTAGGGTCGAATGTACCTTTACTGGTCGAATGAACTTCTATTGTTTTCACATCCAGGTTCGCCCCTTCATTGAGGGTCGAACCAAGATCATTTCCCAGGTTCGCCCCCACGCTATGGGTTGAACCTGGACCTGTGTTTTCTAGTTTTTCCAGTTTGTCGTGTTTAACGCATTTTAAACACATCCTAACACATGAACATGTAATCCTAATCTGTGTTTAACATATATAAGCACGGATAATCATCTAAACATCGTTTAAACACGTATTTGCGTATAATCCACCACATAAGAATAAATCTACGCATAACACTTAATTTAGTTTATGTAATTCACCAACAACGGGACTCGTAACGTGTGTGTGTGTGATCGATCGAATGATCCTCCAAATCATTGAACCCTGGACAATACGGACTTTGTTCCGACTCTACTGACCCCGTCAAGTATGTTTAATAAACGTTTCTCGCTAAGGTAGACTTATGTGTTTATAAAATGTTGACCCAAACATGCCGGGTGTCCTAGATCAAGATTATTAGATGTTGAACGAAGTTGATCCGATAGTATATGAGGTATAATATGAACATTATGTTTTAATAAGGAATTATGTATAGAATTGCTAAAAAAAAAAAAAAAAACCGTCAGAAGTAGTTATCATTAAGAAAGTTCAAAAGATAAGTCGTTTGTCGACATTGATAGGCCTAAAGTGTGTACAAAAATATTAGGCGACTAAACGACAATTAACATAAGATGTTTTTCAAAAGTAAGATGCATTCATTTTGCTAACATTTTTTACTTAACATCTTATATTATGTAATACCTTCTACGCATTATATATAGCCAAGAGACTTTCATTTTTGTAAAACTTGAGACGATACCTCCACCCATTTCGTAATCCAAGCTCATCCATGCATTTTGCCCATTTACAAACAGCAAATCTCAGCCTATCTCCTGAAACTTCATCACGAATTTTTTTCTTCAAGACGATTCCATCTTTAAATTGCAATAGTATTTTAGCCCCATTCATAAAGTTAGCTTTTAGAGCAAAGGAACCAGTGTGGTTGTGATGACCAGCATGGTTATGAGTTACTAGTGTGTCACTGCAGCAGCGTGTACGCTTAGAGGCTTTAAAGCTTCAAGGCTTCGGGACAGTTCAGGGTTTCACGGGAGAGAGAGAGAGAGAGAGAGAGTTTAGTGAGAGAGAAAGAGAAAGAGAAAGAGGGAGAGGTATGTTATGGGAAGGCCAATCTGATTTAAAAACGAGGGTTTGCCCCTCTATGTACAGAGGGGGTGGGTCAAAACCCTAGTGAGCATGGTTGTTTTGGCCCAATATATTAGCTAATGATTTGGGTTATTTGGGCCTAGCCCAATACTCATCATACATCGTCATACTTCATGGAGCTAATGCGTTCAAATTAAAATCATCATGCAGTTAATCGAGCAAGAAATACTGTTTTATTAGAATATGATCCAAAGATAATAGTTTTTTTTATCGTTTTCTGACTATTTAACGCTTAGAATTACCTTTTTGCAACTAAACAATAATGATTAATCATGGTTTCTCCTATCCTCTTGGTTTCCAATGCTACAAAAATACTAGTCAAAGATTGGTGTTGGTCGTTGATAAATTGTGATTACATGTCACTGGCTTTAAGCCGATCAATATTTAAAAATCCAATCTGTCTTGACCAAAATTTTTGATTGCCTCTTATTTTTTAAGGTATATAAGATAGTGGCTGTTGGAATTTCAATTTCATTTTCATTTATTGGTGTGTTTAGTTGGCAAAGAAACTGGATTCTATCAACCTGACCCCGTTGCCCCGACCTCTCCCAGCTGACTCGATTTGAGACGTTTGTGGTCATTGGTGGGCCAGGTCTGGTCGAGACGTTGCTTGAAGGGTCGGGTCTGGTAGACACGTTGCGGGTTGAAACGTCTCGGGTCAAGTCCACACGTTGCGGGTTAGCGGCGGGTCGGGCTGGGTCATGAAGTTGTGGTGAGTGGTAGGCTGGTCGGTTTGAAAAGCAAAAAAAAAAGTTCGGAAAAATAGATTAAGGAAAGGTGATTAAGAGGGTTCGAACCTTGGAGGATTATGGAGTACACATCGCGAGCAACCATTAGATATATTTTAATATGCAGAATAAAAAGTTATCGTTCTATAACATCGCGAGCAACTAGTAGATCAATAGAAGATGATCATTCTATTCCCTACAAATATTTTATACTATATTATAATGCATATTGGAGTGGTAGCTTTGGTAATTTGCCACTTGTAAGATATGATTACTAAACAAATAAATATATTACTTTATCTTTTATTTTTATTTGCAGCTATAGAATAATACATGATCTATTTTACAATGCACAAGTCACACCTGGAAGTAGTTAAGAGTGCAATGAGCGGTCATCATGATGTAGGAAGCATCCACTAGTACAAAACTGGGTCTTTTAGTCGCGATATACATACTTAAAGTCGCGGGTACCAACCCTATCCCCGTCTTTAGACTTGTACATATTAATATATATAAATATTAATTTCCCTAAACCGCGACTTTTGCTTCCTGTTTAACCGCGACTTTTGCTGCTAGCATTCTGTTTAATACACTTTCAGTTTAATACAGAACCATATATACAATATTTCCTGCTGCTGGTGGCTTTCTGTTTAATACCAAACCATACACATTTGCTTTTGTTTGATACCAAACTCAAAATCAATTTGTTTCATACCAAAATCAATCAAATCTGAACCAAAGATTAAAAAGGAACATCAATTTGTTTCAGCTTATGTACCAAATCAATCTGAACTTGTTCTAAACTACCCACGACCCATACACATTCAATCTGAAAATACACGAATACTTAATTCACTAAAAAGCTAGCATTAAAGTCTTCAATATAAGATCCATATCCTTGTCCGTAGCATAGTCATGTTATTCCACATCTAAATCAAAGTAAAAGGTATGAGTTACAACATATATAATAAAAAAGTACTCACACCTAAAACAAATTCTAACTACTTTTTTTTTGCAAACTTAATGAACAACCATATTTTCAAGTGACTTTTGAAACCGGCAGTTTGTATAAGCAATCAGAAATGTGTATTTATGCATACATGACAGGAATGGTTAACCCAATTTTTTTTTTTGCAGTCTTTATCAATAAACATATTTTAGAATACTAGTGGGGAATCGTGCGTTGCGGCGGAGACGACAATACACGGCGGGGAACATGATACACATCGGGCAATAAGGTGGACAGTGATATAAATTTTGTTCTTACATACAAATTTTATGCTAAGGTATGGATGTTTATGATATACTGCTACAAAACTATAGTTAAAGCCTGGGGTGAGAAGTACTAAATTATCAGGCATATTATTACAATTAATTACAACCAAGTTTGAATTATATTAATTAATCACTTACAGTCACCAAGTTTCTGTTGCATCATGTTTTCCAAAGTATAAAACTTGGGTATGCACTAAGTTCTCCTTTCAAGATGCTTTTCAACTTGAACCATTACCAAAAGCTTTTGATTATACCTGACCAATTGTCATAAATTTGTATAGTTATTTAAAATACAAATCAATGCATTTAACATTGTTATTTAATATATACATATATATATATACACACACACACACACACGCCGATTTATAGAATGAAACTGATATCAAGACTTTTTGCATCTATAAAATATGAAGTTAAAAGCAATTTGAACGTAACTAAGAATTTGAAAAGGGAAGAAACTACTGGTCATTTACCAAAAACGACATATCATTCAAGTGAAATCAATCATTATAAGCGAATGGATAAAAAAAACCTTCGATAATAGGACCCTAGATCCCCTCGACAGGAGCAAAGAATAACCGCAGGGGTAGCGAGGAGACGGCATATGTCGATCAAATAAGCTCACTAATTCCAGCCAAATCTTCAGCGACATCAAGCCAAACCTATTGGGGACATGTTTAATGCCTGTAGATCAACAATGCAATCATTTAGATAGAATGTTTGATAAAAACTCTCAAAATAGCTCCATTAGCAAAGTTGTATCCAAATTGAAATAATGGCATGAAACCTGAAGTACTACTAAAAAAACACACAAACTAACAAAACTGCTATAATGAGCATACATTTTAACCTTAAAAGGAAATGACATTTTACCTTAGATTTTTCCATCTTGTTTGCAACATCCATAGCATCATAGTTTGGAGCTAACCGAACATTGGCTTTCTTTATTCCATTAGGCCTGAATTACAAATAAAAATAATGTAACAAATAAATCGGATGTTACATAATAAATATAAAATTGGAACCCGCAAACAGAATATTAATAACACGTTGATACTTAAAGGTGACAACTTCATCAAACAACTTTTGAAAAGGGGTCAAGTTGTATCAAGCCTATCATACAACAGGTGAAACACGTCAATTGGAAAAACAACTTGACACAATACATGTCAATAAGGTTGAGATTTGTCCAGATTACTAGTTGAATTCATAATATCTCCAAGCCGACAATTGTTTATATTCTTTTCAACTTGCTGGCCTACATAAGCCAACTTTTAACATTCTTGGTTAGACGATTCTTGAACACAAAAACCTATATTATAACTTACAAATCAATTAATAAATTCTTTACGTAACAAACTTCTTCCTTTTTGACCCTCTAGCAAATTTATTCAACCACGTTTTGCGTATAATACAAGGTCCTTTAACTTGTAAATTTATCACTATTATTCATACAAATAGTGAGTTTTGTAGATGCAAAAGTGCGACTAGAGCTTTGGATTGTAAAACACATTTTGGTTTGTTAATATCGAAGGTGCGAAGGAAGATTGTAGAGGGTGCGAAGGAGGATTTAAAGGTGCGAAGGAAGATGTTTATACGAATGAAGACTTAGATTATGAAAGAACTTGGTTCGACCAGTCAATGTGGGCGAACCTGCACATTCGCATGAATGATTTGGGCGAATGTGCAGGCCTATAAATAGGTTAAGTTCATTTTTGAATGTAACTTTGATGATTATTATTCCCTCCTCTTTCTGAAAACTCTCTCTAGATTTTGTTAAACTTGTTTTACATTTAAACCTTGATTGTAATCATTATTCTAAGTGTAATCAAGTGTTTTATGAATGAAATTGATTGAAAATGATGATCTGCGTGTTTGAATCTGTTTGATTATTACTTTGTGATAGTTTTAGGGTTTCCGCACCTAAAACTAACTTGTTTGATCAATCTTTGTTTGTTATCGATCCTAATACGCACATACAAAGTGGTATCAGAGCCATTTCGGATCAAACAACCACAAATTAATAATCTCTCAGCTGATTTGGACCCAATTTTGGTCAAAAAGTTTCTGTTTTCAATAAACAAACTGATGTGATAAGATTTTGATCGATTACACCTTGATTTCGAGTTTAAATTGGATAATTCTCTTTATTAAAGTTGTTCCAAATCAAATCCGATTCAAAACCTGATTAAGATCATCAAAATCCATCAACATTTGAAAAACATGATCAAAATTAACTGATTTTCAAAGAATAACCGTTTTTGAAATCACAGGGGTCGAACGAGAGAGTTTGGTCGAAAGAGGAATTCATTTGGGTCGAAAGAGTGTGTTTCTGTACGAAGGAGGTGTTTTAGTGGTCGAAGGAAGACTTTGATTGCTTATTTTTCACATTCGCCCTTTGTTTCACCTTCGCATAATCGAACGGTCGAAGGAGTTGATAAACGGTCGAAAGAGAGTTCTAAGTGGTCGAAGGAGTTTTTGTTGTTTAGTTTACATTCGTATCAATCTTAAACGGGCGAAAGAGAACTTTATTTCTCCTTCGCACGTCCGTATATACGAAGGAACATCCTGTTTTGAAATTTTTTTAATCTTTTCGTGTTTAATTGTTTGCAGGACAAGATGTGGAACTTTCCAACAACGCCTAGACCTACTCAAGCACCACAACAGCAGACAACACAAGATCCGTGGTCCATTGCAGCTCAAAAGACTAGTCAACCATCACAGCCGATCAATTATATGGCTATGACTAGTTCGGCACCACAACAAGTTGTTCAATCATTACCACAACCGATTGACAACTATTGGGGAGTCGCAGCAGCAGCAGTCCATTCCAGACGACCAACGCTATTTCTACTCTTATTCATGATCTATCTTCTGGAAGCGGCAATCGTCCACCGAAGTTAATGGACATGAAGGAGTATAACACTTGGAAGACGAAGTTTAAGATTCACGTTGAGGGACAAGGACTTGAAGGAGCCGAGGCATGGCAAATGATTGTGAAGGGTTACGTTGCTCCTATTCTGGAGAATACTGGAGAACCAATCCCTTTGGAGAATTTGGCGGATGACGAGAAGAAAAGGTTTGCTATAGAGAAGAAAGCATTTTCTCAGCTATCCCAGGCGATCAACACTGATCTATTACATCAGTTTGGATCGTGCACTACATCCAAACAACTTTGGGATATGCTGAGAAATCGACATGATGGAAATGAGAAGACCAGGAAGCTTAGGATGGAGGAGCTTCGAAAGGAGTTTGAAAACTTCAGTTATATGGGTAATGAGACCCTAAAAGAGTTGGTTCCAAGGTACTGCCATTTGCTCACTGAATTGTCGAGCTATGAGATCAGCATTCCAATGTCGGAATTAGTTGATAAATTTGCTGATGCATTACCACCCTATTGGAACCAACACATCGAAGTGTTAAAGGAGAAGGATGCTTACCAGTATTGGACCATTAATGAGTTCATCCAAAAGCTGGAAAACAAAGAGATGGAGGAAAAGAGAAAAGCTAAGAGAGCTCAGATTCCACAGAATCCTGATTTATATGTGAGTGGTACATCTAACTCTCTTTCTGCTTCAAGCACCACATCTACTGTTGCACCTCACATAGCATGTGTGTCTAACATTGTTGAACCAACAAAAGCACCCATTAACTACCTTGCTCAAACTTCATCCTACACACCATCATACACACAACAACCTTATCAAACACAAAACTTTATTCCACCATTTTCACCATTACAACAAGCCGCATGCTATACATCAAGTCAACAGCAACAACAACAACAATATCCTCCTCAAGTGAACCAGATGCAGATTACTCAAGCACAATCAAGTCAAAACCCGATTGTGTTAGAGACATCAAACCTTAACAATGTGACTGTTGAAATTGCTCAACAGCATGTTGCTCTAGTATCTGCCATGGTTGCTTCTTACAACGGTTTGGTAGCAAGTCAAATTGGTAACAACAATCTCACCAATGAGGACTATGCTCAAATCGACAAAGAGGAAATGGAGTTGATGGACATTCAGTGGGCTTTTGCAAGCATTATGAGGAGAGCCACTGATTTCATTCAGAAGACTGGCAGGACTGATCTCTCAACCTCTCCCAATACCACATACGGATTCAACAAAGCAAAGGTTACTTGCTTTAACTGTGGTGAAAAGGGACATTTTAAAAGGGAGTGCACACAACCAGCACAACAAGGTAACCGAAATCCTTTCAATTCTACATACCAAAACCGACAAAACCAAAACCAGAATCAAGTGTCTTACAATAATCCCAACATCTCAAGCTTTCAACCACAAAACCAAAACACTTATCAGAACCGTCAACAAAACAACAACACCAGACAATCCACAACCCAAAACCAACCTCAACAAAACCCAAACCGAACTATTGTTCCTATCTCTACACCTAACACACAAAACCAAAACCAAACTGATACTCAAAACCAAGCACTTGTCATCCAAAAGGATGAAGGTTTTGACTGGACTGGTATGCAATTGGGGGTGGAGGAAATCACTGCTGGGAATGTTGCGTGTGTGGCACAGCAGATGAGGTTGGATGAGAATGAGGAAGTTGAAGAAGAGGTTGTGATTGAAAAGGTGTCGGAGTTGAAGATTGAAGAAGTGAATGATGATGTGATTGCTGAAGGTGAAGACAAGAAATCAGGGATGATTCTTGATTCTGTCACTGATGTTGGAGATCAATATGACTCAGCTTACTCGGATATGGAGAGCGAATCTGATTCAGAGACTAGTGTGAATTCACTAGATGATGATATTGACCAACTGCTAGCTGAAGCTGACTTCCTGATGACTCGCAAGTCATGTATGGTGGATGATGCATGCACCAAGATTGACTACTCCAAATTCTTTGCAGGAAAGGAAGCTCACTTTGCTCTAATGGCCATGACAGAACCTCCTAAGCCGGTAAGTTCTGAAACTCAATCTTGTGTTAAATGTGACAAATGTGCTGATTTTGAAAAACTGACTGATGAAAACAAGCTTCTCAAGGTTCAACTTGAGAGTGCAAAACTCAACTGTCAGATTTATCAAAAGGACTTAAAAGATTTCAACAAAGTTCTTGATGGTTATAAAAAGGATGTGTCTGAATTGAAAAAGACATTATCTATTAAACAACTTGCCATTAATAATTACATCAATGAAATGGAAAACACTAAATTAGAAATGGCAACCATCAAGTGCTTTGCGGAAAAAGTTAACAAGAAATTAGAAAGTTACAAGCACATAGCATATGTAGTCGATCATATCATTGAAGAACCCTCCCAGACGAATAGTGCAAACTATAAGTCAGTTCCATCTCCGGTATTGTTTGAGAATCACACTTTACATGCAATACCACCGGAGACTTTAATTCATCCTGATCCCACACCAGAAAATGAGCCTAACACTTCCAGTGTCGGGGATCCATATTCTGATGTGAGACCAGTACTGGGAAATAGTGAGGGTGTGGTCGCTACTGATGATTCAGATGAAGAAGATGAGTCATCTGAGACGGTTGAAAGTGATAGTGATATCCCTGATGAAAATCATATAATCACTACTGAGCCAGTCTCACCGTCTCAGATCATTCATCCAATGGCAAATGCTCATCGCAAAAATGAGGTTAAGAAAAATGATAAGTTTGTTGGTAAAAGTTTTGAAAAGAAAGAGGTTAAGAAGGTTGAGAAAAACGTGAGAAAACCGGTTGAAAAGAAAGTTGAAATTAAAACTGAGAAAAATGTGGTAAAACCGGTTGAGAAGAAAAATGAATTAAAATCTGAGAAAAACAATGATGTGAGCAATGAAGTGTGTGATAAACCTGTCAAAATCTTCTATCGGATGCAAGGCTCCGATAAGATTTTATCAGATGATGAGTTTCCGATTAAATTTGTCAATTCTACAAAAATCGAAAAGATATGGCAGGAAAGTACGATTTGGTTTCCGAAATTTGAAAGGACCAACGACATTCCTCAAGAGATTTTAGACAAAATTTATTCGGAAAAAGAAGCAAAGGTCAATGTCACACAGTTTGTTTTGCCTGTTCATAAAGAAAATAGTTTTATTGAACCGACTTACTCGAAGGACCCAGCTCCTGAGAGTTTAAGGAAACAATGCATGGTCGATCGATATCCCATTGCTAGTTTTTCCAAGTCGCCGATCAAGGAAAACTACGAGGAATACCGTGCGTGTTATAAGTGCGGGGAACGGGGACATTTACTTGCCGCCTGCCCGTACGTACGACACAAAAGGCACGAGGTGGAGATGAGGCAATATCATGAGTATCCGGTTGACAATCTTGGCTATCAACAGAGACGGCATTTTCCCCAACAAGATTTTTATCATAATCAAAACAATTTTTACAACAAGGGGGAAAATCGTCCGATGACGTATGATAAGCGCAACCGGATGACCACTGATAAATCTGGTAAGAAACCTCAGATGAACTCAACTGTTGATACCAAAAAGGTCGCTCCTAAACCTAATGGTAAACAATCAGTTGGACCTGTCTCTGTTAAATCAGAGAAGGTAACCAAGAAGGTTGCTTTTAAAGAAGAAGTAAAGAAACCGACTGAGACTTCAAAATCTCAGATTCGGATCTTGAAACGATCTGAGCAATCTTGGTCATCTAAGGAATCTGAAGGAGCCTCTACTTCACAGAGCGAGAAGAATGAGAAAAAGAAGGTTGTTAGTGAGAAGAAAGGGGTTGAAGTAACCCAAGATGTTTGTGAGTCAAAAGATTCTTTGAAACAACCTGTTCAAAGACCCAAGACCAAACAGGCTTGGGTCCCCCGAAAGAACTAATTGATCTACTTTAAATGTGCAGGGAGCTCCAGCTGGCCCTGTTAGCAGCCTATGGATTGTTGACAGTGGAGCTTCTGGTCACATGACAGGGGACCTCGCGCTACTCTTTGACATCAAAAACATTAACGGAGGTTATGTGGCATTTGCTGGAAATAAGGGAGGCTACATTACTATGGAGGGTAGTGTAAGCAATGGGGTCGTAACATTTGAGCGGATTTCTTATGTGAAACAGATAGACTATAATTTGCTCAGTGTTAGTCAGATTTGTGATAAACAATTTTCAGTGTATTTTGATGACAAATCCTGTTATATCTTGAAACCTGGGTTTGAGCTACCAAAAGAGTGGGTGATGCTGAAGGCACCGAGAGTTAACAACTTGTATATTCTCGACATGTCTAAAGCAATGACCACCCATGGCCAAGTCACGTGTTTCCTCTCCAAGGCTACAGAAAAAGAATCCATTATGTGGCACAGGAGAATGGGACACATCCATTTGAGAAAGATGAATCAGCTTGTGAAGAATGAACTTGTCACAGGAGTTAATGTCAAACACTTCCATCTGAATGACAAGTGTATCAGTTGCAAGAAGGGCAAGCAGCACAAACAATCCCATAGACCAAAGAAAGTTAATTCTGTTGAGCTGCCACTTGAACGTTTGCATATGGATTTATTCGGTCCAGTCAGACGTAAAAGTCATGTCGGGGAATTATACTGTCTTGTGGTGACTGATGACTATTCAAGATTTTCATGGGTAATGTGTTTGCATCAGAAAAGCGACACTTTTGACAACTTGAAGGTTCTGTTTACACGTCTGGAAAATTTATATGGTCTGAAGATCAAAAGAATCCGGAGTGACAATGGGACGGAGTTTAAAAATGCTCAGATGGAGGATCTTTGTGCAAACAAAGGAATTCATCATGAATATAGCGCTCCGTATACACCCCAGCAGAACGGTGTCGCAGAGAGAAAGAACAGGACTCTTATAGAGACGGCGAGAACTATGCTTGCGAATTCAAATCTTCCAGTCATGTTCTGGAACGAAGCTATTTACGCGGCATGTTATACTCTTAACCGTGTTTTGACAGTGAAGAAGTTTGGCAAGACTTCTTATGAGCTGTTGAACCGACGCAAGCCGAATCTTGAGTATCTAGAACCATTTGGTGCCCCATGTACAATGCTGAATCCTTCGGAAAAGTTTGCACCAAAGGCTGAAGAAGGTTATTTTGTTGGATATGCAACCCCATTAAAACGGGTATTCAACAAAAGAACTAGAAAAGTCGAGGAGTGGGCTAATGTCGAAGTTCAAAGATATACACAAAATGTACAAGGTGGAGGACCAGATTGGATGTTTGATTACAAAGATTTCTTTGAATCATTCAATCTAGATAGCATGGTTGAAGAAGCTGTACTTCGATTATACTACGAGGTCGAAAACGCCGTAACTTCACCGTTAGTGCGTCCGATCACGGTAAACCCCCAAGCAGCTTCTAATGATGCCACTGCTCCTGTATTGGAAGAAGAGGTGTTCCAAGAGGCTTCTACATCGCTTAATTCATCCGAATCAGAATATGAAGACGATGATGCAACAAGTGAAGCTATTCTGGACAACGCTACAGTGACACCACCAGTGAACCCATCTACAACTGATGTTTCAACATCGAATGTGGGTAATGATCTGGCTTCTACAGAAATTTGACAACTCAGACGGGAGTACAAGTACCTGATTATCCGGAATCTCGGATACATCGGATACACCCGCTTGAACAAGTTATTGGTGATCCTGGTAGCAGTGTGATGACGAGAGGGCAGCTGAAGAATGCTCAAGCACCAGAAAACATTGGCAATCTTGCTTTATATGCCAAAATTCAAAAATCTGGTTTTCAGAATGACTGGTCATTTGCTTGTTATGTTTCGCAGGTCGAGCCGCGGACATACAAGGATGCTCTTTTGGATGACGCCTGGGTGGAAGCAATGCAGGAGGAGTTATTACAATTCCAGAAACTTGGTGTATGGACCCTAACAGATTTGCCCCTGGTAGAAAGAAAATTGGTACCAAATGGGTATTCAAGTGCAAGAAGGATGACAGAGGAGTCATAGTACGAAACAAAGCTCGTTTGGTCGTTCAAGGTTTTCATCAGGTTGAAGGAATCGACTACAATGAAATCTATGCACCGGTTGCACGCTTGGAAGCTATCAGAATGTTCCTCGCGTTTGCATCATGGAAGAAGTTTAAGGTGTATCAGATGGATGTAAAGAGCGCATTTCTTTACGGTGTGGTCAAAGAGGAAGTTTACGTAGGTCAACCACCGGGCTTTGAGGACCCTATTCACCGGGATAAGGTTTATGTGTTAAACAAAGCTCTCTACGGGTTGCACCAGGCTCCGAGACAATGGTATGAGGAGCTGAGCACGTATCTTCTCTCGAAAGGATTCAAACGCGGACTGGTAGACTGCACACTGTTCACGAAACGATCAGGAGATGATTTGCTTCTAGTACAAATTTATGTTGATGACATTATTTTTGGGTCTACTAACGAACTTCTGTGCAGGGAATTTGAACAAGTTATGCAGGAAAAGTTCGAAATGAGCGCTATGGGAGAAATGCAGTTTTTCCTCGGCTTACAGGTGGAGCAAAGACCAACGGGGATCTTTATTCACCAGACGAAATACGTTTCTGAAGTCTTGAGCCGATTCCAGATGGATGATTCGAAGCCGATGGATACCCCGATACAGCCCAATCACGGGATTGGAGTTGACCTTAAGGGGGAGCTGACTGATCCATTTACATACAGAGCAATCGTCGGATCTCTGATGTATCTCACAGCGTCAAGACCTGATATAATGTTTGCGACATGTCTTTGTGCGCGATATCAATCGAAGCCGAAACAGAGTCATCTTGCAGCTGTCAAGCGTATCCTTAGATATCTGAAGGGTTGTCCATCGAAAGGACTGTGGTACCCTCATGATGATAATTTTGACCTAATCGCTTTTAGTGATGCAGATTGGGGCGGCTGTGACAAAGACAGCAAATCCACAACGGCTGGATGTCAGTTTATGGGGAGCAGGCTCGTGACCTGGCAATGCAAGAAACAAACCGCAGTTGCACTATCCACATGTGAAGCAGAATACGTTTCAGCATCGAGCTGCTGCTCACAGGTTCTTTGGATCCAACAGCAGATGGTGGATTACGGTTTGCAATTTCTTAAAACCCCTATTTACTGTGATAATGAGGCCGCAATCGCATTAACAAAAGACTTAGTAAATCACTCAAAGGCTAAACATATCCGGATTAAATATCATTTTATCCGTGATTGTTATGCTAAAGAGTTGATCGATATGGTCAAAATCCACACTGATTATCAACGCGCAGATCTTTTTACCAAAGCTTTTGATAAATCCAGATTTGATTATCTTTTGAAAGCAAATGGTATTAAAGAAAAACAGGACTGATCACCACCTCAGTCTATCACTTTTTAGTTTAACTTTTTACTGTTTTTCAGAAAATTTCGAAAATCCAAAAACATTGAAAAATTTCAAAATCCATAAAAATTGAAAAATTTCTTTGCTGACTGCTATATCTTCTTCCCTTAGATTAATGCCGTCAGATTTCTGTGAACAAACGATATCTGGGCAGTCACATATTTGAAATGCTCCAGCTTATCCTTGGGAACAGTAAATTCGAAAATCTATAAAAATCAAAAAATTCTAAAATGATTTCCTGGAGTATAAAGGGAAATGATAGTACATCAGTGGGGATCTGACACATTCTAAATAATGTAATGCTATATAGGGCGTGTGTCTGAGTCTGTGCGATGTGCTGATAGGCTTCGTAGACCTATTACTGCGTGCCTGATACATACATATCAAACGATTTGTTGTGTGGATGAACTCCTCATGGGCATATGGTCTTAGTACCGTAATTTCGTTTGATAGGGTATTTGTACAAAACTCGGAGGTTTAGGGTCGTTATGTTATTAGTTGTCTGGGGATAGCCTCTCTGATCTTCTGCTGTAAGTCATTACGGACCTAGATCAGACAGGGTGTCTTTATAAAAGAGCTATATATACCAAATCCTAAAGTTACCGAATTGAGGAACTTTCCATGTTATATGATAATCAAAGATTATCTATTACATCGTATTGATCATTGATTTGAATCATGATTAATATCAGTCCTCAACCTGGTATAGTGCATATGTTACTCTGCTGCATTAATTTGCTGACCTGTATACCTCTATGCATTATATCTTGTACAATTACAGACAACGAAAGCATAATCACGCTTTACAATGAGTCTTTGTGCATTTACTTCTTGATACGGGAGTATGTCGTGTGCGTGGGAACCACAGACAATTGCGTTTATACTATAAATATCAGTATCAGTATAAAGCACTGCACAAAAGTCTGCATGTGAGTTTATGTGGATCACAATATCAGCAGTTGCCAGATCACACATTGTCTTTAATGATAATAATTTCAAAAAGATCAACGGTGTGATCAGATTTCTCATAAACTGATATGATCCCTTTACCGGAATCACAAAAATATTTACAGTTTTTCATTTACATTTCTGCATTTTATTTTCTCGTCAAAAATTACAAAACTCAAAAAGATTTTAGGTGTGTTTTAGCATAAACTTTAGAAAATCCAAAAAGATTTTTCTTTTCCATCTTATTTTTGATAACTGATGGTGGTTGATGTCGATTTTCTAAACCTGGATACACCATTTGAGCTTTGTAACTTTTAAAATGTGAAAACATGAATGTTGGATGCTTAAAAGTTGGAAAATAATTGAACCGGGACTCGTTTTTGAGATTTGGAAAAGTTTCAAAAATCCCAATTCTCATTCGCCCATTCGTTTGGTCGAATGTGGGATTTCACTTGTTCATTCGTATGCTTTGTTTGGGTGAAGGAGAGTGTTCCTGATAATTATTTCATTCGAACCCTTTTATCTCATTCGAACCCTTTCAATAGGGTCGAAGGAGAGAAAAGTTTCTCCTTCGTATGGACAAAACGGGCGAACGTACAGGTCTATATATATCCAGTTCCTCATTCAAACCCACTTATAATTTTTTCCAGATTTTCTTTGTAACCTCACCTTGTTGATTTTTCATTAAAAATTGTTCTATTGTGTTCGTGGGATATCACTGATCATTTCCATATCATTTTTACAGGTATTCATCAAAGGATCAGCGATTAATCCCTGTTTTTCTATTACGAGCCCTAACCGTTTAAAACTGTTCTAAATCAACTTTATAATACCAATTGTTGGTCAGAGTTGATTGTGTGTGAGTTTTAGGGGGAGAAGTGATCAAAACAAGTGTTTAAAACAGTTCAGATTGTGAAATTAGTGTATAAACCCTAGTTTTTGGGTGAAAACACAAACACAATCAACAATTGATGAATCTGTTAGTCTAGGATTGATTATCGGCACTATTAGATCCTATTTCAATCAAATGGACATGTTCAGGAACTCTAAAATTCAAAATTAATTTTTCAAAAATATGAACTTTCTCCTTCGACCAGTTCGAATGGGCGAAGGAAGAAGATGAATTGGGCGAAAGAGAATTTGAATGGGCGAATGAAACTTTTTATTAAAATCATCACATTCGTACCATCTGTTTCTCATTCGCACCTATACAATTTCACCTTCGTACCACCGTTTGGGCGAAGGAAGGAGTTTTGACCAAAAATTTTCAATTTTGTTTATTTTGTCCGTTTTTAACATGTTTTCTTGATTTGTTTTGCAGATCTAACAATGTCTGAACAACAGAAGACTACAGAACAGGCAGGATCCTCATCACAGCCCGCAAAGCAGCTTGATTTTGAGAATGCGCACAACTGTTGTGCATATCTTGGCGACGTGTAGAAGCACACGGAATTTGTTGGTATCATTGAGTTTTTGAAGCGAAGCAGAGTAATAGATGCTATTGCTACGCCGACAGTGATCTACCGAGACATGATTCAGGAATTCTGGTCTAACGCTAAACTAGATTTCTGGAAGAACGAATCTTGCTTGACGAGCAAAATCCAGGGACAACGAGTTATTGTGTGCGAAGAAGATTTAAGAGAAGCACTAAATCTGGATGATGATCCGAATGATCCAAAGGAGTTTACATTCATGGATCAAAGGAAGTGTTTTCTCAGGATGAAGTATAACGGACCTATCACTGATGGTTCGTTGCATAAAGGAAAACTGTGCCCACAGTTCAAATATCTGGCACATGTTTTAATCCATGTATTCGGATCTGCTGCGGGAGGTTATGACTTGATGAGGAAGAGCATCAGTTCGATGATGGTTGCTTTGATATTGAACAAACCGTTCAATGTTTCCGGCATGCTGATGTCTCATTTATAGGAACCTGTGAATGGAACGAGGAATCTGAAGTTTCTATTATATCCTCGTTTTCTTCAGATGATATTCGATCACAAGTACAAAGAATTGAAGAGAGATGCTAAACATATTGTTGTTCAGGAACACATGTCGCTGAACACACTAGCTAGAATGAAAGCCTATAAGGGTTTGTCTGTTGAAGAACGTCCTCCTGTTAGACGTTTGTTTGGTCATCTAGCTAGGGCAGATTATAACGATCCAGGTGAGGGGCTTGTAAGAAATGCGAACAGTGATTCTGATGCTGACAATCCTTTACATCATGTTGATCCTGATGCTAAGCGCAAGAGACAAGTAGTGAATGTAGGCGCTAAGAGTGGTAAGACCAAGAAACCAGAGATAAGGATTAAGGTTACTGAACCAGAAAAGAAGAAGAGAACTCAAGGTAGAAATAAGAGTATGGCGAAAAAGGGTTTACACATAGTTGATGAAACATCCATTGATTCAGAAGAGACGATAGAAGAAGAACAGTGGAATTCTGATGCTGAGACGGTAGAGACGACCATGCCCAAGGCCACTGAGGCTGGTGCATCTGCTAGCCAGAGAGAAGATGATCAAGGGAACAAAAGTCCTATTCCCGTTGATGTTGAAAATTTGGGTTTTAATGTTGAAGAGACGTTTGTTGGTTCTCCTGTGCAAGCTGTTAGAAAAGAAAAGAAGAAGCAGGAGAAGCCAAGTATTAAAAGAAAGAAAGAGATAGAATCGTTAATTGCTGGTAAGAAACTGCCGCCAGCTACAAGTTCAAAGTCACCGGTTACAGCACCTGCTCAAAAGAAACAGAAGACAGCAGCAACATCAAGCACACAACAAACAGAAGAAATTCCAATGGATGATGTGAATGAAGCATTGGATAATGTGCTGAAGAAAATCAGGAAAGGAAAATTGCATGAAGCTGTTGAACCACCAAAGAAGACTAAAGTATCGGTGGACAGTGACATCATGACTGCTGTGAATCAGAGATTTTCTGAGTTGATGAATTTGATTACTAAACAACAGACGGAGATTGAGCAGTTAAAGTCAAATGACAAGAAAATGTTAGAAGTCGTAGTCACATCGGCAGATGACAATGAGACCTTGAAGAAGACAATTAAGAAACTGAAGAGAGAAAACAAGAAGTTGCTGAAACATGAGCAACGTAACACCAGAAGGATAATAGTCTTGAAGAAGGAGAACAAACAGCTGAAAAAGAGTAACAAGCATATGGACGATCTGATCAAGAACTTGTACACTCAGGCTCCTCAACTTCAAGCTGGTGAAGTGGATAAAGAAAGAGAAGAAGAGCAAGTTGACTTCGAATTATCTGATGAAGAGGAAGATGATGAACTAGATGAAGATGCTGGTGATGATACAAAGACGAAGAAAAAGGATGATAAAGATGATGATGGATCGGATGATGGATCTAGTGATGGAGACGGCTCTGCATTTGATAGTAGTGATGACGATGATGATGATGTTGATAAGTTTTCTTACGAGAAACGTGATTCGGATAAGGGCGGTGAATCAAGCTCGAAAGCTCCTGGTGAGAATGTTGATGATGAAGATATTTTCTGGAACGAAAGATTGAAGTCATTGTCTGAAGAAGATAAGAATAAGTATCGTCAGATGTTAACCGATCGAGTCTGGACGATAGACATGACTAGCAGGTTTCCAGAAATATTTGAATCTAATAATAAACTCTTCGAGTTGGAATATGATGACCCTGATCTTGAGGATGGGGAAGTTTCTGCGGCTATTTCGAAAGAAATTCTGGAAGGTTTAGCAAAGCAAGTGGGCAAGACGTTAGAAGAATTACTTGCTGATAACTTTATTCCTAAGATTCCTGAGAAAGAAGCTGGAAATCACTCGGATGATCGTGATGTTCCTGCATTTGAGGAAGTCGAGATGGAAGATATTACGAGCGACGAATATCCACAATATTTCAGAACAAATCAAGATTGTGGATTTTCTTTCTCAGACGAACTGCTAAACCATGCCGAGAAGCTTGCAAGAGATAAGAGCAAAGTCTTTGAAGATGAAATCTTTAAAGGGCATAACAAGCCACGGTTCGAGCAATCAGACAGCTTAAAAGAGTTGTTAAAGAAGCTGAAAGAAAAGGAGAATAATCGTCCGAAACCAGACATTCAAGGCAGCTTTTACAAACTTCACAATAAGATTTTCAAAGGTCGTGCATTGGCCTGGAAGTTTGTTAAAGAGTTGAAGTGTTTCACAGTAAAATGGGAGAAGGGGATCTTGTATTTTGAGAAGTTTCATCACTTGAAGACCCTTCCGTATTGGGCAATCAGAGACATTTATCGTCACCGTTTAACGGGAGCGTCAAATAGTCAGATTACTTATTTTGCTAAGAAGATGACTCGTGAAAGCCGAACCAGATGGGACTTGTTTGAACCACAATATCCAAAGAGAATCGTTCATAAGAAGGATATTGATTCGATAACCGGTATGCCCAAAGTGACTTTGAAATACAAACCACCGAAAGTGTTGAAAAAGATTCCTTTGATGCCTATTCCGCAACACTTTGCCAAAGACTTCATCTGGTGGTATTATGATTGGAAGATTGCAGAGGCTGTGATCGTTTTGAAGGATGGAGAGTCGAATTATAAGAAAGTGCATATCTTTGATCCCGTGTGGTTGATAAACTGTTCACATGAGGATATCATCATGCTATTCTATAATCCGATTTATTCAGATGCTAAAGATGCTGAGCAAGCAGGAAAGTACCAACGCGTGGTATTTCTGTGCTTTGCGTTTGATATTAATGCCGGATGTGATTATGATGTAAAGTTGGGAAAGTATGTGGAGAAGCAAAAGGTGCCAGAGCTGAAAACGAAGAAACAGAAACAATTTCAGGAACCGGTGTTGACCAGAGAACAAATGATTCAAAGGCATATCAGAATGTGGAACAAAAGGTTGGATGAAGAACGACGAACACAATCCAAGCAATAGTCGAGGGGGAGTTTGTAGATGCAAAAGTGCGATTAGAGCTTTGGATTGTAAAACACATTTTGGTTTGTTAATATCGAAGGTGCGAAGGAAGATTGTAGAGGGTGCGAAGGAGGATTTAAAGGTGCGAAGGAATATGTTTATACGAATGAAGACTTAGATTATGAAAGAACTTGGTTCGACCAGTCAATGTGGGCGAACCTGCACATTCGCATGAATGATTTGGGCGAATGTGCAGGCCTATAAATAGGTTAAGTTCATTTTTGAATGTAACTTTGATGATTATTATTCCCTCCTCTTTCTGAAAACTCTCTCTAGATTTTGTTAAACTTGTTTTACATTTAAACCTTGATTGTAATCATTATTCTAAGTGTAATCAAGTGTTTTATGAATGAAATTGATTGAAAATGATGATCTGCGTGTTTGAATCTGTTTGATTATTACTTTGTGATAGTTTTAGGGTTTCCACACCTAAAACTAACTTGTTTGATC
Source organism: Ambrosia x helenae (assembly GCA_030844895.1). Classification (NCBI taxonomy): domain Eukaryota; kingdom Viridiplantae; phylum Streptophyta; class Magnoliopsida; order Asterales; family Asteraceae; genus Ambrosia; species Ambrosia x helenae. The sequence continues at coordinate 33,308 of JAUTDX010000207.1, forward strand.
AATCTTTGTTTGTTATCGATCCTAATACGCACATACAAGTTTAATAAGTAAGTTTTATTAAAGCAGCCTCATAGATTGATTAGGGCAACATATTCAAATAAAAAGCCTGAGTATAAAAGACAGCTTTAGGAATTAAGTCCCTAAGTTCAATATAATTTTTATAATCCTGCATGTTTAATACACTATGTCCTTTGTAAAACTACAAAAAGTGGACAAGTTCGCCTAACCCAACCCGCCCCATTTAAACAGACATACAAGAATATACCTTCTGATCCACCACGTTGGAAACACACCTAAATCACCTATCCTGATTCGAATTTGGTTCAAAACAAACATTTGGCGATTTTGTGAACGAAAGGAGTGAGCATCATAATCTTCATCCTTTTGTTAATCCTTGATTTGATAAAATCACCAGCGAATTTATCAACAGTGGAAATCGACTTTTGCAACTTCGATTAAGAACCAACATGAACAAACATTAAAAACGTGTTGACTAATCGTTTAAACTTATTGATGGGTTGGTTAAAAGATGTGTATAAACGCATCTATAAATGAATTTTAAGGAATGTTGAGTTGTCGAATGGTGTTGCTTTGATATTATTATGTTATTTCAGGATTTGATGACTAAAGGAAGCAAATATGACGTTTTGGAGTTGCTCGGGCGAGATACGGAAGCTTACACGAGCTTGGAAATCAAAATCTAAAGCAAAAGGGGTTCTGGCGTAGGATACGCCAAAACTGGCATAGCCTATGTCAGTTGCGTAGGCAAGGATCTAAGTTTTGGCGTAGGGCAGCATAGCTTAGCTCAGGCAAAACAGGTTTAGCGTACCCTACGCCAAAAGTGGCGTAGGATACGCCAGAAGCAGAATTCGGTCAAAGCTTTCCTTTTTCAAAGCAATTATGATGGGAAACTTTTTAATATCGAAAATTGGGGATTAAGACCTGTCATTGCTTCATTCCTAAGCAAAAAAACATCCATCTTTTCATCCAAGATCCATTACACAACAACTCTTCCAATCCTTTTGAAGAATTTTTTGATGAAGATTGAAGACAAGATATTGAAGAAGAACACTATGGCCATGCTTGGCTAAAACATTTGTATTACACTGGGGATGTAGGCTTTTGATATCTAGGGTTAAAACACATTGGGTATTGTTCTTAAACCTTTGTTGATGTTTTTGTGTGTTTGAATTAAATGTGTTGAATGGTGATTAATCTTATGCTAAACTCAGTTTAGTTAATTGATCTTGTGCCAATTTCTAGTGAGATAAGCATGATTCCTTACTTTAACACAAACATAGGATTGTATGTTCTAGGTAATGAAGTATAGTTTAATCTATCGTTGATATTGATAAAACTTGATACCTAAGCGTATTGAACAATCACTCCGTTAGCACCAATTACATTATTATTGTTTACCCAATTATTGAAACCCTAGTATTGAATTGCTGAATCCCTAGTGTAATCTTTTTAATCCAATTGTTACAAATATCATTTTTAATTAAGTTTTTCTATTCAAAGTTTTTGTTAGTAATCAAGTAATCATTCTTCACTTTAGAAAATTGTAATCTTGAATCATCATGTGGTTCACAACTTTCAAATCAAAATCTTAAATGAACAAAGTGCGATCTTCATAAGTCATATAGCATCTTCATAAGCAATATTTTCCAATCAACTAAACAACATTCACTAACCACACGCTCCTTGGATTCGATTCCCTATTTACCCTAACTACATAGGTTAATTAGGTTTTGTATGAACCGTGACGACCGGCTCATCAAACGGCGCCGTTGCCGGGGAGCTAGTGCGCTTAGTGTTTAGAGGTTAGTTGATTTTGTGATAATCTGTTTAAGTGTTTGTTTGGTTTATTCTCTATTTTTTCTTTATTACGCGGGTGTGTTACTTGTGCAGTTTACAGGTAGTGCATGCGTACAAGACATTCGGGGAGGACATCTCCTTTAGTGTTTGAACCGGAAATCGAAAGAGTAGCAAGAAGAAACCGACAACACCGGTTAGAGGAGCCGATTCCTTCTAACCCTCAATCACCACCTACACATCAAACCTTGTCTTTTGGAACCGTCCAAATGGCAACCTCAAATCAAAACCGCCGTTCGGGTGAAAACCGTATACCACCCACTCCACCACATACAAACCGAGCTCAACACCCACAACATCCACCACCTCAATCAAATCATAACCAAATTCCCAACATCCGAAATGTTAATCAAGGACCCTTCATACAAAACCGTGGCAATCCCACATTCGACGCTGTGAACAGATTCAATGAAGGAAGATATGATGATCTCGAGGATAACATTGACGAACTAAGAGGAAATAACAACGATAATGAACCCTTTAGTGTCCCAAGTTATCAGTCATCAGAGCAAGTTAGTGTTCATATATATCATTCGGGGGAAGATGAACAGTCGGAAAGGGAGTATATTGAAGAAGAAGGTGGTTGGGGGTATGGCAATGGTAATGGTAGTCATGAAGATGAAGAAGACTACCAAAGTGATCATCACTCCAATGTGGGTGCGCACCAAAATGTGGGTAATGAAGGGTATTACAATCGTGATTTTGTTAATCAACCGAGGCAAAACCCAAGGGGGCATCGAAATCTGTAAATGCAAAAGTGCGACTAAAGCTTTGGATTGTAATACATAATATGTTTTGGTAATGGCGAAGGTGCGAAGGAGAGTTTTATTAGGTGCGAAGGAAGCTTGGAAGGTGCGAAGGAGAGAATATGTACGAATGAAGACTTAGATTATTGTAAAGCTTGGTTCGACCAGTTGATGTGGGCGAACCTGCACATTCACATGAACAGTTTGGGCGAATGTGCAGTCTATAAATAGACAAGTTTGATTTTTGAATGTAACTTTTGATCATTATTATTCCCTCCACTTTCAGAAACTCTCTCTAGTGTTTTGTTAAACCTGTTTAACGTTCATACCTTGATTGTATCTATATTTCAACGTGTAAACAAGTGTTTTATTAATGAAAACGTTTGAAAATGATGATCTGTGTGTTTGAATCTGTTTGATTATTATTTTGTGATACTTTTAGGGTTTCCGCACCTGAAACTAACTTTTTTGATCAATCTTTGTTTGTTTTCGATCCTTTCACGCACATACAAAGTGGTATCAGAGCCATTTCGGATCAAACAACCACAAATTAATAATCTCTCAGTTGATTTGGACCCAATTTTGGTCAAAAAGTTTCTGTTTTCAATGAACAAACTGATGTGATAAGATTTTGATCGATTACACCTTGATTTCGAGTTTAAATCGGATAATTCTCTTTATTAAAGTTGTTCCAAATCAAATCCGATTCAAAACCTGATTAAGATCATCAAAATCCATCAACATTTGAAAAACATGATCAAAATTAACTGATTTTCAAAGAATAACCGTTTTTGAAATCACAGGGGTCGAACGAGAGAGTTTGGTCGAAAGTGGAAATCATTTGGGTCGAAAGAGTGATTTTGTGTACGAAGGAGGTGTTTTAGTGGTCGAAAGAAGACTTTGATTGCTTATTTTTCACATTCGCCCAGTTATTTCACCTTCGTCTGATCGAACGGTCGAAGGAGCTAAAAAACGGTCGAAAGAGAGTCTAAAGTGGTTGAAGGAGATTTTGTTGTTTAGTTCACATTCGTATCAATCATAAACGGGCGAAAGAGAACTTTATTTCTCATTCGCACGTTCGTATATACGAAGGAGCATTCTGTTTTGAAACATTTTTAATCTTTTCGTGTTTAATCGTTTGCAGGACAAGATGTGGAACTTTCCAACAACGCCTAGACCTACTCAAGCACCACAACAGCAGACAACACAAGATCCGTGGTCCATTGCAGCTCAGAAGACTAGTCAACCATCACAGCCGATCAATTATATGGCAATGACTAGTTCGGCACCACAACAAGTGTTAGTGCATTATTCATGTATGTCCCTAGCTAGTGATTCGGTACAGAATGTCGAAAGTTCAGATAATCAGAAAACGACCAAGACTTTAACATGTGTTAAAAATGCTGATTACATGTGTTAAAAGTGCTGATGACCTGAATGTGGACAAAGTGGGCGAAGGTGGAAATACATTTGACTGGTATGGGGCGAATGTAGTTAAGACTGGGCGAAGGTAGATGTGATCTGGACGAATGAAGAATGGACATGGACTGAAGAACACATTCGACCACTTGCAGTGGGCGAATGTGGAAAAACCTCACATTCGACCATCTGTAAGGGGCGAATGTGCAGAGCCTATATATAGTTTTTGAGTTTTTGATTATGTAAGAGAGTTGTCATTTGTGTCCAGGTTCAGATCAGGTTTAGGAGTGTTTTTGAGAGATTATCTGTGTGATTCTAGATTAACATAAACAGTTTGTAAATGCTTATTGATTGAAGTTAATCTATGAAAATGATATTGAAAATGATCTTGATTGTGTCGTGATTTGTATCTTATCAATTTGTTCAGATCTAGGGTTTCCGCACCTAGATTTGTGACTTGTATGATCATATAATCCTGTTTTAGATAAAATCCAACGCTCACAAAGTGGTATCAGAGCCTAGAGGATCATACAACAACAAATTTGATAAGATCAGAGCTGATTTGGACATGTTTTTGACAAATTATCATCTGTTTTTACAAAAACTCTTAAAAACATAGTTTTTGATCGATTTAAAGGTGAATTTGTGGTCGAATTCAAGTTTTCCAAGACTTAAAGTTGTTCCAAATCAATTCCGAAACATAACCTGATTGAGATCATTCAAATCCATGAACTTTTGAAAATCTGAGATCAAAATAACCGTTTTTCAAACAATAACCGTTTTTCAAAACATGATCTGGGCGAATCTGAACTGACCTGGGCGAACCTGGAATCTTCATGTGTTAAACTGGGCGAACCTGGAACTGAACTGGGCGAATCTGGAACTGAACTGGGCGAACCTGGAATTTTTGGGCGAATCTGGAACCTTTTTGGGCGAACCTGGAAATTTTTGGGCGAACGTGGAATTTGAATTTTGATATTCTACATTCTGATGATTATTTTACATTCGGCTGATACTTTTGGACGAACGTGGAATCAAAAGGGGCGAACGTAGAATTACCAGGGGCGAACGTAGAATTTAGTGCCTAAAAATTTCGAAAATTTTCTATCGAAAATTTGGGTAAGGCAATTTTTGAAGATTTTTTGTTGGAAAAATGATTAATTACATGGCCGTATGTAGAACGGATGAGGAGATCAATGCTCTAGTAGAAGCTGAAAGAAAGCAACAAAAATTACAGAGACAAAATTCTCAAGCTGACTACAGTTGGAGATTTCCAATGACACCGAAACCAACTGATGAAATGGGACATGTTAACAAGTGTGTTAACAGAGAAGGTGTTCTTTGGAATGGTGTATGTTTAGTCAAACAAATGAGACATGATGATTCCAGTGAAGTGTCAAATAGTGATTTGAGTTCTGATACGAGTTCAGAACAAAGTACATCAGAACAGGGTGATAGTTCAAATGGTGATGCAAAATCTGATGATGGTAATAAATCAGATGATGAGGTAAGAGCTAGTTGTTTTAAATGTGTCAAGTTGAATTGTGAATTGATGACACTTATTGAGGACAAACAGAAACTAGCAAATGAACTAGAAAATTGTAAAAACAAAATTAAAGTTTTTGAAAAGAATGAAAAAGATTTGTTAAATAAAATTGAATCTTTAAATAAAATGTTAGAAATGAATAAAAGTGTTTTAAAGAATACTTCCACATCAGAGTTGGAAATCACAACACCTTGCGTTGTTAATTCTGATTCTGAAGTGAAACAAGTGTTTGAACAGCAAACTGAAAATGTTGAAACAACTTCAGAATCTGAATCTGAAGAAAAACCCATATTCAGTTTTCCTGAAGGAGTTGAAGGATCCTACATGTTGGAAGGACATGACAAATTGATTTTAAACAAAGATTTTCTAATCGAGAATATCGAACAATCTCTACTCAAATGTATTTTTGTTGATAATCTTGATTTGTTAAATCAATTTAGAAATCAATTTGATCATCTTCATTTTGAACTCAGTCCTAACCAACATGAGAATAAAGAGGATCAAAAGAAAAATGTTGAAAATAAGAATGGTCCTAAAGTAAAGGGATCAAAACCATACAAATCGAAAGGAAATGATCAGATGAAAAATTCTCATCAAAAGAATTCAAGAAATTTTTCATCTAGATCATATGACTATAATGATTATTCATATAAATCTCGATTTGATGGTTATTGGGGAAACAACTCACCACAGTATTCTCATGGTTATGTTGAATGGAGAAACTGTTTTGAGTGTGGTGAAGTTGGACATATTGCTGCTCATTGTCCCTATTGGTATTGGGATGAAGGGGAGTATAGGTCTTGTTATAACTGCGGAGAGTGTGGGCATTTAGTTGCTTACTGTCCGTATGTTAAACAGAAAAAGACAGAAGTGAAATTTTCTAGAAATTCAGGCAATGTCAGAAAGCCTGTATCCCCAAAACCAATCAAGAAGCAAAAGGGGAAACAGGTTGTGTATGACAATCGTAACAAAATTGCTTTGAATAAAAATGGAGATTGTGGATGGGTTGCTAAGGTAAGGGGGAGTTTTAAGGCTAAGCCTAAGAATAATTCTAAACCTGGGTCTTCATCAGTTAAGTCTGAGAAGATTCCAAACAAAGTTCAGAAGCAGGTGTCAAACATGAAACCTGAAAAGTCGAAAATCAAAACGATTTCAACAAAATCTAAAATAAACTCTGAACGTGTTTGGAAACCCAAATCACTTTCTAAGTCAATAGCAATTTCTACTTCAAATCAATCCATTGAAAAACCAATTGATTTTTCAAAAGGAGAATGGATTGATGTTCCGAGAATTGATGACCTTGGACGACCCATCATTGTGAAGGGATGGGTGCCTCTCTCATGCTAATTGTTTAATAAGTGTGCAGATTGTTCCAGACAGACCTATTAGCTATTCTTTGATAAGTTGATAGTGGAGCATCTGTAAACACACTATTTATTGGAGAGGTGAAGGTCAAGGAAGGGTTATTGAAGAAGGAAAACATGATTTCAATAGCGAGGAGAGTGTTTGTAGTTTGACTCCAACCTGTGAAGCCGGAAAAAGTTGCAATCTCTTGCAATTGCTCTCAGGTGTTGGATTTCAATAACGATTACGACAAAATGGTTTGCTAATTTGAAAAATCTTAATGATTTTAGTAATCTGAGTGGTAAATGGTTTTTAAAACTCAGTGGGTAAACCGCATCGGATATCATTTTATTTTGTTTTTCTTCAAAAGTTTAAAAAATCCAAAAATATGCTTATTTTTTAGATTTTTAGGGGGAGAAAATTTCAGAAAAATCAAAATAAAAAATTAAAAATCAAAAATGAGTTTTTCCTGGAGAATAAGAGGAGATGATAGTACATCAGTGGACTGTCAGTCTACTCTAAAAACAAAAATAATTTGATAAACATTGAGTAGCCACTACAATTATATATTGGTAGGCTTGAAATCAAAGTTTAAAGTTCAGCATGGTGATATAAATTTAAAATCAATAACTGATAATCATGTGGATTAACGTATCGTTGGCATATGGTCTTAGTACCGAAATTTCGTTTGATAGATTGCCAAAATCGGAGGTTTCGGGTCGTTATATTGAAAGTTATCTGGGGATAGCCTAACTGATCTTTTGTCGTATTGATTTACGGACCTAGATCAGTCAGGGTATCTTATTAAAAGATCTTTAATGACAAAACCTTAAGTTACCGAATGAGGAACTTAATATGTGTGAAGATAATCAAAGATTATCTAATACATAGTATCCAATCATTGATGCAAATCATGATTGATATTAGTCCTCACCCTGGTTGAGTGCATAAGTCGCTTTGAAGCATTAATTTGCTGACCTGTCACCGCTGTGCCTCATACCTTGTAACTAACAGATAACTACAATATAATCACGCGTTACAATGAAACTTTGCGCAATTCTTGATACGGGAATGTGTCGCGATTGCGGGGACCATAGATTTTTCAGTATCTAATATTACTATAATGTATCTAAAGTGCTGAGCAATGAATGATGATTTTGAGTTTAAATGGACAAACATACTGGTAATGGTTGTAGGATGCTCAATGTCAAAAACAGAATATTGATCAAAAAGAGTTATGACTGACTGTTTCAATACTGATATGATCCTCTTAACCGGAAAATTCACAAAAATATGTTGAATTTACTTTTATGCAATTACATTGGAAAATTCAAAAAGATTTTTGGTGTGTTTTAGCTTAAACTTTGAAAAATCAAAAAGTTTTGTTTCAACTTTATTTTCGATAACCGATGTTGGGATACTGAATGAGAATGCTCAGATACTTAAAAAGTTGAAAAAGATTTCAAATTTTCAAGTTTCTGGTACATATTGAAAATGTTGTATAGTTCAGGGGGAGAACTATTGAGGGTCAAAAGGAATGTGAAGAGTACTTCCGAGATTTTTGTCGTGTTTAACGCCGGTTGTAGTTTGTGCAGTTTTTAGTAAATTTTTTTCTGCAGAATCAAATACAACAGGTGCACTACTCAAAATTCATCGACAAATTGTGTAACCGAACAAGACCCAAACCTGAACATCAAGATTACCAGAACAACAGAAGTTAGTAAGAAGTTAAAGAAATGATGAAGATTGAAGAAATCAAGACTATCGTCTATTTTCATCTCTGAATGAACAAATGACAAAGCCAAGATTTCTTGAGTCTGTCTGAGATCTCAAAGCTTACTGGAGAGATAGATAGGAACTTCGACACAAACGTGCATGAAAGATGGAAAGTTTTCAATCATAGTCTTGAAGAATTGATAACTTTCTGCTTTGGTACATCACTAGCTAGGTCCAAGGGGGAGATTGTTAGTGCATTATTCATGTATGTCCCTAGCTAGTGATTCGGTACAGAATGTCGAAAGTTCAGATAATCAGAAAACGACCAAGACTTTAACATGTGTTAAAAATGCTGATTACATGTGTTAAAAGTGCTGATGACCTGAATGTGGACAAAGTGGGCGAAGGTGGAAATACATTTGACTGGTATGGGGCGAATGTAGTTAAGACTGGGCGAAGGTAGATGTGATCTGGACGAATGAAGAATGGACATGGACTGAAGAACACATTCGACCACTTGCAGTGGGCGAATGTGGAAAAACCTCACATTCGACCATCTGTAAGGGGCGAATGTGCAGAGCCTATATATAGTTTTTGAGTTTTTGATTATGTAAGAGAGTTGTCATTTGTGTCCAGGTTCAGATCAGGTTTAGGAGTGTTTTTGAGAGATTATCTGTGTGATTCTAGATTAACATAAACAGTTTGTAAATGCTTATTGATTGAAGTTAATCTATGAAAATGATATTGAAAATGATCTTGATTGTGTCGTGATTTGTATCTTATCAATTTGTTCAGATCTAGGGTTTCCGCACCTAGATTTGTGACTTGTATGATCATATAATCCTGTTTTAGATAAAATCCAACGCTCACAACAAGTTGTTTAACCATTACCACAACCGATTGACAACTATTGGGGAGTCGCAGCAGCTGCAGTCCATTCACAGACGACCAACGCTATATCCACTCTTATTCATGATCTATCTTCTGGAAGCGGCAATCGTCCACCGAAGCTAATGGACATGAAGGAGTACAATACTTGGAAGACGAAGTTCAAGATCCATGTTGAGGGACAAGGACTTGAGGGAGCCGAGGCATGGCAAATGATTGTGAAGGGTTACGTTGCTCCTATTCTGGAGAATACTGGAGAACCGATCCCGTTGGAGAATTTGGCGGATGATGAAAAGAAGAGGTTTGCGATAGAGAAGAAGGCATTCTCTCAGCTATCCCAGGCGATCAACACTGATCTATTGCATCAGTTTGGATCGTGCACAACATCCAAACAACTATGGGATATGTTGAGAAATCGACATGATGGAAATGAAAAGACAAGGAAGCTAAGGATGGAAGAGCTTAGGAAGGAGTTTGAAAACTTCAGTTACATGGGTAATGAGACCCTAAAAGAGTTGGTTCCAAGGTACTGCCATTTGCTTACTGAATTGTCAAGCTATGAGATCAGCATTCCAATGTCGGAATTAGTAGATAAATTTGCTGATGCTTTACCACCCTACTGGAACCAACACATGGAAGTGTTAAAGGAAAAGGATGCTTACCAGTATTGGACTATTAACGAGTTCATCCAAAAGCTGGAAAACAAAGAGATGGAGGAAAAGAGAAAAGCTAAGAGAGCTCAGATTCCACAGAATCCTGATTTATATGTGAGTGGTACATCTAACTCTCTTTCTGCTTCAAGCACCACTTCTAATGTTGCACCTCACATAGCATGTGTGTCTAACGTTGTTGAACCAACAAAAGCACCCATTAACTACCTTGCTCAAACTTCATCCTACACACCATCATACACACAACAACCTTATCAAACACCAAACTTTATTCCACCATTTTCACCATTACAACAAGCCGCATGCTACACATCAAGTCAACCTCAACAACAGCAACAATATCCTCCTCAAATGAATCAGATGCAGATTACTCAAGCACAGTCAAGTCAAAACCCGATTGTGTTAGAGACCTCAAACCTTAACAATGTGACTGTTGAAATTGCTCAACAGCATGTTGCTCTTGTATCTGCTATGGTTGCTTCTTACAACGGTTTGGTAGCGAGTCAAATTGGTAACAATAATCTCACCAATGAGGACTATGCTCAAATCGACAAAGAGGAGATTGAGTTGATGGACATTCAGTGGGCTTTTGCAAGCATTATGAGGAGAGCCACTGACTTTATTCAAAAGACTGGCAGAACTGATCTCTCAACCTCTCCCAACACCACATACGGATTCAACAAAGCAAAAGTCACATGCTTTAACTGTGGTGAAAAGGGACATTTTAAAAGAGAGTGCACACAGCCAACACAACAAGGTAACCGAAACCCTTTCAATTCAACATACCAAAATAGACAAAACCAAAACCAAAATCAAGTGTCATACAACAGTCCAAACATCTCAAGCTTTCAACCACAAAACACTTATCAGAACCGTCAACAAAACAACAAAAACACTAGACAATCCACAACTCAAAACCAACCTCAACAAAATCCAAACCGAACTATTGTTCCTATCACTACACCCAACACACAAAACCAAAACCAAACTGATAACCAAAACCAAGCACTTATGATCCAAAAGGACGAAGGTTTTGATTGGATTGGTATGCAATTGGGGGTGGAGGAGATCACTGCTGGGAATGTGGCATGTGTGGCACAGCAGATGAATTTGGATGAGAATGAGGAGATTGAAGAAGAGGTTGTGATTGAAAAAGTGTCGGAGTTGAAGATTGAGGAAATGAATGAGGATGTGATTGCTGAGAGTGAAGACAAGAGATCGGGGATGATTCTTGATTCTGTCACTGATGTTGGAGACCAAGACGATTCAGCTTACTCGGACATGGAGAGTGAATCTGATTCAGAGGCTAGTGTGAATTCACTAGATGATGACATTGATCAACTGTTAGCTGAAGCTGACTTCCTGATGACCCGCAAGTCATGTATGGTGGATGATGCGTGCACCAAGATTGACTACTCCAAATTCTTCGCAGGAAAGGAAGCTCACTTCGCTTTGATGGCCATGACAGAACCTCCTAAGCCGGTAAGTTCTGAAACTCAATCTCAAGCGTGTGTTAAATGTGATAAATGTGCTGATTTTGAAAAACTGACTGATGAAAACAAGCTTCTCAAGGTCCAACTTGAGAGTGCAAAAATCAACTGTCAGATTTATCAAAAGGACTTAAAAGATTTCAACAAAGTTCTTGATGGTTATAAAAAGGATGTGTCTGAACTTAAAAAGACATTGTCAATCAAACAACTTGCCATTAATAATTACATCAATGAAATGGAAAACACTAAATTGGAAATGGCAACCATCAAGTGCTTTGCGGTAAAAGTTAACAAGAAATTAGAAAGTTACAAGCACATAGCATATGTAGTCGACCATATCATTGAAGAACCCTCCCAGACGAATAGTGCAAACTATAAGTCAGTCCCATCTCCGATATTGTTTGAGAATCACACTTTACATGCAATACCACCGGAGACTTTAATCAATCCTGATTCCACACCAGAAAATGAGCCTAACACTTCCAGTGTCGGGGATCCATATTCTGATGTGAGACCAGTACTGGGAAATAATGAGGGTGTGGTTGCTACTGATGATTCAGATGAAGAAGATGAAACATCTGAGACGGTTGAAAGTGATAGTGATATTCCTGATGAAAATCATATAATCACTACTGAGCCAGTCTCACCGTCTCAGATCATTCATCCAATGGCAAATGCTCATCGTAAAAATGAGGTCAAGAAAAATGAAAAGTTTGTTGGTAAAAGTTTTGAAAAGAAAGAGGTAAAGAAGGTTGAGAAAAATGTGAGAAAACCGGTTGAAAAGAAAGTTGAAACTAAGACTGAGAAAAATGTGATTAAACCGGTAGATAAGAAAAATGAGCTTAAATCTGAAAAATCCAATGATGTGAGCAATGAATCGTGTGATAAACCTGTCAAAATCTTCTATCGGATGCAAGGCTCCGATAAGATTTTATCCGATGATGAATATTCAATAAAGTTTGTCAATTATTCATAAATAGAAAAGATCTGGCAGGAAAGTACGATTTGGTTTCCAAAATTTGAAAGGACCAATGACATTCCTCAAGAGATTTTAGACAAAATTTATTCGGATAAAGAAGCAAAGGTAAATGTCACACAATTTGTTTTGCCTGTTCATAAAGAAAATAGTTTTATTGAACCGACTTACTCAAAGGACCCAGCTCCTGAGAGTTTAAGGAAACAATGCATGGTCGATCGATATCCCATTGCTAGCTTTTCCAAGTCGCCGATCAAGGAAAACTATGAGGAATACCGTGCGTGTTATAAGTGCGGGGAACGGGGACATTTACTTGCCTCCTGCCCGTACGTACGACACAAAAGGCACGAGGTGGAGATGAGGAAACATCATGATTATCCGGTTGACAACTACGGTTATCAACAAAGACGGTATTACCCTCAGCAAGAACCATATTTTTACAACAAGAGAGAAAACCGTCCAATGACGTATGATAAGCGCATCCGGATGACCACTGATAAATCTGTTAAGAAACCTATGATGAACTCAACTGCTGATAACAAAAAGGTTGTTCCTAAACCTAATGGAAAACAAGCAGTTGGACCTGTCTCTGTTAAATCAGAGAAGGTAACCAAAAAGGTTGCTTTTAAAGATGAAGTAAAGAAACCGACTGAGACTTCAAAATCTCAGATTCGGATCTTGAAAAGATCTGAGCAATCTTGGTCATCTAAGGAATCTGAAGGAGCCTCTACTTCACAGAATGAGAAGAGTGAGAAAAAGAAAATTGTGAGTGAGAAGAAAGGGGTTGAAGTAACCCAAGATGTTTGTGATTCAAAAGATTCTTTGAAACAACCTGTTCAAAGACCCAAGACCAAACAGGCTTGGGTCCCCCGTAAGAACTAACTGCTCTACTTTATATGTGCAGGGAGCTCCAGCTGGCCCTGTTAGCAGCCTATGGATTGTTGACAGTGGAGCTTCTGGTCACATGACAGGGGACCTCTCGCTACTCTTTGACATCAAAAACATTAACGGAGGTTATGTGGCAATTGCTGGTAATAAGGGAGGCTACATTACTATGGAGGGTAGTGTAAGCAATGGGGTCGTAACATTTGAGCGGATATCTTACGTGAAACAAATAGACTATAATTTGCTCAGTGTTAGTCAAATTTGTGATAAACAATTTTCTGTGTACTTTGATGACAAATCCTGTTACATCTTGAAACCTGGGTTTGAGCTACCGAAAGAGTGGGTGATGCTGAAGGCACCGAGAGTTAACAACTTGTATATTCTCGACATGTCCAAAGCAATGACCACCCATGGCCAAGTCACGTGTTTCCTCTCCAAGGCTACAGAAAAAGAATCGATTATGTGGCACAGGAGAATGGGACACATCCATTTGCGAAAGATGAATCAGCTTGTGAAGAATGAACTTGTCACGGGAGTTAATGTGAAACACTTCCATCTGAATGACAAGTGTATCAGTTGCAAGAAGGGAAAGCAACACAAACAATCCCATAGACCAAAGAAAGTTAATTCCGTTGAGCTGCCACTTGAACGTTTACATATGGATTTATTCGGTCCAGTTAGACGTAAAAGTCATGCCGGGGAGTTATACTGTCTTGTAGTGACTGATGATTATTCACGATTTTCATGGGTAATGTGTTTGCATCAGAAAAGCGACACTTTTGATAACTTGAAGGTTCTGTTTACACGTCTGGAAAATATATATGGTCTGAAGATCAAAAGAATCCGGAGTGACAATGGGACGGAGTTCAAAAATGCTCAGATGGAGGATCTTTGTGCAAACAAAGGAATTCATCATGAATATAGCGCTCCGTATACACCCCAACAGAACGGTGTCGCAGAGATAAAGAACAGGACTCTTATAGAGACGGCGAGAACTATGCTTGCGGATTCAAATCTTCCAGTCATGTTCTGGAACGAAGCTATTTACGCGGCATGTTATACTCTTAACCGTGTTTTGACAGTGAAGAAGTTTGGCAAAACTTCTTATGAGCTGTTGAACCGACGCAAGCCGAATCTGGAGTATCTAGAACCATTTGGTGCCCCATGTACAATGCTGAATCCTTCGGAGAAGTTTGCACCAAAGGCTAAAGAAGGTTATTTTGTTGGATATGCAACCCCATTAAAACGGGTATTCAACAAAAGAACTAGAAAAGTCGAGGAGTGGACTAATGTCGAAGTTCAAAGATATACACAAAATGTACAGGGTGGAGGACCAGATTGGATGTTTGATTACAAAGACTTCTTTGAATCATTCAATCTAGATAGCATGGTTGAAGAAGCTGTACTTCGATTATACTACGAGGTCGAAAACGCCGTAACTTCACCGTTAGTGCGTCCGATCACGGTAAACCCCCAAACAGCTTCTAATGATACCACTGCTCCTGTATTGGAAGAAGAGGTGTTCCAAGAGGCTTCTACATCGCTTAATTCATCCGAATCAGAATATGAAGACGATGATGTAACAAGTGAAGCTATTCTGGACAACGCTACAGTGACACCGCCAGTGAACCCATCTAATACTGATGCTTCAACATCGAATGTGGGTAATGATCTGGTTTCTACAGAGAATTTGACAACTCAAACGGGAGTACAAGTACCTGATTATCCGGAATCTCGGATACATCAGATACACCCGCTTGAACAGGTTATTGGTGATCCTGGTAGCAGTGTGATGACAAGAGGGCAGCTGAGAAATGCTCAAGCACCAGAAAACATTGGCAACCTTGCTTTATATGCCAAAATTCAGAAATCTGGTTTTCAAAATGACTGGTCATTTGCTTGTTATGTTTCGCAGGTCGAGCCGCGGACATACAAGGATGCTCTTTTGGATGACGCCTGGGTGGAAGCAATGCAGGAGGAGTTATTACAATTCCAGAAACTTGGTGTATGGACCCTGACAGATTTTCCCCCTGGAAGAAAGAAAATTGGAACCAAATGGGTGTTTAAGTGTAAGAAGGATGACAGAGGAGTCATAGTGTGAAACAAAGCTCGTTTGGTCGTTCAAGGTTTTCATCAGGTTGAAGGAATCGACTACAATGAAATCTATGCACCGGTTGCACGCTTGGAAGCTATCAGAATGTTCCTCGCGTTTGCATCATGGAAGAAATTTAAGGTGTATCAGATGGATGTAAAGAGCGCTTTTCTTTACGGTGTGGTCAAAGAGGAAGTTTACGTAGGTCAACCGCCGGGCTTTGAGGACCCTATTCACCGGGATAAGGTTTATGTGTTAAACAAAGCTCTCTACGGGTTGCACCAGGCTCCGAGACAATGGTATGAGGAGCTGAGCACGTATCTTCTCTCGAAAGGATTCAAACGCGGACTGGTAGACTGCACACTGTTCACGAAACGAGCAGGAGTTGATTTGCTTCTTGTACAAATTTATGTTGATGATATTATATTCGGGTCAACTAACGAACTTCTGTGCAGGGAATTTAAACAAGTTATGCAGGAAAAGTTCGAAATGAGCGCTATGGGAGAGATGCAGTTTTTCCTCGGTTTGCAGGTGGAACAAAGACCAACGGGGATCTTTATTCACCAGACGAAATACGTTTCTGAAGTCTTGAGCCGATTCCAGATGGATGATTCGAAGCCGATGGATACCCCGATACAGCCCAATCACGGGATTGGAGTTGACCTTAAGGGGGAGTTGACTGATCCATTTACATACAGAGCAATCGTCGGATCTCTGATGTATCTCACAGCGTCAAGACCTGATATAATGTTTGCGACATGTCTTTGTGCGTGATATCAATCGAAGCCGAAACAAAGTCATCTTGCAGCTGTCAAGCGTATCCTTAGATATCTGAAGGGTTGTCCATCGAAAGGACTTTGATACCCTCATGATGATAATTTTGACCTAATCGCTTTTAGTGATGCAGATTGGGGCGGCTGTGACAAAGACAGCAAATCCACAACGGCTGGATGTCAGTTTATGGGGAGCAGGCTCGTGACCTGGCAATGCAAGAAACAAATCGCAGTTGCACTATCCACATGTGAAGCAGAATACGTTTCAGCATCGAGCTGCTGCTCACAGGTTCTTTGGATCCAACAACAGATGGTGGATTACGGTTTGCAATTTCTTAAAACCCCTATTTACTGTGATAATGAGGCCGCAATCGCATTAACAAAAGACTTAGTAAATCACTCAAAGGCTAAACATATCCGGATTAAATATCATTTTATCCGTGATTGTTATGCTAAAGAGTTGATCGATATGGTCAAAATCCACACTGATTATCAACGCGCAGATCTTTTTACCAAAGCTTTTGACAAATCTAGATTTGATTATCTTTTAAAAGCTAATGGTATTAAAGAAAAACAGGATTGATCACCACCTCAGTTTATCACTTTTTAGTTTAAATTTTTACTGCTTTTCAGAAAAATTTCGAAAATCCAAAAACATTGAAAATTTTTAAAAATCCATAAAAATTGAAAAATTTATTTGCTGACTGCTATATCTTCTTCCCTTAGATTAATGCCGTCAGATTTCTGTGAACAAACGATATCTGGGCAGTCACATATTTGAAATGCTCCAGCTTATCCTTGGGAACAGTAAATTTGAAAATCTATAAAAATCAGAAAATTCTAAAAATGATTTCCTGGAGTATAAAGGGAAATGATAGTACATCAGTGGGGATCTGACACATTCTAAATAATGAAATTCTATATAGGGCGTGTGTCTGAGTCTGTGCGATGTGCTGATAGGCTTCGTAGACCTATTACTGCGTGCCTGATACATACATATCAAACGAATTGTTGTGTGGATGAACTCCTCATGGGCATATGGTCTTAGTACCGTAATTTCGTTTGATAGGGTATTTGTACAAAACTCGGAGGTTTAGGGTCGTTATGTTATTAGTTGTCTGGGGATAGCCTCTCTGATCTTCTGCTGTAAGTCATTACGGACCTAGATCAGACAGGGTGTCTTTATAAAAGAGCTATATGCCAAATCCTAAAGTTACCGAATTGAGGAACTTTCCATGTTATATGATGATCAAAGATTATCTATTGCATCGTATTGATCATTGATGCAAATCATGATTAATATCAGTCCTCAACCTGGTATAGTGCACATGTTGCTTTGCTGCATTAATTTGCTGACCTGTAAACCTCTATGCATTATATCTTGTACTATTACAGACGACGAAAGCATAATCACGCTTTACAATGAGTCTTTGTGCATTTACTTCTTGATACGGGAGTATGTCGTGTGCGTGGGAACCACAGACAATTGCGTTTATACTATAAATATCAATATCAGTATAAAGCACTGCACAAAAGTCTGCATGTGAGTTTATGTGGATCACAATATCAGCAATTGCCAGATCACACATTGTCTTTAATGATAATAATTTCAAAAAGATCAACGGTGTGATCAGATTTCTCAAAAACTGATATGATCCCTTTATCGGAAATACCAAAAACATTTACAGTTTTTCATTTACATTTTGCATTTTATTTTATCGTCAAAAACTTACAAAACTCAAAAAGATTTTAGGTGTGTTTTAGCATAAACTTTAGAAAATCCAAAAAGATTTTTCTTTTTCATCTTATTTTTGATAACTGATGGTGGTTGATGTCGATTTTCTACACCTTGATACACCATTTGAGCTTTGTAACTTTTAAAATGTGAAAACATGAATGTTGGATGCTTAAAAGTTGGAAAATAATTGGACCGGGACTCGTTTTTGAGATTTGGAAAATTTTCAAAAATCCCAAGTCTCATTCGCCCATTCGTTTGGTCGAATGTGGGATTTTCTTTGTTCATTCGTATGTTTTGTTGGGCGAAGGAGAGTGTTCATGATAATTATCTCATTCGAACCCTTTTATCTCATTCGAACCCTTTCAATAGGGTCGAAGGAGACAAAAGTTTCTCCTTCGTATGACCAAAACGGGCGAAGGAACAAGCCTATATATACCCATCTTCTCATTCAAACCCCATTTATAATTTTTTCCAGATTTTAACTGTAACCTCACCTTATTGCTCGTTTGTTTAACATCATTCCATTGTGTTACTGCATTCATACTGATCCTTTTGCCATAAATCTTACATGTTATCATCATGGATTCAGCTTTTAATCTCTGTTTTTACATTCCGAGCCCTAAGTTTTCAAAATCGCTTTAAATCATCATAATAATAACAATTGATGTGTAGGGTTCATTGTGTGTGTGTGTTTTAGGGGGAGATAGAACCAAAATCAGAGTTTAAAACTTGTCAGATTGTTCAATCAGTGTTTAAACCCTAGTTTTTGGGTGAAAACACAAACACAATGTATAATTGTTAAAACTGTTGTTCTAGAAATGTTTATCGGCATTATTAGGCCTGATTTCAATCAAATGGACATGTTTAGGATCATTAAATTTCAAAATTGATTTTTCAAAAATATGAACTGCTTCCTTCGACCAGTTAGAATGGGCGAAGGAAGAAAATGTAATGGGCGAAAGAGGATTAGATGGGCGAATGAAACATTTTTATCAAAACCATTACATTCGTACTCATTATTTCTTATTCGTACCATTATAAAAGCTCCTTCGTACCCCCGTTTGGGCGAAAGAGGAGTTTATGACTAAAAATTTTCAATTTTGATATTTTGTCGATTTTTAACGTGTATTTTTGTTTGTTTTGCAGATCTAACAATGACTGAACAACAGAAGACTACGGAACAAGCAGGATCCTCATCACAGCCTGCTAAACAGCTAGATTTTGAGAACGCACACAATTGCTGTGCGTATCTTGGAGGTGTGAAGAAGCACACTGAATTCGTCGGCATCATTGAGTTTTTGAAAAGAAACAGGGTGATTGATGCCATTGCTACGCCGACAGTGATCTATAGAGATATGATACAGGAATTCTGGTCTAATGCTAAACTAGATTTCTGGAAGTGCGAATCTTGCTTGACGAGCAGAATTCAAGGACAACGAGTCATTGTGTGCGAAGAAGATTTAAGAGAAGCACTGAATCTGAATGATGATCCGAAAGATCCAAAGGAGTTTACATTCATGGATCAACGAAAGTGTTTTCTCAGGATGAAGTACAACGGACCAATCACTGACGGTTCGTTGCATAAAGGAAAACTGTGCCCACAATTCAAGTATCTGGCACACGTTTTGATTCACGTTTTCGGATCTGCGGCAGGAGGTTATGATCTAATGAGGAAGAGCATCAGTTCGATGATGGTTGCTTTAGTATTGAACAAACCGTTCAATGTCTCTGTCATGCTGATGTCTCACTTACTGGAGCCCGTGAATGGAACGAGGAACCTGAAGTTTCTTTTATATCCTCGTTTTCTTCAAATGATATTCGATCACAAGTACAAAGAGCTGAAGAGAGATCCTAAACACATTGTTGTTCAGGAACACATGTCACTGAATACACTAGCAAGAATGAAAGCTTATAAGGGTTTGTCTGTTGAAGAACGTCCTCCTGTTAGACGTTTGTTTGGACATCTAGCTAGGGTGGATTATAAAGATCCGGGTGAGGGGCTTGTAAGGAATGTTAACAGTGATTCTGATGCTGATAATCCTTTACATCATGTTGATCCTGACGCTAAGCACAAGAGACAAGTTGTGAATGTAGGCGCTAAGAGTGGTAAGACAAAGAAACCAGAGATAAGGATTGAGGTTTCTGAACCAGAGAAGAAGAAAAATACTCAGAGAAGAAATAAGAGAATGGCGAAAAAGGGATTGAATTTAATCGATGAAGCTTCCATTGATTCAGAAGAGACGATAGAGGAAGAACAATGGAATTCTGATGCTGAAACGGTAGAGACGACCATGCCCAAGGCCACTGAAGCTGGTGCGTCTGCTAGCCAAAGAGAAGAAGATCAAGGGAACAAAAGCCCTATTCCTGTTGATGTAGAAGATTTGGGTTTTAATGTTGAAGAGACGTTTGTTGGATCTCCTGTGCAAGCTGCTAGAAAAGAGAAGAAAAAACAGGAGAAGCCAAGTATTAAGAGGAAGAAAGAGATAGAATCTTTGATAGCTGGAAAGAAACTGCCACCAGCTACAAGTTCTAGATCACCGGTTACTGCACCAGTTCATAAGAAACAGAAGACTGCAACAACATCTAGCACACCACAAACTGAAGAAATTCCAATGGATGATGTGAATGAGGCATTGGATAATGTGCTCAAAAAGATCAGAAAAGGTAAGTTGCCTGATGCTGTTGAACCACCAAAGAAGACAAAAGTATCGGTGGACAGTGATATTATGACTGCTGTGAATCAGAGACTGTCTGAGATGATGAATCTGATTAACAAACAACAGACGGAGATTGAGCAGTTAAAGTCCAATGACAAGAAGATGTTGGAAGTCGTAGTCACATCGGCAGATGATAATGAAACCTTGAAGAAGACAATCAAGAGATTGAAAAGAGAAAACAAGAAGTTGCTGAAGCATGAGCAACGAAACACCAGGAGGATTATAGTTTTGAAGGAGGAGAATAAACAGCTGAAAAAGAGTAACAAGCATATGGATGACCTGATCAAGAACTTGTACTCTCAAGCTCCTCAACTTCAAGCTGGTGAAGTTGACAAAGAAAGAGAAGAAGAGCAAGTTGACTTCGAACTGTCTGATGAAGAAGAAGATGATGAACTTGATGAAGATGCTGGTAACGATACAAAGAAGAAGAAGAAGGATGATAAGGATGATGGAGGATCGGATGATGGTTCGAGTGATGGAGACGGCTCTGCGTTTGATGATAGTAGTGATGACGATGATGATGACGTTGATAAGTTTACGTATGAGAAACGTGACTCAGATAAGGGTGGTGAATCGAGCTCTAAAGCTCTTGGTGAGAATGTTGATGATGATATATTTTGGAACGAGAAATTGCAGTCACTGTCTGAAGATGATAAGAACAAGTATCGCCAGATGCTCACTGATCGAGTCTGGACGATCGACATGACTAGCAGGTTCCCAGAAATATTTGAATCTAACAATAAACTATTCGAGTTGGAGTATGATGACCCTGATCTTGAGGATGGGGAAGTTTCTGCGGCTATTTCGAAAGAGATTCTTGAAGGTTTAGCAAAGCAAGTGGGCAAGACGTTGGAAGAATTACTTGCAGATAACTTTATTCCTAAGATTCCTGAGAAAGAAGCTGGAAATCATTCGGATGATCGTGATGTTCCTGCATTCGAGGAAGTCGAAATGGAAGATATTACGAGTGAAGAATATCCACAATATTTCAGGACAAATCAAGATTGTGGATTTTCTTTCTCAGATGAATTGCTAAACCATGCCGAGAAGCTAGCAAAAGAAAAGAGCAAAGTCTTTGAAGACGAAATCTTTAAAGGGCATAACAAGCCACGGTTCGAGCAGTCAGAAAGTTTGAAAGAGTTGTTGAAGAAGTTGAAAGAAAAGGAAAACAATCGCCCGAAACCTGATATTCAAGGATGCTTTTACAAATTTCACAATAGGATTTTCAAAGGTCGTGCATTGGCCTGGAAGTTTGTTAAAGAGTTGAGGTGTTTCGCAGTAAAGTGGGAGAAGGGGATCTTGTATTTTGACAAGTTTCATCACTTGAAGACCCTTCCGTATTGGGCAATCAGAGACATTTGTCGTCACCGTTTAACTGGAGCGTCAAATAGTCAGATTACTTATTTTGCTGAAAAGATGACTAGAGAAAGCCGAACCAAGTGGGACTTGTTTACACCACAATATCCAAAGCGAATTGTTCATAAGAAGGATATTGATTTGATAACTGGTATGCCCAAGGTGACTTTAAAATACAAACCACCGCAAGTGTTGAAAAAGATTCCTTTGATGCCTATTCCGTAACACTTTGCCAAAGACTTCATCTGGTGGTATTATGATTGGAAGATTGCAGAGGCCGTGATTGTGTTGAAGGATGGAGAGACGAATTACAAGAAAGTGCATATCTTTGATCCCATGTGGTTGATAAACTGTTCACATGAGGATATTATCATGCTGTTCTATAATCCGATCTATTCAGATGCAAAAGATGCTGAGCAAGCAGGAAAGTACCAACGTGTGGTATTTCTGTGCTTTGAGTTTGATATCAATGCTGGATGTGATTATGATGAGAAGTTGGGAAAGTTTGTGGAGAAGCAAAAGGTGCCAGAGCTGAAAACGAAGAAACAAAAACAATTTCAGGAACCGGTGTTGACAAGAGAACAAATGATTCAAAGACATATCAGATTGATGAACAAAAGGATGGACGAACAACGACGAACACAATCCAAGCAATAGTCGAGGGGGAGTTTGTAGATGCAAAAGTGCGACTAAAGCTTTGGATTGTAATACATAATATGTTTTGGTAATAGCGAAGGTGCGAAGGAGAGTTTTATTAGGTGCGAAGGAAGCTTGGAAGGTGCGAAGGAGAGAATATGTACGAATGAAGACTTAGATTATTGTAAAGCTTGGTTCGACCAGTTGATGTGGGCGAACCTGCACATTCGCATGAACAGTTTGGGCGAATGTGCAGTCTATAAATAGACAAGTTTGATTTTTGAATGTAACTTTTGATCATTATTATTCCCTCCACTTTCAAAAACTCTCTCTAGTGTTTTGTTAAACCTGTTTAACGTTCATACCTTGATTGTATCTATATTTCAACGTGTAAACAAGTGTTTTATTAATGAAAAGGTTTGAAAATGATGATCTGTGTGTTTGAATCTGTTTGATTATTATTTTGTGATACTTTTAGGGTTTCCGCACCTGAAACTAACTTGTTTGATCAATCTTTGTTTGTTTTCGATCCTTTCACGCACATACAAAATCATCAGGGTAATCAACATTGGGATGCACATTACGTGGGTTAGGCAAATAGAAGACCCCCTGTGAGAAGACAACAAAGGGAAGAAGAGGTTGATGCACCACAAAGAAGGCCTCATGTTCCAATGCAAGGGGTTAATAGTCGGTTTAGACCACTTGCCTCCGAGAATGAGTCACCTATTGTCCCTCTACCTCGAGGAAGAAGATCTTTTGATTGTAAACCGAACTATATCAACATTCTTCCTCACTTTCATGGGATGGCTACTAAAGACCCATACGACCATCTTTCTGAGTTTAAAGCAATGTGTAGTACTATGGGAGGTCACAATTTCTCCCAAGATGAGGTTCGGTTAAGGTTGTTCCGGTCCTCTCTCAAAATAAGGCAAAGACTTGGTTTCCCACTTTACCCGCACACAGCATCTATACTTGGGGAGAGATGCAACAGGTATTTTTGGATGAGTACTACCCTAGTTTCAAGATGGATGGAGCTCAATTAGAGATTCGTTCCTTTCAACAATTACAAGGGGAACCACTTCATGAAGCCTTCACTCGTTTTAAAGAATTGATTCGGAAATGCCCACATCACAATATTGAATTATGGGAATTGGCAAACAGTTTTGTGAACGGGTTGAGCAAGGAGGAAAGGAAGTACCTAAAGTCCACTAGCAATGGGACTTTATTATCTAACCCGGAGCAAGAAGATTGGGATTTATGGAGAGAATGAGTAAGAACTCCAAAGCTGAAGAATCCGTAGACAGAAGAACCAAACACCCCATTTCAAAGCCTCTTTCAGATGTGGATGCCAATGCCAAAGACCGAATTGCTACTTTGGAAAGAGAATTGGCTTGTATGAAGAAGAGAGAAGTTTCAGCGGGACCATATACGGTATGTGGAGTATGTGAAGAGATGGGACATAAAACTGATGAGTGCTCGGAAAATTCGGTTCAAGAAACTGCAGATGTGAATCAAGTGTATGGAGGAGAGAATAAATATGACATGAACTCCAATACTTACCATCCAGGTTTAAGGAACCATCCTAATTTCAGGTATGGTAATGCTTCAAATCAAATGAATCTGAATTTTCAACCGAATACTCAAGGGGGTAACCAAGGTGGATCATATCAAAACCGCCAAGGTAACTACAATCAAGGTGGTTATCAAAGAAACTATAATCAAGCTGGTGGTTATCAAAGAGGGTATAATCAAGGTGGTTCATCAAGCAATCAAAGTGGAGGTGATGAGTCAAATATTGATGCTATCTTAAATTTGCTCAAAGAGAATGATAAGAGGAACGAGGTGAGAGACAAGTCTCACGAGGCTCTAGCGAAACAAGTGGGGCAACTTGCAGAAGAGATGGCTCAATTGAGAGGAAGCACGAGAAAGCTTCCTAGCGATACCACTATCAACCCGCAACATCAAGGTTCGAGCTCGAAGAACAATCACAATGCTCCAATTAATATGGTAACTGTTCTTCGTAGTGGTAAACATATTGACAATAAAATTGGTGATAAAATTGTGCCACCACCACCCCAATTTGTCGAAGGGGTGGTGGAAGATGTGAGTGATGAAAGTGAAAGTGAGGAGGAAACGGGTAAGATTAAAAGTAAAAAGTTTTTCGAAAAACCAAAACCCGTTGAAAATGAACTAGTTCCCAAGGCTAAGGAAAAGGGTATGGAGAGTAATACCATCCCTTTTCCCGAAGCATTGTTGGAACCATCTAAAAAGGTGGTCAAGAAAAGGGGCCCACAACAGGAAGAGTTGTGGGAAATTTTTAAACAAGTAAAAATTAGCTTACCACTTTTAGACGCAATCAAGCAAGTACCCTCCTATGCAAAGTATTTAAAAGATTTGTGCACTCAGATTAGAATTCACAAAATTCCAAAGAAAATTGATTTAACTGAAAATGTGAGTTCTATTCTCTCAGGGTCACTTCCACCAAAGTTACAGGACCCAGGGGCGCCCATTATCTCCATTCAGGTTGGAGAGTTTAAAATGACACGGGCACTCTTGGATCTTGGAGCTAGTGTGAGCATTCTACCAGGTAGTCTCTATGACCAATACGAGTTCGGTCCACTTCAGGAGTCTAACACCACTGTGGTGTTAGCTGACTTGACTCCTAAACTACCCGTGGGATGATTACTGATGTGATAGTAAAAGTTAAAGATTTTTATTATCCGGTGGGCTTTTTGTAACTTGATTATGTTTCCATGGACCTAACCAAACAACTAACGGTTATACTGGGTCGACCATTTTTTGCCACATCCAATGCCCAAATTAATTGCAAAATGGGCATGCTTGACATGACCTTTGGTAACCGTAGGTTTAGGTTAAATGTTTTTTCAAATGGGACTAACCCTCTAGTCAATGATGAATGCTATATGGCGGACATTGTTGACGAGTGTATACCTCTATACGACACCGTTGTAGATGAGGAAAACACAATAGAGGAGTGTTTTATGTTTAACATGTTACAGATGGAGATATTGAAGAGCATAGAGGAGGAGGAAAAGACTCAAGAAGCAATGGCAGTGCAAGAGGGAAAACCACCATGGACTCATCAAGTGGAGAGTCTTCCAGATCACATTGATACGAAATTGAAGCCATCTTTAGTTGAGCCACCACAAGTGGAACTAAAGGAGTTGCCTAAGCATTTAAAATATGCTTATGTTGGTGAAGGCAACACGCTCCCGGTGATTATTGCATCAAACTTAACCAAGGAGCAAGAAGAGAAATTGATGACAGTATTGGTGACCCATAGAGCTGCTATTGGGTGGACTATGGCGGATTTGAAAGGCATTAGTCCGTCAATTGTGATGCACAAAATCATTACAGATGAGAAGGTGATTCCCGCAAGAGATGCTCAAAGGAGGTTTAACCCTAACATGCGGGAAGTTGTGAAAAAAGAAGTGCTTAAGTGGTTAGATTCGGGTATCGTTTACCCCATTTCAGATAGCCAGTGGGTTAGTCCAACTCAAACCATTCCAAAGAAGGCAGGTATTCAAGTTGTGAAAAACGACTCAGGTGAGGAGGTAGCCACCCGGCCGGTAACCGGGTGGCGAATTTGTATTGATTATAGGAAGTTAAATGCTGCCACTTCCAAAGACCATTTTCCTTTACCTTTTATTGACCAAATTATAGAGAAATTAGCATAACAAAAATTTTATTGTTTTCTGGATGGGTATTCGGGATACAATCAAATTGCTATTCATCCTGAGGATTAACAAAAGACTACATTTACTTGCCCATAAGGCACATTCGCATTTAGGCAAATGCCATTTGGTCTTTGTAATGCTCCCGCCACCTTTCAAAGGTGTATGATGAGTATCTTTTCAGATATGGTGGGGGAGTCATTGGAAATCTTTATGGATGCTTTTTCTATTTTTGGGTCATCTTTTAAGTCCTTCCTAATTCAATTAGAGAAAGTTTTGCAAAGATGTGTGGAAACGAATTTGGTTTTGATTTGGGAGAAAAGCCACTTTATGGTCTTAGAAGGGATAGTATTGGGTCATGTTGCGTCAAGTCGTGGGATTGAGGTTGATCATGCTAAAATTCAAGTTATAGCAACCTTACCTCATCCCACAAATGTCAAAGGGATTCGATCATTTTTGGGGCATGCGGGGTTTTATAGAAGGTTCATTAAAGGTTTTAGTGATATTACAAAACCCTTATGTGCATTGTTACTAAAATATGCTCCATTTGAATTTAATGAAAAATGTGTCTAGGCTTTTGATATGTTGAAAAAGAAATTGGCCGAGGCCCCAATTTTGCAGTCACCTAATTGGTCTTTACCTTTTGAAATTATGTGTGATGCAAGTGGGTACGCGGTTGGGGCCGTGTTGGGTCAACGGGTAGATAGGAAACCCGTTGCTATATACTACGCAAGTAAGACTCTTTCGAAAGCGCAATTAAATTATACCACTACCCAAAAAGAGATACTTGCGGTGGTATATGCTCTAGACAAATTTCGGTCTTATGTGTGGGGTAGCAAAGTTATTATTTATATTGATCATAGTGCTGTCAGGTACTTGATGGATAAGAAGGATGCTAAGCCCCGGTTGATAAGATGGATACTCTTATTGCAAGAGTTTGATTTGGAGATCCGTGATAAGAAGGGCACGAAGAACGTGGTTGCGGACCATTTGTCTAGATTGATGATTGAGGAAGAAGACTCAACGAATGAAATTAACGAGTCATTCCCAGATGAGCACTTATTAGCTGTTTCGAAATTACCTTGGTTTGCTAATATTGTAATTTTTTGGTGACAGGTACAATGCCGGAGCACTGGGTAAGGAAAAAGAGGCTCCACGTTTTGTCCCAAGTGAAACATTACATTTGGGATGATCCTGACCTGTTTCGAGTGGGAGCAGATCAAATCATTCGAAGATGCATTCCGGATGAGGAGATCATGAGTGTGTTGAAGCATGTGCATTCTTATGCATGTGGAGGACATTTTAGTGGCCAAAAGATGGGTCACAAGGTTTTGTCGAGTGGGTTGTATTGGCCAACAATCTTTAGAGATTCGTTTGAGTATGCTAGAAATTGCCTACATTGCCAACAATTAGGAAGCATCTCAAGACGTGATGAAATGCCAATGCAACCTATTATGGTTGTTGATGTGTTTGAGGTATGGGGAATTGATTTCATGGGACCATTTCCCAACTCCTTTGGTAATTTATACATTTTGGTGGTAGTAGATTATGTTTCTAAATGGGTTGACGCTATTGCCACCAAAATCAATGACCATATCGTTGTTTGCAATTTCATTCAAACACATATTTTTTCAAGATTCGGGATACCTCGCACAATTGTAAGTGATGGGGATCCCATTTCAAAAACCGGAAATTTGGAAAATTGCTTAAACGATATGGTGTTGACCATAGGATTGCCACCCCATATCATCCACAAACTAGTGGACAAATTGAGGTTTCCAATAGGCAAATCAAAGAAATTTTGCAAATGACGGTTCGTGCGGACCGAAATGATTGGTCAACAAAGCTAGATGATGCTTTATGGGCCTACTGCACAGCCTACAAAACACCTATTGGAACAACTCCTTATCGATTAGTATTTGGTAGAGATTGTCATCTCCCGGTTGAATTAGTTCACCGGGCATATTGGGCATTAAAAAAGTTAACTTGAGTTATGATGATACAGGTCGAGAAAGGAAACTCAAGTTGTGTGAGTTGGAAGAGTTACGGGATGAATGGCCCGTACATAATAACGCGGGTTTGAAAGCTTGGCGAGGTGGATATTGAGGACCCAAAAGATGGATAGAAGCAAACCGTGAACGGGCATCGTCTGAAGCCTTATGTGGAGCATCTCACGGAGCACGGTATCATTGTCGAGTTGGTAAGCTTCTTAGAGGGCTTACCAACCTACGAAATCAATTAAAAGTGCAGGTGCTAGCTCCCATCCCAGGTACGTATTCTAATTGTTAGTATTGGGGACAATACTTATTTCTTTCGGGGGGGGGCGGGGTGGGAAGCGTAGTTGTAAATTGTACAATTTTTTTATATATATAGGTAAAATATTAGTTGATTTTTCTTTAAAAAGTAATCTAAGCCTTAATCTTAAAAAAAAAGGGTAGCGTAGCCTACGCCATTTTTGGCGTAGGATACGCCAGTTCACTTTTGCCTACGCCAAGCTCTGCTGCCCTACGCTAAACAAGTGGGAATTGCCTACGCTATTAGCGTAGCCTACACCAATATTGGCGTTGGATACGCTAGGTGCTGAAAAATTGAAGGAGATTCGGGTTTTGACCATTCTTGACCGGCCCAAACATCACTAAAGGCCATTTTCACCAACCAAAACATATCTAAACCTAATTACATCACCACCAAACATTTATTCACCCAAAAACTTCATCTCTTTCATCCAAACCTCTCTAAATCTTCCAATCCTTCAACTCACCATAACTTCTTCAATACTCCACCAAATCCAACAATTTTTATATCAAAATCATAAAATTTTTCAAGATCTACAAAACCCTAACTTAGAATTGGGTAGTTTTGACTTGTTGGGGGGTGAATCAAGGGTTGAAAAATCGGATTTTGTGGGTGTTCTTGTTATTGTCTTATTTCTTGCTTCTAGTTATTTTCCCAATCAATCATCATCATGAAGGTATGTATTCTCTCACTTTTGCTCTTTATTTTCATCACCTATATATCATGAGTTCATGTATGTTTAGGAACTTGATGTTATGAGTATTTGTGGTTAAGGAACAATTATTGTTTGGGTAGGAGGTATTGTTTATTTTAGTTAAAAAATTAATTTTTTTAATAATAGCAAGAAATAAGTGTGGGGAAGGGGTCATGGAGATGTAGAACACATGGTTATTGAATCTACGCAATTGGTACAAAGCTTTTGATTGCTAGCATATGATAATAACCATAGGATGTCATGCTTGGGTAAAATGTATTTGATGTGCATGATAGTCTTGCTGCGATTGGATACTAATAATGAATTATTGCTTATGAATGTTGTTGCAGAACATCTTCAGAAGAAAGGGTAAGGAACTTGTGAATCTTCTGCTCAACCCAAACGAAGGAAGGGGATTCGGTCCAACCTACGAGATGAGTCTGATGATGATGGGGATGAGATCCAGCATGAACTGGATCGTGCGGAACGGATGGATGAAGACCTTCCCAACTGGAAGGAGAAGTCTAAGCGGTTATCTACGTTCCCCGAATCGCTTAGACCCGCATTGTGGTATCAAAAAAATGTCATCATTACAACATGGTACAGAGGGTGTTCTTGTTTGTGAAAGGGCGTATAATGTGGAGCAGTTGAGATTGATAGGGTTGACACAAAAGTTTGAAAGAATTGGTTGGGAGGCAGCTTTAAACTTTTGTGAGAATAGGGGAAAGAAGGTTTACATGAAGGCGATAGAGCAGTGGATGTCCACACTCGAGCGAGATTTTGGTGATAACCCACCTCACACATTACAGTTGATTGGAACTGTAGGGAAGAAGAAGATGATCTTATCCTTCGAGACAATGCGTCAAATCGCTAACTTTGATTCTTGTCCAGCAAACGAGTACTATTATATCCCCGAGGAGTATTTTTGGGCCAAAACACAATTAGACACTGACCTAACAAATATGTTTGACAATGTAATTCCAAGAAAAAGTGGAGCTCAATATTGCAGGGAAGACATGGCATGCGAAGCCAGATTCATATTAGGTATTTCGTTTGAGATATTAATGGCAAGACTCGGGGATAGGTCAAAGGTAAGAGGTTGGGATATTCGAGTGGTGCATGCTATAATGTTTGTTACACCGCGCCTATCATTTAGGCATTTGGTTTTGATGAACATTTGGGACAGCCGGGAAAGTCCACACCGGCTATTGAAGTGAATATTGTTAAGATGAACTGGGAAGATTATGGCAAAGCAAGATTCACATATGAACGGACCGCACAATATCATGTCCTCCTTGACAAACAAGGTAACACTCAGATGATGGCTCTGCGAGAGGATGTTGAGCAGGAGGATGATGAAGAAGTATAGACTGATGATGAAGAGGAGTTACAAGAGGAGGAGCATATTGTGAGGGAACGCCCAGTTCGGGAGATGAATAGGCAAGAGATGGAAATGGTGGCAGAAATCAACAGGGCAAGGCCCGCAGGTTACCAGGGTTGGACCTCATTTAAAAAATCTATCTGGGATAGGGGTACACGAACCATGGAGCTTGCCAGGCAACAAGAAGAATCTGCAATAAGGAGAGAACAGGAGCGAGTGGAAAGAGAAGAAAAACAGGAACAAGATAGAGTGGCGAGAGAAGAAAGAAGAGAAGTAGAGCGGAAAGAAAGAGAGGATAAGCATTGGTGGGCGGTTAATTATGCTCGGGAGATCGATACAGTTAACAAGTTCATGGAGGCTGAACAGATCAGGCACCACCAGGATCTAGTAGTGGGACGCCCATACGTGCCCATGGTTCCATATGTTGACTGCTCAACCATTAGAGAGCAGTCACAGGAGGTGATTGATCAAGTTAGGTGGCCTCAAGGGGTCTCCTCCAGTTATCTTCCCACTCCACCACCTTCACCACCTGCTGAAGGGTCTTCTTCTTCTTCTTCTGCTGACCCATTTAGTGATTACCATGGATAGATGGATGCGATTTTTGGGCATCCAAGCACTCCTTATCCGCCGCCAGGTCCGAATAACCCATATTACCGCTGATGTGTGGTCGAGGTAGTGTTCTTTTTGTATAGTTTGTAGACTGGTATGTTTGTTGTTTTCTTTGGTTGATTTTATTTTGGTGTGTTTTGAGTATGTTTGGAATTTTATGCTTTGCAGTTTTATTTTGTTTTTGTTTGTTTTAGATGTTTTGATGTTTTGTGTGTGAGCCCAGATTATACGTCACCAGTAATGTTAGAGTGTTCAGATGAAAAAGGGAGAAACAAGGGAAAGGAAGCAGTAAATTGTGGAAGGCAAAGACTCACCAATGGAACGAAGGCACAAACTGCTTACCAGGTGCATCCTATTCTTTAATTATGTGTATGTTGTGTGAATAGGATATGGGTGAATGTCTGCTTTTGCCTTAGAAGGGGTATGTAGTGGGACGGAAAAAAGGCATCCTCACATATTTTTTTATTTGGCTACTTGGTTTCCGTATTCATGACAAATCCACATTGAGGACAATGTCATTCTCAAGTGTGGGGATGGGGGAATAGCCATTTAAATGTGAAAATTTTTAAGACCCTCAGGATTTTTTTTTTGAAACAAGCTTGATCTTAAGAAAGCCGTTTCCGCCAGATTATTGGATCATAAAACTCGACCCCTAGTCATGGTCATAAACTCTTTAAGTTCCTTGATGTGTTTTTCCAAGGATGATTTTTGAAAAATGTGAATTGCCTAGTTAGAAAGGACTAGAGAGGAGTATAACATTTTTGCATATCGGCAACCCATTTTTCCCCTTAGGTTCAGGAGAGATTATTGAGCCGAATGATTAAGGCACTTTAGATCAATTGTGACACAAGAATGATTAAGGCATTAGGTTTGGCCTTTTTATCTTACACTCTTTTGATACCTTTGACCCGAAAATAATTTCCCTTAGTTGAACAATTTTGAGCCTAAACCATTCATTTTGATCACCCTTTCAACCCTTTTGACCCATTTGAATTTTTCTATATTAAACCCAAGTGATGAAAATCCGAATTCAGAATTATGTTCCATTGGTAATTAGTTGCATAGTTAATAAAAACTGGAAAATCATGAGAAAAAGCACAAAAATATGCTGTAGTAATTGTTGAATAAAAGGTGCAATAGTGCATTATGTTGTTAAGTTGTGAGTTGATGTAAGTAAAAGTCGGATTTTCATCACTATAGTCACTTTTAAATATCCCCTTCCATACCCTTCGCCTAGCCCCATTACAACCCTGTTAAAGACCTTTTGACTTGTGTTCACTTTTGAGAGTTTGGTGAAAGGCGATTGAGTTGCAAGCCTAAACTAACATGCCCTATAATCGGTTTTGAGTGACTGGTATGAAATACTAGCGCATCACATGCTAGTCTAGATAGTAAACTGAGTGGAGTGAACCATTGTGAGGGGTGTGCAAGAATGTGAAGTCGGATCTAGTTGGATTTGGCTAGGCAATTTTTTTTAGTAACATGTAAAACCTTGGAATGTAAATCTACTGATAGGCGAAAGTCTTGTGAGTTAGGGTATGACTAGGGACCGTCTTTTGAGAATCGATAAAAAGGTTGGAATTGGTTTGAATTGTTGATTGAGTAAAGTTCAGTGATTTGCTTGAGGGCAAGCAAAAGATAAGTGTGGGGATGTGATGGGTTTGTTAAAAGATGTGTATAAACGCATCTATAAATGCATTTTAAGGAATGTTAAGTTGTCGAATGGTGTTGCTTTGATATTATTATGTTATTTCAGGATTTGATGACTAAAGGAAGCAAATATGACGTTTTGGAGTTGCTCGGGCAAGATACGGAAGCTTACACAAGCTTGGAAATCAAAATCAAAAGCAAAAGGGATTCTGGCGTAGGATACGCCAAAACTGGTGT
The DNA here is from genome assembly GCA_030844895.1 of Ambrosia x helenae. Taxonomy (NCBI): domain Eukaryota; kingdom Viridiplantae; phylum Streptophyta; class Magnoliopsida; order Asterales; family Asteraceae; genus Ambrosia; species Ambrosia x helenae. The sequence goes on from JAUTDX010000207.1 coordinate 66,737, forward strand.
AGCCTATGCCAGTTGCGTAGGCAAGGATCCAAGTTTTGGCGTAGGGCAGCAGAGCTTAGCTCAGGCAAAACAAGTTTAGCGAACCCTACGCCAAAAGTGGCGTAGGATACGCCAGAAGCAGAATTCGGTTAAAGCTTTCCTTTTTCAAAGCAATTATGATGGGAAACTTTTTAATATCGAAAATTGGGGATCAAGACCTGTCATTGCTTCATTCCTAAGCACAAAAACATCCATCTTTTCATCCAAGATCCATTACACAACAACTCTTCCAACCCTTTTGAAGAATTTTTTGATGAAGATTGAAGACAAGAGATTGAAGAAGAACACTATGGCCATGCTTGGCTAAAACATTTTTATTACACTGGGGATGTAGGCTTTTGATATCTAGGGTTAAAATACATTGGGTATTGTTCTTAAACCTTTGTTTATGTTTTTATGTGTTTGAATTAAATGTGTTGAATGGTGATTAATCTTATGCTAAACCCATTTTAGTTAATTGATCTTGTGCCAATTTCTAGTGAGATAAGCATGATTCCTTACTTTAACACAAACATAGGATTGTATGTTCTAGGTAATGAAGTATAATTTAATCTATCGTTGATATTGATAAAACTTGATACCTAAGCGTATTGAACAATCACTCTGTTAGAACCAATTACATTATTATTGTTTACCCAATTATTGAAACCCTAGTATTGAATTGCTGAATCCCTAGTGTAATCTTTTTAATCCAATTGTTACAAGTATCATTTTTAATTAGGTTTTTCTATTCAAAGTTTTTGTTAGTAATCAAGTAATCATTCTTCACTTTCGAAAATTATAATCTTGAATCATCTTGTGATTCACAACTTTCAAACCAAAATCTTAAATGATCAAAGTGCAATCTTCATAAGTCATATAGCATCTTCATAAGCAATATTTTCCAATCAACTAAATAACATTCACTAACCACACGCTCCTTGGATTCGATACCCTATTTACTCTAACTACATAGGTTAATTAGGTTTTTGTATGAACTGTGACGACCGGCTCATCACTTATTGATACCTGAAAGAAAATAACAATAGAGGTAGATGAGGGGTGACGTCTGTGGTTGGCGGTGGTGAAAGATGGCCACGAGAGTGAATAGTACCGGAGCCCTAAACCTTAGATATAGAAATGAACCGGCTGTCCTTCTCGCCTGAAGAGAATCCGGTAGTCCTCGCTCGGTCTTCCTCCTAAACCTCTCCCTCTCTGTCCTGTCGTAAACTGTACTTTCCTTCTCTCTCTTTCTAACACACGGTGGTGGAAGGTTAAGCAGACAGACATGATGTTAAGTTAGAACATGTTGGGACAAAAAAAAAACTCTTGTATTAACACACATACAACCCCACAAAAGATGAAATAATTCAAATTAATGATTCAAAAACGACAATCATATGGACCACAATCATACCCTAAACCACATTTACAATCATACGGACCACAATCATACCGTGTTTCTGTGTCACAGATTGCTTAAATATGTTGAATTAACACACATATAACCTCATAGAAGACGAAATAACTCAAATTAATGGTCCAAAAGAAAATAAACTTACCCTAAACGTCTGTGGAGTGAGTCGTCTGTGGGTAACCAGGAGTGGCTATGAGTGTGTCGTCGGTTAACGCCTGCGAAAGGGCGAGGAGCGGCTATGAAATGGGAGGGGGAGTGGCCGGCGGGAGCTATTGTGAAAGGGCAGGATTAGGGTTTCTTTTGGAGTTGCAGATTTATTCCTTTTTTTTTCATCTTTGATATATACAGAGTAAGCATTTGTAGGTAATAACAATAAAAACAAATATTAATAATTAATAAATAAAGAAATACATTACTAACCTACTCAAAAGTCACGTTTACAAGATCATAAGCTGCGGTTAATGCTAACAACCGCGTCTTCAACCATACACCCGCGTCTTTAGATTTTTTCAATAATAAAATGTGTTACCTAAAAATAATAAAATGTTACCTAAAAATAATAAAATGTGTCTAAAGTCGCGGTTGGCTCTTCACCGCGTCTTTCCGTTCAAATGACCGTGTACTTTGAAAACATTTGTACTAGTGATCTCTCATTTTTAATGGAAACTTGTTTTACCAATTGAATAATTACAAATCAAAATTTGATTCATCTGTTTTTGTTTCATCTCAGGCCGAGTCAGGAGTCTACTTGCTGAAACGTCCCTACACAATGAGGCCAAACCATATACGGATTTCAAAGTATAAGAGTCTTTTGATAATTATTGCCTGTGTATCTACGACATTATTGGCGGTAATTGAAGTTGTTGAGAAGACCGTTGGATAATATGCTGAACATGATATTTTTAGTTAATAAATGGACCGAATCCTTTGCTGCTTTTCAGGTTCATTTTGAATTCCTTTTTAATAGTTCCAAGTTGTTATTTTCTCTTTTTATCCATTATATGCATATGCCTATATATAGGCTTTTTCAGTATTGAATAAATCATCAACTTTTATCGGTATCCTTTTGTGTTAATTCTTTTTGTGATAAGCTTTTGATCCAAGAGACATGTTCTGGTACAGAGTTAGTGCATAGGAAATAAAAATCTTTGTTTTTTCTTAAGAATTAGTGATTGATTAATTTGAAGAAAAGAGATATGACGGGGTTTACCGCTATTCCGTTTTCCAATAAAATTAATAGTTTGAGTGTACTTATTGTGAGTTTATGCCTCAGGTGTTAATTGAAGACATTGGGTATATAAGTGAAGATCCAAAACGTGGACGAACCTGAGATTTAGTTTATAACCGGATCGTGTGGGCTGGATCTTGAATGCTCCGAACCTAAGCTTAAACCTGCACAAGGTAAAAAGACCGTTAGGCTCGTTACAGAGGAGGAGGGAGGGCCTCTCTGTAACCACCCTCCGGCGTGAGGATAAGTATTTGTTTAGTGAGAGAAAGTATGGTTCGGAGTGTGAGCATTCGTGTGTTGATTGTACTTTGATGGGGGTATTTATAGTGGTTAGCAAAGTTGTACTTTACTTTGGACCCCATTTGTACTATCCCTCGGAAGCTTTTGAATTCCGAAGGTATCTTGTACTTTCCTTCGGTGGGGATGACATGCCGCGGTCTAAGTTTAGCAGCTCGTGTCTAATCACTAAGCCGCGGTATAATCTTTTATACCTCTTCATGTCCTCCCAAGTCCTCAAGTTATTTATAACTTGTTGGACTTAAGTATGACCGAATCACGAGTACCTTGTGACGCGGTATAATCTTTTATACCTCTTCATGTCCTCCCGAGTCCTCAAGTTATTTATAACCTGTTGGACTTAAGTGTGACCGAATCACGAGTACCTTGTGTCACGGTATAATCTTTTATACCTCTTCATGTCTTCCCAAGTCTTCAAGTTATTTATAACTTGTTGGACTTAAGTGTTGCTGTGGCTTGTCAGTTGGGCTTCGAGAGTTAGGGGGTTCTTGGTGGTCCTAGGGATGGCTGACACGTGTGACACGTGTCCAAGCCATCTGATGGGACTTGTGTTGTAAGTCCGGGCCACGTGGATCACTTTATAGCCACATGATGAAGTTATTGATGGGATGGCGGTTGATTTATCGAGACGATTTGGACCGCTCATTCCAATCCAGTTGTCTCCCACCCGAGATCTGAACGGTTATCCCTTCCCCCTATATAAACCCTTCTTTTTCCTTTTTTTCTTTACTTTTTACTGTTTTTCTCTTTTCCCTTTTCCTTTTATCCCCTTTGTCCTCTTAATCGTACACCTTGCAGCATCATGTCCCTCGTTTTAAGCCAGGCTTTCCAGATTCCTGTTAATCCTAAGGTGTGTTTCATCTTTCTTTTTCTTCTTCCATCTTTTTCCTGTTTAGTTCCATAAGATGGTGAAAGATGATATGGACATCACTTATTCCAAGCTAACTTAGGACAAGTTAGCTAGGTTTATTGATTATTACAAGATACCCCGGGATCTGAACCATGTTCTGCCTGGTCCTACGGATATCATCTACCCTTTTCCCCACAGGGAAGTTTGGCTTTTATACCTGCATCTGTGACCTTGCCAATTACCGGGTCCCCTTCACGAAATTTTTGATGAAGGTTCTTAAATTTTACGGGGTTCATATCTCTTAGGTGAATCCCTTAGGCCTCAGCCGAGTGAGTCACTTTGAGTTATCCTGCCGTGCTTTGGAGAAAGGGGCATATTTAAATGTATTCCGGTGCTTCTATAAACTCAATAAGATAGGTAGTTGGTATACATTCGAGAAGAGGCGGTTGTTGGAAAGTTTTCATGACTATCAAACGACCAGCCTCAAGAATTGGAAAAATCAAATTTTCTATCTTGATGACCGGTGCTTACCTACGGACATGATTTGGTGCAAGTGTTTTGAACCATCGGAGTGGGATCTGCCTAAGGATTTTAGGTATAACCGAGCCCTTTATGTTGGCCTTGCTGAGAACAAAACAAACATTCAAAAATATCCGAAGCACGTCCTTTGTCTCGGGTGCATCAGTAGAAGTTGGAATCTCGATGATAGGTGGCCGGTGGTGCTGTACAACGGAGAGGGTGAGTGGAGGGCCGTGTCTTTTAATGCTTTTGTTTTCTTTATATTGCTTTCTCTAACTTAGTTTTTTCTTGGTGCAGAGATGTCGCTGCTTGATTGTCTAATGTTGACAACTTTTGATAACGCGGCCTTGGAGTATACGGATGTAGAACTTGGTAACAACAGACCCTTGATAGAGCAGATGTCTAAGGCTCATCAGCCAATTATTCCAGTTGGGACTCCGGGAGCGGGTGCCAGTGGTGCAGGCGGGGGTCGTCAGACCACGGGGGTCGTGACTGAGACTACCGGGGTCACCATGACTGCCGCGGGTCTCCCTCTTTCAGCTATTAACATTTCTCAGTCCAACCTTTCGACTGCAAACGTAATTCAATCGAACCCCTCTACCAGCATGGCCCCCAAACATCTGAACCTTCTCATGTTTCTAAGTCTCCTTCTAAGGAGGCTTCTGGTGACGTTGAAGGTCGTGCCTTCACTGATACTTCCGTCTCTCGGGGGTCTAGAAAAAGGAAGTCGCTTAAAAGTACCGCGACCAGCACAAAGACATCTAAGAAGAAGCTGTGGTTTTTGCAGGATCCACCAGAGGTATTTTCTAACCTTTTAAATAACCTAGAAAACCATCTGTTCGGGGGTAAATCCTCCCGAGACTCGGCTCCGGTACTAATGGTGGATCATCCTCAGGTTGGTGGGAGCAGCGGGAAGGTGGTGACTGATGAGGAAGATGAGGAGGAAGGTGATTGATGTGTTGCAAAACACATCTAATTTCCTATGTATTTTGTATATTATTTGGTCAAGTTTGTATTCGTTTCGTGTCAGTTTTATTATTTATTTATTTATTTTATTATTTTATAGGTGTTCGTGGAAAATGAGCTCAAAACGAATGATTTCTAATCGGGACACGAACATTTGAGAGCAGGTGTTCATAGACGTTGGAGTGTAAACGAGCTACTTTGGTCAAGTCAAGAACACCCGAGTCTAGAGCACGGAGTATAATAATAATAATAATAATAATAATAATAATAATAATAATAATAATAATAATAATAATAATAATAATAGTGACATAAAAGTCACGATCACAAAAAAAGGCCCAAAATGAATAAAAGGAATAAAGAGTTAAAAAAACCCTAAGGAGGATACATCTTGGGGGCAGCGAAACTTTATTAGAAAGACATTATTGTTCGAAACAATATAATAGCGGCCGGAGCAGAGAACAGTAATCTTCGAAGAAGTCAGCCGCCACAAAGGATAGAGATTAATTGAAGGGTAGAAGGCACGGGTTTAAGATTGAAGGCACGGGTTTGATTATAATAATTTTTGGCTTTTTATTTATTTACTTCGTGTTTATAAATATTAGCATCATGACTATATATTATTTTGAACCTATGTTTTTATCTTTTTCCATGTTGATGAGTAGCTAAACACTTAGGCTACCTAGGTCGTGTTGATGAATACTTCGCGTTTTTATGACTTTCGGATTCGTTTAATTATATAATTGGCTTATGTTTTGGTAAAGATTTAATTGTGTTTGGTTATGATGCGCATGCGTATATAAGTCTAATTTATGATCTTTGATAGTTCCACATGTGTCTTGTTGAATGTCTTTCAGTTATAGATGCATGTTAGGTTGCTTGCTTTGTGCTTGTGACTAGTTTATGGTTTTTGACGTCTAATTCCATAGGAACTTGATTTGAGAGTTTAGAGGACTTAGGTATTCTGCCATTCCTTGAGACCGGGAGGTGATAGGGTGTCGGGTTGTCTAGATCTTTAGGTATCGGGTAGAGGTGAGACCGGGAGGTGATCCTTGCCTAGTGTGTCTTTAGATTCTTGTAATTCCGAATTATTTCCAAACCAACTAGATTACTCCTTCACATTTTTGGATGTGTTGTGACTAGCGAGACCGGGAGGTGAGCGAGTCTTTCGAGTACCTTAGCATTCCCTAGTGAGGTGAGACCGGGAGGTGATCCGAACTAGTAACCAGTGATTTACACGTCCCTTAGGATTTTCTGAGAGGTGTTAGTGAGACCGGGAGGTGATCTAGCATGCTTTAGGGGTTTCTTGGGTCGGGCGTATATTTAGAAAACCTGGTAGCCAATCCATTATTCGATTCCGAGAGTTGTGAGTCTGCGGGTAGGATTCTAGACCTAGGTAGTTGCCTTCCATATTATCAGAGTTCGATCCACTGTCCTTAGTTTCCTATTTTCGTCTTTGTGTTATCTATTTTAATTACTTCTATTTTAGTTTAAAATTAATTCTCAAAAATCCAAATTAGTAGGCTAGGAGTCGACAGAGGTTTAGTACCGAGAGTCGCCATATTGTGTCCACGGTTCGATATTCCGGACTTACTTGCTCTGCTACATTGCGACCGGTACACTTGCCGTTAGTGTGTGGTTTTGTAGGTTTTTCCATTTTTTAAAACTTGACCTATTTATTTACTACACATTTCACACATCAAGTTTTTGGCGCCGTTGCCGGGGACACAGTGCACTTTCGAGGACGACCCGAGTCGGGGATCTAGTCATTTTATTGCTTTCTTAGTTTAGTAGATTTTTATTTTAATTTTATAAAAAAAGAAAAAAAAGAAGAAGAAAAAAATATTTTTGTTTATTTGCTATTTGTTTTTCTTATTTTATTATAGTCTTAGTTTCTCTGTGTACATAGGAAGTATTTCGTTGCAGTCATAGAACATTTTGCCCACCAGATAGATCACATAGAAATGGCTGCACGTAGGACTGTTGCTGAACACATCAGCATTACACCCACTCACATCCGGTCCAGTATTACACTACCCACTGTTGAGTCGAACAACTGGACCATTGAACCCACTCTGATCAACACCATATCTCACTCAGTGCAATTTCATGGCATGCGTGATGAAGACCCATATGGCCATTTAACTAGATTTGGTAGAGTCTGTAGCACCTCCCAGCTTAATGGTGTCACTGATGACGCCATTCGTTTGCGTCTGTTCCCGTTCTCACTTACTGATCAGGCCCTCACATGGCTGGACTCCCTCCCACAGGGAGCCATCACCTCTTGGACTGATCTTCAGACGAAATTCCTGCAGAAGTATTTTCCTCCTGCTAAAACTGCTCGTCTTAAAAATCTTATCTATGCCTTTACTGAGCAGTCAGGGGAGTCCTTCTATGAGACATGGGACAGATTCAAGGCACTTCTAAATAAGTGCCCTCATCATGGTCTTGAGGACTGGAGAGTCGTGGAGAAATTCTATACTGGAGTTTCTGACGCGACCAAAAGATTTCTTGACTCTACAGCAGGCGGTAACATGATGAAAACCAAAACCGCTGCTGAATGCCTTGAGATGATAGAGGACCTAGCCACTAGCACCTACATCGAGCCTGGCTCTGGGGGCGTTACTGCTGCCCCTAAGGGTATCCATTCTGTTGAGAGTAGCATTGCATTAGCCGCCCGGGTAGAATCTTTAGCTAAGGCCATGAAGGACATTCAGGTTAAGATTAGTGCTAAGTGTGATATTTGTAGAGGGGGTCATGAGACCATAGATTGCCATGTAGGTCCTAGTGAGGAATTGAACTACAACCAGAATTCAGATCAAGTCCAAAGTCACAACTCTGGATGGCAGAGTATAGGAGATCCTAAGTCTGAGATTAGTGAGTTAATAAGGAAAAATGAGGAGAATCAGGCTAGGACAAATAAGCTCCTAGAGACTATAGTTATGCAGCGTGAGACCCGTTATCAGGAGCAACAAAAGAAAAATCAGGAATTTGAGCTGTTATTTAGGAATCAGGGGTCCACGCTCCAGAGTTTAGAGAGGGTCATAGGAGAGTTAGTTGGTAAGATGACCAGGAATTCAACAGATGTTCAGGTGAATGCGGTGTTTACCGAAAGTGGGAAGAGCGCGGGAGTTGATCACCCGGTGTCGAGAGAGAGTGAGGTAGTTGAAGAGGAGAGTGTCGATGAGGAGATTAGGTTAGAGTCTCCGGGCAAGGTGCACCCTACTAGGCTAGACCCAGCAAGTACCGCACAACCCAAAAGTAGGTTGAAGGAGAAACAGTCTGAGGGGAAGCCCAAAAAGGTTTATGTTCCACCTGCCCCTTATGAACCAGTATCGCCCTATCCAGGTAGGTTGAATAAGAGTGAGAACTTAGAGCAATATAGGCCATTCATTGATGTTCGTAGAGATATGCCTATGTATGGGAAGTTCTTGAGGGAGATGCTGTCTCGTAAGGAGAAGTTGAAAGAGCTTTCCCAGGTCACTCTGAGTGAGGAGTGTTCGGCTGTCGTTCTTAATAAACTACCCGAGAAGATGACTGATCCTGGGAGTTTCACAATCCCTTGTCAGATAGGTTGTTTGACAGTTAGGAACGCCCTCGCTGATTTAGGTGCTAGCATTAATCTCATGCCCTATTCTATGTTTAAGAGATTAGATCTTGGGGAGTTGAATCCAACTAGGATGTGCTTACAGTTGGCTGATAAATCTGTTAAGTACCCTATGGGCATTCTAGAGAATTTGCTAGTAAGGGTGGAGAGCTTCGTGTTTCCCGTTGATTTTGTCGTACTTGATATACGGGAGGACGAGCATGTGCCGTTGATCTTAGGACGACCCTTCTTACGCACTGCAAGGGCATTGATAGATGTCTCGGACGGTCGGATTACACTGCGTGTAGGGGATGAGTCCATCACCTTTTGTGTTAATAGGTCTAGGGAGACTACGAGTAGTCAGGTCGAATCTGCGTGCTTTCTTGGCACTTTCATGTCACATGTCGACCGGTGCATTGACTACATCTGTGGAGCAGACTTATTAGATAGGCGGCACCAGGCAGAGGAGAGGCAGGAGGTAGAGATAGAGACTGTAGTTCCTGTGGAGCATGATCCAGGCTGTGGAGCCGGTGAGCCTCCCGATAGCTTAGAGGTAGATGAGGTTGTTGAGAGTACCGAGGAGGTGGTTGAGAAGCCCCCGGTTCATATTTTGCTATCCTCCGAGTGTGAGAGTGAGCACCAGATAGATGAGGAGAATAAGACACTGTTTAAATTTAGCCTTGAGGTAGTGAATAAACCTAAGTGTGGGGATAGGATCCTGATTCACCACTCGCATTTAAGAATATTTTCTGGTGATCCTAGATTTAGGTGGAAAAGATCGTGCCTTGGGAGAGATAACATAAGTGGGACGATTGATTTGCATGAGGATGGTGTAGATATCCTCGTTGATCCAGGTTAGAGTGCTTGATAAGAATAGGATCACACGGGTGAAAACCCAAGTGTAGAGTTTTGTATCATCATTTGTCATATATGTTTTTATTTTATTTTCATTCTTCTTTATTTATTTAGTTACTTATTTATTTATTTTTTTTTTTAGTTTATCTAGTCTTATGGGATTGTCTTGGCCTTTTCGTTGCTGGATCTCCCCCGCCCGTACTCAATCTCCATTCGGGTGGGGGTCGATCTTAAAATTATTTTTTTGTAAACAGGCATCTCACTTGTTATTGAGTCATTTTACTTTCACTTTCTTTTTAGTTTATTTTTGCAGGATTCTGACTATGGCCGCGAAGGAAATGCTATACGGCTGTAGATGATGGACTGACAAAACACTTTCTGCGAGTTATCGCCATATATTCCAGGGGAGTTCGTTCCATTTATTTTGGTGTTATATATTTAGTTTGTTTCTACTTTATTTTGCATTTTTATTTTTAGTTTACGTTGTATCCTGGAGCACATTGAGGACATTGTGCCTTTCTAAGTGTGGGGATGGGAGACTTCGTCTTTATTTTGCTTAGTTGTATATTGAGTCAAAAAAAAAATGAAAAATTGAAAAAAAAAAAACAAGAGAGAGAAAAGAAAAGAAAATGTCCCTGATTTTTTGTGCATTTTATATGGAAAATGATAGTAAAATTGGGATTTTTGGTTGTCAAAATATTATATATATGAGAAAATAAATAGATTGAAAGCGTGTTTGCTTAAGATGTGTCGGTAGGCCCAGCTTGCTTTGAAAGGTCCTAGGATTGTTCTTAATATACCTTAATAAATCATGATATCTTGTGGGTTCTCATCTTAGGAGAAACGGTAGAACTGAAACCGCTGATAGTAATTAAAGGTACCACTGTAGGTTGAAAGCCCATATGTATTATTAATTAAATGGCACACTTGATCCTTTTTATGAGAATAAATCCGGTGAAAAGTGGCGCACAAAAAAAAAATCCACATGTCCATCAATTGAGCTAGACCAAAAAAAAAAAAAAAAAAAAACTGAAGCCTCTGATCAAAATTCCCTCGAGGTCAAGTTGAAAAAAAAAATACCGAAGCTCATGCTGTCGCTCTTGGGGATGGTGACTCTGATTGAGACAACCTCTGGGTTAGGTATGAAAAAAAAAAAAAAAACAAATGTGTCTAAGCTCATAAACTTCATCCATCATCCATCATAAATTTAATTTCTAATACATTAGGGAGTTTAGTTTGTAGTGGTTGGTAAATCTATATGGTTTAACCTTTGCTTCGAAAGCTTGAGGTGGGATTAGGTGAAGTCGGATATCTTGAGTGTGAGACCCATAGATTGATTGTAATAATATGAACTTAATAGTTTACATGATTGGGGCCTGATTAGCTGGTGCTTGGGTTTATGAGGACAACAATACCGGCAGTTTTGGTTGACGCGTGATTAGATCTTAATTAATGAACCTAAAAGTTTTTGAAACCGAGAGTCCTGATTATGATTCCATTGCAGTCTTTTTCGGGGACGAAAAAGGTTTAAGTGTGGGGATGTTTGATGTGTTGCAAAACACATCTAATTTCCTATGTATTTTGTATATTATTTGGTCAAGTTTGTATTCGTTTCGTGTCAGTTTTATTATTTATTTATTTATTTTATTATTTTATAGGTGTTCGTGGAAAATGAGCTCAAAACGAATGATTTCTAATCGGGACACGAACATTTGAGAGCAGGTGTTCATAGACGTTGGAGTGTAAACGAGCTACTTTGGTCAAGTCAAGAACACCCGAGTCTAGAGCACGGAGTATAATAATAATAATAATAATAATAATAATAATAATAATAATAATAATAATAATAATAATAATAATAGTGACATAAAAGTCACGATCACAAAAAAAGGCCCAAAATGAATAAAAGGAATAAAGAGTTAAAAAAACCCTAAGGAGGATACATCTTGGGAGCAGCGAAACTTTATTAGAAAGACATTATTGTTCGAAACAATATAATAGCGGCCGGAGCAGAGAACAGTAATCTTCGAAGAAGTCAGCCGCCACAAAGGATAGAGATTAATTGAAGGGTAGAAGGCACGGGTTCAAGATTGAAGGCACGGGTTTGATTATAATAATTTTTGGCTTTTTATTTATTTACTTCGTGTTTATAAATATTAGCATCATGACTATATATTATTTTGAACCTATGTTTTTATCTTTTTCCATGTTGATGAGTAGCTAAACACTTAGGCTACCTAGGTCGTGTTGATGAATACTTCGCGTTTTTATGACTTTCGGATTCGTTTAATTATATAATTGGCTTATGTTTTGGTAAAGATTTAATTGTGTTTGGTTATGATGCGCATGCGTATATAAGTCTAATTTATGATCTTTGATAGTTCCACATGTGTCTTGTTGAATGTCTTTCAGTTATAGATGCATGTTAGGTTGCTTGCTTTGTGCTTGTGACTAGTTTATGGTTTTTGACGTCTAATTCCATAGGAACTTGATTTGAGAGTTTAGAGGACTTAGGTATTCTGCCATTCCTTGAGACCGGGAGGTGATAGGGTGTCGGGTTGTCTAGATCTTTAGGTATCGGGTAGAGGTGAGACCGGGAGGTGATCCTTGCCTAGTGTGTCTTTAGATTCTTGTAATTCCGAATTATTTCCAAACCAACTAGATTACTCCTTCACATTTTTGGATGTGTTGTGACTAGCGAGACCGGGAGGTGAGCGAGTCTTTCGAGTACCTTAGCATTCCCTAGTGAGGTGAGACCGGGAGGTGATCCGAACTAGTAACCAGTGATTTACACGTCCCTTAGGATTTTCTGAGAGGTGTTAGTGAGACCGGGAGGTGATCTAGCATGCTTTAGGGGTTTCTTGGGTCGGGCGTATATTTAGAAAACCTGGTAGCCAATCCATTATTCGATTCCGAGAGTTGTGAGTCTGCGGGTAGGATTCTAGACCTAGGTAGTTGCCTTCCATATTATCAGAGTTTGATCCACTGTCCTTAGTTAACTATTTTCGTCTTTGTGTTATCTATTTTAATTACTTCTATTTTAGTTTAAAATTAATTCTCAAAAATCCAAATTAGTAGGCTAGGAGTCGACAGAGGTTTAGTACCGAGAGTCGCCATATTGTGTCCACGGTTCGATATTCCGGACTTACTTGCTCTGCTACACTGCGACCGGTACACTTGCCGTTAGTGTGTGGTTTTGTAGGTTTTTCCATTTTTAAAACTTGACCTATTTATTTACTACACATTTCACACATCAAGTTTTTGGCGCCGTTGCGGGGACACAGTGCACTTTCGAGGACGACCCGAGTCGGGGATCTAGTCATTTTATTGCTTTCTTAGTTTAGTAGATTTTTATTTTAATTTTATAAAAAAAAAAAAAAAAAAGAAGAAGAAAAAAATATTTTTGTTTATTTGCTATTTGTTTTTCTTATTTTATTATAGTCTTAGTTTCTCTGTGTACATAGGAAGTATTTCGTTGCAGTCATAGAACATTTTGCCCACCAGATAGATCACATAGAAATGGCTGCACGTAGGACTGTTGCTGAACACATCAGCATTACACCCACTCACATCCGGTCCAGTATTACACTACCCACTGTTGAGTCGAACAACTGGACCATTGAACCCACTCTGATCAACACCATATCTCACTCAGTGCAATTTCATGGCATGCGTGATGAAGACCCATATGGCCATTTAACTAGATTGGTAGAGTCTGTAGCACCTCCCAGCTTAATGGTGTCACTGATGACGCCATTCGTTTGCGTCTGTTCCCGTTCTCACTTACTGATCAGGCACTCACATGGCTGGACTCCCTCCCACAGGGAGCCATCACCTCTTGGACTGATCTTCAGATGAAATTCCTGCAGAAGTATTTTCCTCCTGCTAAAACTGCTCGTCTTAAAAATCTTATCTATGCCTTTACAGAGCAGTCAGGGGAGTCCTTCTATGAGACATGGGACAGATTCAAGGCACTTCTAAATAAGTGCCCTCATCATGGTCTTGAGGACTGGAGAGTCGTGGAGAAATTCTATACTGGAGTTTCTGACGCGACCAAAAGATTTCTTGACTCTACAGCAGGCGGTAACATGATGAAAACCAAAACCGCTGCTGAATGCCTTGAGATGATAGAGGACCTAGCCACTAGCACCTACATCGAGCAGCAAACCTTGTCATCCCTGTTCGCCATAGCTTCTGCCACAGAGTCACGGGACAAATCCCTCCAGGAGTTAGAATCTTTAAAGAAGAAATATCATGACTCGGAGGCTGCTTCTGCTGCGGATTCCAAATGGACGAATGATCTGATAATGCAGATGGAGGTAACCATGGCTAATTTGAAGAAAGGTACCGATGTTTTGACTACTGGTACATTTTATTCATTAAGTTCATTCTTTCCCTAACCCTTAATACTTTATTGCTTTTTCTTTCTTTCAGAACGCGACGAGGCTATGAAAGGGGAGAAAGTGGCGCAACAGGTGTTAGCCGCGGCCGAGAAGAAAATAGCTGATGATGAAGCGGATTGGAAAGCGGAGAAGAAGGAGCTTGTGGAGAATATTGACGAATTATTCAACTTTAAAAAGTTCTTTTTGACAACCGGGGCCTAGTTGATCGCTAACTACATCCATAAGGGACTAGCAATGAAGAAAGCTGTTAGTGATGTCAACAACGCGATGAACACGGCTGGGTTTAATGTGGGCGTGAAGGCCGGTTATGCTGCCGCGGCGAAGGGAATTCCCTTTGAGAAGATGCCGCTATTGAACCCGGACGCCCAGGAGAAGCTCACGGATGCCGTTCACTCTTATGATTCCCTCGCCTTTCCTACGGTCGCTAAGCTTGTAGATCAAGTCACCGCTCCCCCATAATCCTTGACCGAAGCTTTCGAGGAGCTCCAGCTCGAGCCCTCATCTTAGTTTGTGTTTGTTGTTAAGAAAATTTTCATTTGATCCGGACCTTTATGTGGTCCAGAATGCCTATAACATTTGAACAAGTTTCACCCAAGTTCGAACCCTCTGTTGGGTTCAAACTTTTTGTAGGTTTCAATCCTCAGACCTTTAATTGGTCTGGGTGATTCTTCGGATATTTTTAAACCGAGCTTTTTAATGCACATTATATGCTTTGCCTTCACATCTTATTGTGTGGCGCCCCTTTTATCTGGAATGACTTAGGTTTTTATTGAAAATTCTTTAGGGTTCGTGGCATAACTGACCGTGTGTCCACGCGTTTCATATTATACCACAACCTGACATATTTTATCCACGGATTATAATTTTTGTGTGATTTTTACAACACTTTTAGTGAAAACCATGGTTGTTTATAATGTTTCCTTACTAAGTTGCGGCTAGTATCCATGTCGCGGGTTAGTAGTTAGGTTTGCCTTTTTTTACCTAGAAAAGGCCGTAAGATAAATTTTATCCCATAGCCTTAAAGAATGGTAAGGTGCTTGTTTTAGCTTAGTTAAGGTTCGAACCAAAAATTATCCACTTTGGTTCAGACCTTTTTTCTACTCCTGTTTTAACTGTTTATATACCACGTGGCTTTATCGTCGAGCTTTATTCGAGCTTCAACCTATAGTAGCACCCAAATAAAAAACAATTACTCGTAAAGTGAATCCAGCTTTTTATTGTATTTGATCCGGGGGAATAACACATCCCGGTCGTTAACATAAGATAAACATGGGGAAGGGCACATCCTATTTCTCAACATAAATTCATGAAAAAATCAAAGTACGAAAGTAGTTGGTGGCGTTCACATGTAACATTTCTTCAGGTGGATTCTGTTCCAGGTGCGGGGTACGTCTCGTCCATCAAGGGTTTGGAGGGTGTAGGCACCACTTCCCCCAGCGGTTTTAATCACGTACGGTCCTTCCCAGGACTCGGCCATTTTGCCCTTCTCAACCCCGCTTGCCTCATTACATCGGAACACATATTCACCTGGTTTGAACCGAATCTCCTTCACTCGTGATTTGTAGAATTTTTCCAACTCTTTTTTGTACCGAGCCTCCGTGATGGCCGCGGTTTCCCTTCTTTCATCGAGTAGGTCGAGATTCAAACGGCGTTCCTGGTCGTTGTTGTCGATGTATTGGACCCGGAGGGATGGGGATCCAATTTCTACGGGGATTACGGCATTGGTTCCGTAGGTTAAACTGAAAGGTTTTTCCTCCGTGCTTGTCTTTGTTAAAGTTCGGCGAGCCCACAAAACATTGGGGAGCACGTCCACCCATCCACTCTTTTTTCTTCCCAATCTCTTCTTTATTCCCTCGACCAAACTTCTATTGATCCTCTCCACTTGATCATTTGCCAGCGGTGAGCCACCGAGGCAAACGACTGTTGGATATGTAGATCTTGACACCACTTCTTAAAGGGATTATTTAAAAACTGCTTCCCATTATCACTGATGATGGTCTGTGGTAACCCGAAACGACATACTATTTGTTCCCATGCGAACTTTTTGACCTCTTTCCCAGAGATTTTAGACAAAGGCCGAGCCTCGAGCCACTTCGTGAAATAATCCACGGAAACCAACAAAAACTTCATGCCTCCTGTGGATTTGGGAAAGGGTCCGACAAGGTCAATGCCCCAATGCTGGAAAGGCCATGCCGCGGACACAAGGATGAGATTATTTTTAGCTCGAAGGCTGATGGGTGCGTGCCTTTGACATTCCTCACATTTTTGAAGCTCAGATACGGCGCTATTGTGCATGCCCGGCCAAAAGTAACCTGCATTCATTATCTTTGCTACCACCATTCTTGGACCTGCATGTATGCCACATATACCACGGTGAATTTCTTGGACGATGTTAGAAGCCTCATCCAAGTCTGCGCATTTAAGGAGTGGTCCCAAGAATGTTTTTCGGTATAACTGACCGTCAATTATTTGATACCGGAGGGCCTTCACTTTCAGCTTTCGAGCTTTTGCTTTGTCTTCCGGGTCAACATCATTTATCAGATACTGGATTATGGGAGTAATCCAAGTATCTGATGCTGGAGCTATTGACAATACTGTGGTTGCTTGGATGGACGGGCCTTGTAGATCCTCCATGTGTACTTTTTGGTTCATAATATCGGTGGCAGAGGCAGCTATCTTGCTTAGAGCATCCGTTTTCTTGTTCTTGCTTCCCGGAATATGAACTACTTGACAAGCTTCAAACTGTTTCATCAACTTTTTAGCTTGCATTTTGAAGTAAAAGTTAGTCGTTTTCTTTGGTATAAATATCCGGAGTTGGAGGTTTTGGGTTAAACCCATACCTCGGCTAGATACAGGATCATGCTAGCTTCCTTGGCCTCATATTCCCCAGAATCGACATGTGATATGACCTACAGTAGGTATACCATTTATTAGAATTTTTTTAATAAACTTTGCATATAGTAGGGAGTTTTTAAGCATGAACATATGCTTGTACCTTCTTGTCTCCGACCTTGATGGCCAGTCGGAGTCCTGCTAGGAGTGGCTCATATTCGGCCTCGTTATTCAAGCTTTTGAAGTTCAACCGAATGGCGTACAATAGTTCTCTTCCCTCGGCCTCTTTTAGCACCATGCCTGCGCCTGAACCCCCGGAACCCGAAGCCCCATCAGTGTATAAAAACCAGGTGAGTTATGGGACATCTTGTGATTCGATTACCGAAGCCTGAGGTATTTCAACTAGAAAATCTGCGACTGCTTGCCCTTTGACCGGCCCTCTGGTTTTGTGTGTAATATCAAAGGCACCGAGCTTAATGGCCGACTTGGTCATTCACCCAGAGGCTTATGGCTTTCGGAGGATTCGGAGGATCGACTGTTCAGATTGTACTTCAATGTCAAATGCTTGAAAATACCTTCGGTGTCTCCTTAAGGTATGAACCAGTGCAAGATCCAATTTCTCCAAGATCGGATATCGAACCTCGTACTCTCGAAGAGCACAGTTGATGTAATAGACTGGGTGTTGTATTGTGGCTCTGGTGACAATGAGAACGGAGCTTATGGAACCTTCCAAGGCCGAGAGTGTAGACTGTAAGTATTTCTCCCGGCTCCGGGGCTGTCAAGGTGGGCAAATCAACCAAACATTTTTTCAATTTGGAAAAGGCAGAATCGGCCTCGGGAGTCCATTCAAACTTCTCTTTTCCCAAAATTTTCTTTAAGACATTCATGAATGGTAAAGTGTGTTATGCAGCTTCGGAGAGGAAACGGTGTAAAGCCACTAACCGCCCGTTCAAGGATTGCATCTCTTTCAAACACCGGGGAGGTTGCATTTTTAGCACGGCTTCTACTTTTTCTGGGTTGGCCTTAATTCCGTACCGAGCCATCAATACACCTAAAAATTTTCCTTCTTCCAGGCCGATCGAGCATTTCTTGGGATTTAACTTCATGTTGATTTCTCGGAGCTTTGAAAAAGTTTCGGCAATGTCTTTTATCATTGAGTCTTCGGTGACACTTTTGATAACTACATCATCAACATACAATTCAAGGTTTCTTCCAAATTGATTCTTGAATGCCCCATCCATGAGCATTTGGTACGTAGCCCCAACATTTTTAAACCCGAACGACATCTTTGTGTAGCAATACAAGCCACCGTTCGTGACAAACGATGTATTGTCTTCATCAGTCTTGGCTATCTGAATCTGATTATAACCCTTATAGGCATCAAGGAAACATTTCAATCTGAATTAGGCCACGTCATCAACCTTTACATCGATCTCCGGTAAAGGGTAACAATCCTTCGGGCAGGCATTGTTGAGATCTTGGAAATCAACGCACATTCTCCAGGCTCCATCCTGTTTTTTGACCAACACAGGATTGGCTACCCAGGCTTGGTACTGTACTTCTCGAATAATGCTAGCATTTAGCAGATTCTTGACATCTTCAGCTATGGCCTTGACACGGCCTGGAGCCATGCTCCGCTTCTTTTGAGCTACGGGTTTTACCCTGGGGTACGTGTTTAACTTATGCTCTCCAACTTCCTTGGGACTCTAGTCATGTCTGAGTTTTCTAAGGCAAAAACATCCAGGGAGTTCGAGAGTAGTTTCCAGAGGGCTTCCTGGGCTACAGTTGGAAGTTGTGCCCCGACAGAGATCTTTTGTTCTGGGAATCGTGGATGTACTGATCATTTCTCCACTACTGTTGCACCGGATTCCCCGGAGTCATCCTTATCATTTCCCGAGTCTAAGGATTGGCGAATCTCGGATATGCAAAGTCCTGACTCGGATTCGAGAGTTGCTATGCCTTCTACTATTGGGAACTTGAGTGCACCGTGGATGGTGGATGTCACCATTTCAAAGGCTTTCATCCCCGGTCTTCCCAGGATGATGTTGTGCACCGACCTCAAGCCTACTACGAGAAAGGTTAGGATAACTGTTCTTTGACATGAACCAGAACCAAACGTTACTCGAAGGGATAGTTGTTCGATGGGCTGCACAATCTCTCCGGAGAAACTTACCAAGGGCATTGAGACAGGGATTAACGTTTGCTGGGATGTTTTGGCCAGTATCTGAAAGCATTGGAGATACATAATTTTAGATGCACTACCCCCGTCCACATAGATTCTGTTAGTTTTATGCCCTGCTACGACCCCTGATACTATTATCGGCCCTTCTTTGTAATCATCTGGTGAGATGGACGGAAAGGTGATGGGTTGAGACATCCATGCCATAACCTGGTCGTTACTCCGCTTCGTCCCCTACTGCTTTAAGGTACAAATCATGTAGATCCCAACTTGATCATTAGGGTTGGCGATATGGGTAGCATTAGCTTTCCCCTCTTTGATGTCCTTTACCAGGTGTGACAACTTTCCGGCCATCAACGCCTTCTCTATTTCTTGTTACAACGACAAGCAATCATCTGTATCATGTCCCTAGCTCGGTGGTAATCACAATATTTCTTGGTGTTCTTATCGGATGTAGGCTTTTGCCTCGGAGGTTTGGGGAAGTCAACATTTTCTGTGCTGAGTATCTCGCTTGGAGACTTTAGCAAATCTGCATAACTTGAACCACGGTGTGATTTGGAGCCGCGTCCAGAGGAAGCTTTATCATTTCGTGAATAAGGCTGTTGCCTACTTTTATTCCACGAGCCACCTCTGTCCGAGCTTGGAGCGTTGAAGCTTTTCTTCCAAGAATAGTTCCTAGATGAGGATTGGTACTCGTTATCATATGTCTGGCTACAAGCACTCTTTCCACGAGCAAAGGCTCGTGCTCGCTCCATTAACACCTCCATGGTCTTTAGGAGATCTTCATGCAACTTCTTAACTAACTGATTACTTCGGACTCCGTGGCAAAAACCGGATATCCATAGCTGATCCACGGTTCCACTAATCTGCATGCTTTCTTTGTTAAATCGGTCCATGAAACTCTAAGGTGTCTCCCCGTCTTTTCTGCGGATGTTGTGAATTTCGGTGATGTGTTTTGAACATCTTTGTTGCTAGGAGAAATTTTTCAGAAAAGCCCGGAAGAGTTCATCCCAGTTTGCTATTTCCCCCGCCCGCAAACCATCAAACCACACTCTTGCTGCCCCCGTAAGGGTTTGAGCAAACATGTGGCACTATGCGGGCATGGGCCATAGTTCGATCTCTGCAGTTCCTCTGAAGTCGAAACGTGATCATCTGGATCAGACGTACCGTCGTACTTCTTTATCGTTGCAGGCATCTTAAGTTTTGCTGGTAGACGAGCATTGGTGATTCGTGGGGCAAACTTGGAGTATGCAGCCATATAGGCTGGGCGATATGGAGCGGTAAGATCATCTTTAGCTGTGGTAACAACTACCCTCTGCTCTGCCGTAGTAGTGACAGGAGGTGCTGTTCCGTAATGACCATGCGGGATATAGCTTCCTCGCAGAGTTCCAAAGTTGGGAGTAGTAACTACAGTGGAGAATGTTGCATGTGAGACGAGGCCTGATCCTTGACCGGAGGACGTTAGAAGTCCTTCGACGGAAAACAGGTTTACCTGTACACTCTTGAGCTTTTCCTCCTTTTCTTGCTGCGCTTTCGGTTGTAGCAGAAAGTCACGGTTCTTGGTTAGGAAAGCATCATCAAAATCTGGTATAGGATCCGATTGCCTCGGAAAGATGTTTTCTACCGAACTTGGATTGAACGTCTGTCGTCCATCTATTTGAAAGGGGCCCGCATCTTCGTGTTCCGTCTGTGTGACATCCTCAATAGTGAAACCTTCAGATGAAGACGCCATGGGAAAAAAACCATCGAGATCCTTACCTTTTAGTGTTAAAGAAAACGGCTGTACAAACGGATGGCGCCAATTGAAGATCCAAAAAGTGGACAAACCTGAGATTTAGCATATAACAGGATCGTGTGGGCTGGATCTTGAATGCTCCGAACCTAAGCTTAAACCTGCACAAGGTAAAAGACGGTTAGGCTCGTTGCAGAAGATGAGGGAGGACCTCTCTGTAACCACCCTCCGGGTGAGGATAAGTATTTGTTTAGTGAGAGAAAGTAGAGAGAGTAAGTATGGTTCGGAGTGTAAGCATTCGTGTGTTGATTGTACTTTGATGGGGGTATATATAGTGGTCAGCAAAGTTGTACTTTACTTTGGACCCCCTTTGTACTATCCCTCGGAAGCTTTTGACTTCCGAAGGTATCTTGTACTTTCCTTCGGTGGGGATGACATGCCGCGGTCTAATTTATCAGCTCGTGTCTAATCACTGAGCCGCGGTATAATCTTTTATACCTCTTCAATAACTATTATAGTTTTTATTTTGTATCATATAAATGTAGATTATATGTTTATGGGTTGTGGCTGACTAGGAACGCGCTGTTGTTGTTCAGCTTGAGGTCAAACTGCGTGTACGTATAGCTTCAGCCGTCTGGTACGCCCATCTTTAACTTTGAACTCAGATTTGACACTGTTTTTTTTTCGGGGTAAAAAGGTAGAGTGAAAATATTTCTAGCCTACCAACCCGACCTAGCCCAAAATATATGTTTTGATCCATTAACCAGCCCACTCTAAATAAAATTTTCCAAACGCAACCCGAGTCTTTTTAACCTGAACCAGGATGTTTTGTTTTTCACCATTTTCCAACCTCTACAAAATATAATTTGCTTATGCCATTACAGTGATGGGACTCTAGGGTCTGTTACTATATACTAGAGTTGGTGAAAGTGGGTTAGTTAAGCAATGGGTCAATATGGATTAGGTGGTTGAGGTATTTGTTGGTAACCTTAGCCCCGTTCAAACACTCGTAATTTTTAGATCTGACACATAAGATTGTTTAATTGGGGTTTAGAAGTGAGATTGTTTGCATTATGTAATTAAAAATATGTAGAAATTATGAATCACTTATTCACCTTGATTATGATTGTACAAATATGAAATATGATTGTGATATAAAGCTGATGTATGTGGTTATTACAGGTTAATCTAACGTGCATGAGTCGCCAATATACTTTTGGAGCCACCACAAGGTTATATGAGCTCTTAGATGGTTTCGTAAACTTTGCAGGATGTTGAGATTGCGCCAATTTGTAATATTATTGCATTTGCTGCTACTGGTATTGGATTTATATCAGGTGCAGGGGAGAGTATCAGAGAAGGGATATAGAATGGATATTAATTGCTGGATTATGCTGGTTACTGTATGGAAGGACGAAAACTTTGTTGAGCTGTAAGCGCAATTGCTAAAATACGTACTTCCTTTGTCACTTTAAAACATATAGATATTAAGAAGATCATTGAGGTTTTATTTTAACTCAACCTATTTACTTGAAAACGGGTCGATTTGGGTACTTTTATTTATTACTTATGGATACATGTTCTTAATGTTAGAATTTGCATTATGGTTTTTAGTAAATAGAAGAAAAAAATAGTTAACATCTATTTGAGAGAACCAAGAAGAGAATCCATATAATGATGTCATTGATTATGAGATTAAGTAATATGTTTACATTCAATTAAAAAGGTTATTTGTTTTAAGTTTAAGAGATGGGCAGGGTAAGTTTTTGTATGCTACAAGTTTAAAATGTGTAGCAAATTTATTTAGCCAAGAGCGTGTAAAGTTGTTAGAAGTAATCTTGATTCAGTAAATAAACACATGTTAATTAGGTTCTGTACATATGTTAGATAATAATATCATGTTAGATATTATAAGTTTGGAAACAATATGTGTTGACCGATATGTCACACATTGACCGACGGTTATTATTGTTGTTAGAAGGGTCACGTCGGTTAAGTCATGACTGTTTAGAATGTATAAATAGGGCCTAACACTTTTATTTTATGTGTGTGAAAAATTAAAGTTTCTATAACTTCTTTTCAAGTTTCCCTCCATTATTTATCCCTCTATTTCGATTAAGAACACAAACCGTATACATTCACATTTTTTCCAGAAATTAAAACGTGGCATCAGAGCCAAAAGGACCGAAGACCTGTGGTGGTTTGTTCGATATCAACAAAAAAGAAAATCGTATGGGAAGGCAGTTATGGGCTTGGACCGCTAATTCCTAATGTTGTATATGATCATGCGGATCTTAAATGGAAGGCCAAGAAGAAGGCAGAATCAGAGGGTAGTGGAGACTCTCTTAGTTTCAAGATTGCTTCGTTTAATATCGGATCTAGTAGTGCATCCGTGAGGGATCACTGATGAGAGGGTGTTTTACCATGTTAAGATGTATTTAATTATGTGTTTTTAAGTGATTTGCAGGTACTTGAGGCTTAATGAAGTTAATTGGAGCTTAATATGAAGGTTTTGGAAGCTAGACAAGAGGTTGGAAGTTTATGGATGCAATCCCAAGTGAAAGTGTGAAGAAAAGAAGAAATTTTGAGTTGGAGCGCAAGGTAAAATGCCTTTGAGCGCACGTGATCTGATCCCGGCGCATCACCGAAAGTTTGGAAAATTTGGTGCTCCCCAGCGCAAGCTGAGAAGGTTACCAGCGCAAGGTGCGCTGGTCTTGTCTGACCTTGCGCTCCTGCCAGCATAAGTTGCGAATTAATGGTTTAAACCCCATAAATAGATAATTATGCTCCCAAACGTAAACACACTTAACCCTAGCCGTTTTTAGTGATTCCCAAGGTGTTTTTCCCTCAATTAATCATTCCTAATCATCATCTTAATCATCAAATCATGCATTCAATCTCCAACAACACATCAAGTGAAGATCTTGCAATGGAGATGAGAGGCTAATTCCTTTGTGACCACCTCCGGGTGGATGGTTTGTATGTGAAACTCAACTTGATTCCTTTTAGTATCTTCGGATCGTTCTTTATGTTTTGAAAAATACTTGTGGTTTGATTCATTTAAACAAATTATATGTGTTTCAATTGCTTATCTTTTGATCATTCGCATTCGGTTTTCTTGCATCGTGAGTAGTTTGATTATTGGGAGGGTATTTGGCACATATGGTTTGGTAATTGGATTGTATAGGTTATTATTAAAAACTTGTGTCTAATTACCACTTGAATTACAATGAATTAACAAGGCCATGTCTATGTGGTATTCTTACTAATTAAAACAAGTTGGGTGAATTGTCAAACCAGAGATCCGGAGGTGGTTACTTTCTTTTAACTATTGTTTACAACTTAAAATCAAAGTTCTTAGTTTTCTCAATCAATCAAAACAAATCATTAGGCTATAGTTAATTTAGATAAAAATTACAACTTTCCATCAATTCCCCGTGGAGACGACCTTACTTTCCACATACTACTTAATCTTTTCTTTTGACCGACCCAACGACATCGATCAAAATTTCCACACTTACCTTTGATTGTCCCCAATCAAACCATCACAAAAAACTACTCGCTTTGCTAACAAGCCGCTTCCAATTCCCTTATCGTTACTAATCTTCAAGGCCTCGAATCATACCCATCCCATAGACTTACACACTCGAGATTGACAGACTGACAGGCAAGTGTTGCACATTTTAAAATCAAGACTTGCCTAACTAAACCTAACATGCTTATTATTATACACATATACTACACACCCTCACAATGATCACTCCTCTCGGTTTATTTTTGGACTAGCTTGTAATGTGCTAGTATAAGTCGCTCAAAAACTAAGAATGTAACCCTGTTATCATAGGTTTGTATGACAATCACACCGAAGCTGTAAACTATGCACACATCTAAAGGTCTTACGGGTTTTGGGCTTAGGGTAAAGGTAGGAATGATTTGGCTTAACAATTGGGTTAAAAACAATGGTTTCAATACGCTTGAATGACTATCCTTATTCACACTACACAATAATACACTAAACAAACAACTTTGGGCATATTTGACCCATAACACATACTTCTTTTTTTTTTTTCATTTATATATTTTTTCTTCTTTTTCACAACTTGAATATAACTCAAACACTTAAACAAAACACAAACACGATGGATGTCATCAATTTATTACACAAAGGTAAACGGGTCAATTTGGGTGATGTCATAAGTTTAATCAAATGAAAGGGTATAGGCTCAACATGGGCTACTAAGGGTAATTTTTGGATAAACTGGTCAACAAAACACAAACAAATGATTTCAAACAAAACAAAGGGATTCCTAATTTTCCTTTCTCATCTATGTGCATGTTATGCCTATAACTTTAGCATGTATCAAACCACACAAATTCTGCAACAAGGAAACATTTGGCCTACTCTCAACAAATGAACATATATATCAATATCTATCAATCTAGTAGGCTCAAAATCTCACAAAGTAGGGATATATGTTGCCGACATGTAGCATATGCAATTCCTAAAAGCATGTTACCCCTAGTTAGGCATCTCGTTTCAGTTTCTATAAAAACGCTTGTCAGAAAAACTCTCATGAAACTTAAAGGGGTGACCATGATCAAGGGTCTCATTTTTCATACTCGGCAAAGGACTCCTTAGCAACTGAAAACGCGGCTTTTGTGCCTGATCAAGTGAAAAAGGTGACATCTTGCGAGAGTTTTTTTTTCCGTTCATATTTTTCTTTCAAAAGCCAAAATTTCAAAAATTTCTCAATTTTCTCACACATGTGTAAGTGTTCTCCCTAAATATCCCAGGGTCACCCATCCCCATACTTGGTATGCATTGTCCCCAATGTATGGTGTTTTTGATGCCTTTCAATCCTTCATCCCTCAACATGTTCAATCTAATCACTACCAACCCAAGCAGACTAACACCCAAAAGTAATGAAAACTCATATACTAAATGAACAAGATAAACCATTCCTTACATAAAAAAAATGCTTACAGCACCAAATTTCATAAACACACAACAACAAAAGAAAAGGTAGGAGTAAATGGACCTGATTTTACGATTCTTTATGATATTCTTGAGTCCCTTTATGCGAACTTTCACTCCCCCATCAAACGTGCATCGACTCTGATGCGTATCGATTGAATACTCCCAACCTATTATGTTTGCATAACTTCCCCACACTTGGCTGCTGCAATGGTTATGAAACAGACAAAAACACACAAAACAAATAAAATAAAATAAAACACATACCTCGGGCTGCCTCCCGAGAGCGCTAAGTTTATGAGTCTTCAGCCGGACTTCATACTTACTATATCTCTCATGGTGGTCGAACGGGATGCTCGCATCCCTCAGCTTCAAGGCACATTCTCTGCTTATACTCTAGTGGGTCATGAATTATATTCCACCTTGGATCATCCGTTGCTAAGTTGGTGTTTCCTTGTTCTAACTCAGGCAGTTTCTTAATCTTCTTTTTCTTCCGAGCCTTCCTACCAGTGTCTCCCATCCTGTCAACCATAAGACACTCCTCCTCTGCATTTGGGTCATTTAAACTTGAAAACACGTTTAAACTCAGTTTTCTATCACCAAATCTCATACTTACCATTCCATCAGCACAATTGATTACTGCATGAGCTGTTGCTAAAAATGGTCTACCGAGTATAATCGTGTATGGTGTGACTTTAACATTTTTCTCACAATCCAGTACCAAGAAATCAACCGGATAGAAGCAATCTCCCACCTTAACTATGACATCAGTCAATATTCCTGTGGGACTTATGGATTTTTGATTAGCAACACCACAGTGGTGCCAACTTTTTGTAAAGGACCAAATTCATATTGGTCATACATACTTCCCGGAAGAATGCTGACACAAGCTCCAAGATCTAGAAGTGCCCGGTCAACTTTAAGTTCCCCAATTTGTATTTAAATAAGGGGCACTCCCGGATCTTGGCGTTTGGGTGGAAAAGTGCCAAAAAAAGTGGCACGCACATGTATCGGTAAATCAAACTGTTTTTGCAGCTTGTTGTGCCGATTCTGGGTACTCCACTCTTTTAAGTTTTCAGCATGAGCAGGAATTTCTTGAATGGTATTAAGTAAGGGTAAACTGATTTTTACTTGTTTAAAATTTTCCCACCTCTCATCCTTTTGTGGGTCATTTTTATTTAAAACCACTCTTTTAGCTGGGTCCATTAAAGCTAAAGGAAGGGGTGCAGATTTGAGTTTCTCACCCTTGTCCTTGGCCTCATTAGAACTTTCACTGAAAAACTTTTCACAAAATATTTTTTCAAATTTTTAACTTTAAAGTTTGATTGTGAAAGTGTTTCCTGCTCATACTCAGAATTGGAAAGAAGACTAACCACATTAATGTGTACATTCCTTGCAGTTGATGACTGATGTGCTGGATTCATTGTGGTGGTGCTCGGTAACTTACGTGGATCTTGACGGATGACGGACAACTCTTCAGCAATTTGACCAACTTGCTTTGCCAATTCCTTGTACTGTTTGTCTCAAATCTCATTGTCCTTCCGAATCTCCTTCATGCAATCTCCTGTCGACTTCATGAACCCTCCTGTTGACTTCGTAAACTCAGTCAACATTTCTTTCACTGATCCATTTTGCCCTGAAGATCCACCCTGCTGATTGCCTTGACTTCGCCAGTTACCTTGAGAACTCCCTTGGTTATTGCCTTACTGATAACTTCTTTGATTGTTTTAGTTCCCTTAGTTTGAATATCCTTTCTGATTGTTTTGGTTGGGTACCTGTGATGGAGGATTCAACTGGTTAGAAGTATCATTGTAACTAAAATTAGGGGTGATTTCAAAAACCTGAGTGATATGAATTAGAATTCATATCATATTGTTTCTGTTGGTTGCCCAATTAATTCACTTGCTCAGATTTCCCTTGTTGAGTAGGACATTCAGCATCCATATGTCCCAGATCATCACAAATGGAGCAAACTATAAAAGAACTAGTTGACTTTGCTCCATCACCCCTTCATGCGCCTCTACCAGCTGTCAACTGTGCAATCTGTCACTCTAAGCTTGCTATTCTCTTTTCAGCCTCTGCATCAACACCCCTAACTGCACCTGTTCGGCTTCTTCTACTAGCACGAGCCTGTCTCTTTGATGTCACTGCCAACCTCTCCATGTACTCCCAATCCACATCCTCATGATTAGTCAAAAAGGTACCATTACTGTTGGCATTCAAATCTCTAACATCCTCGGGTAATAGGCCATCATAAAACGACTTAATCAGTTCCCACATAGGTATATCATGATGTGGACATTTCCTTAACAACTCCTTAAACCTTGTGAATGCTTCATGAAATGGTTCCCCCGAGTGTTGTTGGAAAGTTCTGATAGCCTCCCGAGTATCAATAGTGCAAGTCATAGTATAATATTCTTCTAAGAACTGCTGTTGAAGTTCTTGCCATGTGAATATACTCCCAACAGGCAATGAATGGTACCACAACTTCGCTTGATCTTTGAGGGTGAACTGAAACATCATCAATCTCACCTCATCCTGACTAAACCCATGGCCCCCAATGGTGTTACAAATACTCCCAAACTCTGCAATGTGTAGATAGGGTTCATCTGTTGCCTTACCATAGAAACTCGGAAGGTGGTTTAAATATTGGGGTCTAACCTCAAAGCTCCTTCTGTTATGATGCGGTGGTACTACAGGTGAAGTGTGCTCGGTGGCCACCGGAATAAAATGGTTCCCAACGCCATTTACAGGAGGTCTGTAGTTCACCCGAGGTACTCCATCTACATATTGCCTCTGCCCATTCCCTCGTACTTGATTTCTTGGTTGATTATGAGGGACCCCTCGCTGTCCCTGATTCTGTCCCCTCATATTCAACCCTCGCTGTTGTCTCTGCTGATATTGCGGACCAAACTCATCATACTCATCATAGTCGAACTGATCCTGATTCATGTAGTACCCATCATCATCAACTTCTCCGTCCCAATCAAGAACTCTACCATTAACAGTGCCCGAAGCACCCTGCATACTGTCATCTCCATAAAGTGAATCTGTTGCTCTATTACTGTGAGATCTTGGGTTGCGATTTTGTGGTGGTTGCCGATTTAAGGTTAATGGTCGGTTGGGTTGTTGCTGTTGTGGTGGGGCTTCAAAAGTTGGATCATTTTCATAATGTTCGTCCCAGTCGTCATGCTCTTGATGACCATGCTGAAATTGTTTAGAACCACCAGCGTTCAGATCTGGGTTAAATTGTGGGAATGGTTGTTGTTGTCACGAAGACAAAAAGAAAAAGGCACAAAAGGAATTCAGTCGACAAGTGAAGTTCGATCAAGAAGTGCCCGAATATCCTTCTACTATGTGTTGTAGTAAGTGCAAAGAACCCTTTCATTATAGGCGTAATTGTTCTAAGGAAATAGGAAAAACCGAATTTACGGTTAAGGGTAGTGATGAAAAAGGTTGGAATGATATATGGTTTGCGAGTTTGACCCGAAAGGAACACGGATGAGGCAACAAAGATTTGTTTATTGTGTTAAGCAATTCATTTCGTATAGAAGGTTGCCCTAGTGGTTATACATAAGAATATTTTCGTGGTATAGGATCGGTGGCAATCACAAGTGGTGGACAATTGCATAAGATTCAAAAAGTGTTTTATGTGCCCACACTTAGAAAAAATGTGTTAAACGTTGAGAAGTTAACACAAGAGGGTTTAGAGATTGAATTTGATGGCGATGTTTGTAACATCAAGAAGCCAATCATACAAGAGTTTAGAAGGATTATTACATGTGGCATTTGTGAAGGGGATGACCACTTTACTTTTAAATGCCCCGCTTTTGATCACGTCCGAAAGGAAGGAAAGAAAGAGAGCCGTAGTATGGATGATCAAAACAGTTTTATAAACTGAATCAATTCTGGAAAATCCGAAGGGTCCAAAGACAAAGGAAAACGAATTAGATTCGAAGGCGACAAGATGGAGGGAATAACCGATGAAGATAAAGAAAGAGCGTCCATTTTCAAGCACTTTGATGACTATTCCATTAACAAAGATCAATATGAAGGTGTTATGGAAAGAGGTCCGGTGATGCATCCAACCGAAGGTACACAACTACAAGATTGTATTGTCTTTATGGATTTAATCCATATTACTAGCATGGTTGAAAGATACAAGAGAAGGTTCGAGTTAGAGTTTGAAAGAACCGTAGATTGGTTTATGAAAGAATTCTTAAAGATAAGAATTAGAGCACCAATCCCACCAAGAGATGAAACGGGTTATCCAATTTGTTTATTGGATCTTTACAAGACGGTACAAGTATTTGGTGGCTATGAAAAAGTGACGAAGGACGAGAATTGGACGGTAGTGGCCATGTCAATGGGATATGGAAGAGGATTGCCAAGCCTAGTGTCAAAGAGAGACATCACAAGAAACCTTAGGCAAACATACATCCGCTATTAAGAGATGATTGAGTGGTATCATCTAAAGTACAAGGGAAGATAACTAGTGGTCGAAATCAATGAAGAAGCAAAAGAAGATTACAAGATGAAAGAAGCCGAATGGAGCGACTCGGATCTGTCCCCGAAGAAAAGATCAAGATCCTCATCACGTGAAGACTAAAGCCAAAGCATATGAATCAAGATAAGGGGGGAAAATGTTAGAAGTAATATTGATTCAGTAAATAAACATATGTTAATTAGATTCTGTACATATGTTAGATAATATTATTATGTTAGATATTATAAGTTTGGAAACAATATGTGTTGACCGATATGTCACACATTGACCGACGGTTATTATGGTTGTTAGAAGGGTCACGTCGGTTGAGTCATGACTGTTTAGAATGTATAAATAGGGCATAACACTTTTATTTTATGTATGTGAAAAGTTAAAGTTTCTATAACTTCTTTTCAAGTTTCCCTCCATTATCTCTCCCTCTATTTCGATTAAGAACACAATCCCGTATACATTCACATTTATTCCAGAAATTAAAACACAAGTTTTTTTTTTTTTTTGAAAACAGAAGACAAGATCAGTCAACCTGAGACCTGGCCCGAAATATATGGTTTGATCCATCATAATCAGTATGCCAAATTGTTGGTTCAATCCTGATCAGTCTCCAACTTGCATTTCACCAGAATAAAACTAGATTGCTTCTACTGCTTCAAAATTCAAATGGCCTATACATTTCTTATGCTTAAAGGTTCAATATAAGATCAAGTAAAACTTCCATCATATACTCTTGTAAAATTAGAAAATACATACAGATTACCACACATGTTATATTACTATGATGATTATTAATGTTATTTAAGTTCCTTAAGTGTGTTGGAAAACGGATTTTCAAGGTTTACAAAAATAATTAAATATGTTTTGAATTTAAATTGATAACCATATTTGTAAACATTTTACTCTGTTAATTTATGTATTATCTGTTTCTTTTTTTTTTAAATAAAAATAAAAATAAAAATAAAAAACATATGGTCCAAACACCACGTGACACGTGGTAAAGGCAGGAAAAGTAACCAATGGTAAGTTAAACTATTCACAATTAGATTTGTTGTTATATGGAATGGTCGTTTAAGAGACTTGATATCACTCTGGTATACGGACTAAAACTAAGATTGTGCGGAAAATCTACAATACTTTGGATTATCCTAATAAATTAAACTACACGAGAAACCCTACAATGATGGTTACATTTACATCATGTCCAGTGACAGATCTTGAACCAAACATCTGGTAAGGCCGGGCTCAATCTGGACGAGCCGAACTCAATACATATATAAATTTTCGAAAATTTTTGGTAAAATTTACAGTACGAAACGAAAAAATTGGGCAGGCCGAGACCCGGTCTTAGCTCCACTATGATCCGCCCTTGACCATGTGGGTGGGATATTGGAATTAAAAGGTGAATAACGACCCACTTTAAATATGTAAAAAGTCATTAGCATTAAAACCGACAACTCTTATAAGTGGGAGGCGTGTAAATGGGCTACGTGTTGCGCCGCTACCCCCTTCTAAATAGAAAAACATACTTTATTAAAAATAAAACTTAGGTCCTTCTTCGCTGGGGAGTTACTATAGACCACCTTTTGAACTCTTTTTAAGAACTGGATTGCTTCGGGGGCTAAACCTCCAAATGTGTTAAAAGCAAATGGCACAAAGACGTGTTGGTTCTCTAGACAGACAACTTCATGTTTGACAACATTGTGTGTGACATCCGCCACCCTCATCTTTCATTTAATTGACAATAATAGCCCTTCAAATATATCCATTATAGTCCCTGTAAGTTTCGTCGTTTTCAAAATTAATTGAGAGCAAACTAAAAAAAAATTATCATTTGTATTTATTATGGATCGGGTATAAGTTTTAAGCATAATATATCGAGCTTAAAATCTGGACTACATTGGTAACCGTCGACTCTCTTTATCATGATCAAACATTTGATTTTCTTGAATAACATTATAAATTGATCACTCACAATCATTTCTCAACCTTTACACAACATAAACCCACATTAAAAACCTTCTCATCGTGACCAGAAGCTTTGTAATAAGCTCGAAATTTTCGACTCCTTGTTCTCGTAATAGGCCACATATCGAACTTGTTATGTAATTGTGTGTTTGGAATTTCAGAATGATTATCTATATATATGTATATGAATACATTTTCAAATTGGTATTTAATATATGAAGCCTACAAAGTTGAGTCACAGATTTGAAATACCAATTTTATTAACATATATACCATATTACATTGATTAAATAAATTAAAGAATTTATCATCACCACTAATTTTTGGTAACCGAGTCCCTCTCTGCAATTTTTAGTAACCGAGTCCCTCTCTGCTATGTATGTAATTAATTCCTTTGAGTGACCCTTTAATTGAGGAAAATAAATGGATTGAAAGCACTAAATTACCGATGTCCGTTTCTTTGTATTTCGTTTTAAATTACCATCGAAATGCCCACGGCCTTATAGGATTGACTGGACCATAATATTCAGCCATCATTCGCAGAAAATCCCTACCACCTAAAACATCTCATGAGCCTCATTTGTTCACTTCATTTCATCTGTCTGTTGTAGTAACCGATGAAACAAAAACCCACACCCGTACAAAACATCGCGTCCCACTCCTCCCCTTGAACCGCCATCAAGTCCCGTACCACCGTATGAAGCTTTCGAGTTGTTTTTGATTCAGGACCACCGCCGACATTTGTCCGTGTATCATTCTAGTTGTTGGACTCGTCTGCTCGACTGTTCAGGTAATCTAATCAAGCCCAAGTTCCTCATGAACTCGTTCATTGGTTTGATAACGGCACTAAACTCATCCTCCTGGTCTATTTAATCTAAAAGGTGAATGTACCATATTTTTTTTACTACCTTGAAATCGATAATTTTAAACCATATAACATTAAGCATGCAATAACATCGAACCAATATTATGTTATTGGTTAGTTAAATTAAGTTGTTTTATAGATCTAAATGGTAAAACAATATGTTCATAGATTATATACGTATTACTTACTTCACTAAAAGTATGGCTCTAGTAGTTAAAAGTTTCTAAGCTAAATATGTATTTGATGATTTAAAAAAAATAATAAATAAACAATTCTAATTGGTAAATAACCAAGAGTCATGAAGGTCTTTGTCAATGGACAATCGATGAGCCATATTTTCACAAGATAACAATAACAAATATTAACGTACAGACGCTAAATAATCATTCTTAATCTACTTAGGTGCAAGCATAATTATTTGACTCTCGTCAATTTCTAGCAAGTTAAACATCAACTTTTGTGTGAACTTTTTCTAGCTTTAAGGTGAGTATATCTTTCCCCTTTTTACTAATATACTATTTTGGGATGACTCATGTACCTATTATCAAGTTTCTATTTCTTGTTACTAAAAAAGCAATTCTTATGTGTGTTTGCTTGTGTCATTTCGTGTATCTATGACTTGTCAAATCATTAACGGTTGTGGCCTGACATTTCAATGAATAGTACTATGGTATATACCCTTGTGACTCTGTTGAGAGTCCTCGTCATTGCTATGTATTACATTACTACTAGCGCATACTATATATATCTTCTTTCCTTTCATAGGGTTGATTTGACCCGGATATCACTTATTACATTTTGCAAACACTAACACATGAATTGCTAAATTTTCCTTAGTATATGTGTCAAACGGGTATGCTCACCAATACAATTTTTGTATTGACCAAATTATTTTGTACATGTTTCAGGTTGTTTTGAGATGAATCCTTTAAGCTTTCGGATTTATATTTAGATTTTGATTCATTGTATTTTAATTTAGTTGGCATTTAGAATCGTTGTATTTCATTTCAATGTAATAAACTATTTAATCAATGCATTCAAATTTACATTTTTAGTCCATGAGCTATTGAACAATCGTCACTACGTGACACCTCGATGTTTCCGTCATCGGTTGGGGTGTTACAGATTGGTATCAGAGCCATGGTTATAGGGAATTAGGTTATTAGAATGCCTTTTAGCCTAGTCTATAACTAAGCTTACATTCACGAGTCCTCTCGTGTATATTTCTCTTTATCCTTATATTTTCTCTCAAGATATTTTTGCTGTGATTTTTTTCTCGTTATTCTTTCGGTATTTTGCTTGGAGAAGAAGACACCCGTACTTTACAAACAAAACGATATCACCAAGTTAGGAGTGACATCCATACCTCTGTGATTAGTTTCACTCCTCTATATGTTATTTATCTTAGGAATATATCTTTGAGTTATGAGTGACATCCACACCTCAAAGAGTATTTCCTTCAAAAAGGAACTTAACCACTAAGCTGGGAGTGATATCCTTAACTTAGTGATTGGTTTCATTCCACAATAGTTTTCAATTTTGAAATACACCTTTGAGTTAGGAGTGAAATCCACATCTCAGGGATCTCTTTCTGCATCTCATTTTTTTAATCTCGCTAAAGTTTTGGAATTCACTAGTGATGGGGCACGTGCAATCTGGAAGGGTGAGCGCCTGTATCCTGAGTTTTCTGTCTAGGCCTGGTATTTCGTATAAATCCCAATCAGACGCGGGACCCGTATACCTACCTAGGAACTCTTGGGATGAGCATTCACTTATAGGCTAAAGTACGCCCCCACAAGTCACTAGGAAAATTTCAAATACTTGAGTTAGTCAAAGTTTCCTATGAAAACAAATTCCATGTTTCATGTCATCGATATTTATGTTTTGCTTATCATTTAAAGACTCAATTTAATCACTTGTTGTTTCATATGCCATTATTCATTGATCATTCGCTTTTGGATTCCTTATCATCATTATTAAAACTTTTTGTTCGTTATATCATCGCATTAAAGCTTACACTATTTCACTTATGCTTTGTGACTTTAACACTATAAGGTATTACTCTTTTTGCATTAAAACATTTTTGCCCACGACTTAAGTTTTAAACTCTGTGTTTAATTTCAACCACATTCTGATTTTTAGGAATGTTGTGTCATCATACAGTTAAAAATGAACATGGTTTCCCACACTTATTATTTCAACATGTTTTATATCTTCATGTTTACAAACTTACTTGATCGAAGTCACAATATATCCCTAAATTATGACTTTTGTATCCGTTTATGCACCCAAAAATACTAATATAGCTACACCCAGTCGCCTAAGCCGTAGTCAACTATCATTAGTTAGCACTTCTTAGTCCGACTAAACTCATACATAAATGCCTACCTACACGATATGCACTAAGTACACTACTCTCTAAAACGATTAAGTTGGCAGCTTAACCTGTATGTCTTTACACAAAGCCTATTCGCCAGATTAGTACCCACTTTATATACACCTTGTGCCTTGAAACAAGTAGCCGCTATGAGCCCAAAGAGATGCCTTAACGATCCTTGCAAACAAACGATCTTTCAATGTATAAATTTCGTAAAAGGTTGACAATTAAAAGGTTTCAAGTTTACCCAGTCCTAATGAGTAACACTTAGGTTTTCTCAACATTTCATAACAATTAAAAATTTTCGACTTCTCAACCCACAGGTTAAAGAAATGTTTAAATACAAAAAATTCTATTTTTTCCAAAATTTGTCAAGGCATCTGGGTTCATTCACAACCTTCACGCCATTTAAATCTTGGTCTTTTGAAACACATTAGAATTACACCTATTTCATGAAATGGTTTCATCTTGCGTTTTATAAACTTGTATTGCATCTTTTACAAATCAAATGTAAACCTTTTGTTTTCATATGACATATCCAATATATGTTTTCGGAAGAACTTGCAACTAATAATATGCCTTATAACACTTTTCAAACTCGACTTCTCGTAAACACATGAAAATGTGTACCTACGAAATCTTTCCATATGAACCTGTTTTGAACCTAAAACATTCCTCGGTTTCTAAAACGTTATTTTTTTTTACACTCGCACTCTTTCAGTCGCAAAACTTTTGGTCTAACAAAATATTGGACATATCCTTATCAGGATGTTGCTAATTGTCTTTTATCATATAAATGCATATATGTAAAATTATTAAATTTTAACTCGCATGTCAGTAAGCTATACAACTGTACCGTGCACTTTCGTTTACAGTAAATTTCATTATTTATTTCTTACACCATTCTATTTATAGTTACGTTTGCACATTATCTTATTATTTTTGTATTATTCTTTTATTGGTAATATTC
Source organism: Ambrosia x helenae (assembly GCA_030844895.1). Taxonomy (NCBI): domain Eukaryota; kingdom Viridiplantae; phylum Streptophyta; class Magnoliopsida; order Asterales; family Asteraceae; genus Ambrosia; species Ambrosia x helenae. The sequence goes on from JAUTDX010000207.1 coordinate 103,272, forward strand.
TCACACGTTATTTGCAATTATTCACGCACTAGTTATTAGCAGTTATTCTTACAACACTGGTTTTGAGCATTAATTTAACTCGTTTGCTTTCATTTTGTGCAAATTGTACGATTTACTCGATTTACGTTATACTATTCTTTCAATCGAAATTTTATGTTATACTTATATACTTACATGAACGCATATTTGGTATGCATATTTTTTTTCTGTTGTGAGCAAAACCCTGTTATACTTTACATTATTTTTTTCATCATCATGGCCAACGAACATACAAGTTGATAATTCGTATGAGATCTAAGCCAGTGCCCACGTACGACTCGGATTAGAGTATTTCTTCAATCCGAGGGGAACGGTGTAAACCTCAGAGTCTATCTATATGAGTGTTTAGAGCCAATGATGTGAACAGAAGTTACCGGTTAAGGGTGAACCCGAAAGGGAAGAACCTCTAACCATGTCTATTACTTACATGTTACTCACATTACGGTTAAAGGGTAAGCCCAGAAGGGAAGGACCTCTAACCATTTCATAATTGAACATTATTTCATTACAGTAGCTATTACATATCGGTTGCACGCATTTGTTTCTGGTATTACTTATGTTAGGGTTATGGAAAAGCATAACACCCAAGTGTAAGGTAAATCGATGATTACGGTCCGGAACGCAATCATGGGTTTACAGGTACATAAGGGTGGTGTGTAATTTTATTTAGGCTATTGGTAGACAATCTGTACGAGTCCAAAGTATCGGGAGTGTGGTGGGTCAGCTGCGGTACACCCTATATATAAGCATAAACGATACTGCGGGAGCGGACTAGGAGTCTGACCAAGAACCTACACATTACTATCACTCCATTAGATCGTTGACTAATAGCTAGCATTTTCGATAAGAACGTTCTTACACGAGCTTCATTTCGTCTTCCTAGAGTCTTTCTCTTGACCACCCACACAGAAAACTAAAACCTTATGTACTCTTACATCCTCGGTTATTTGGATTCTTGTTGTATACTCTAATAACATTTAGTCAGAAACTTTTCTAAAGTAGGGGAGACTACCTTCATAAGTGCCTCCACCCTCACCTGTTACACATTCCCAAAACCTTTTTCATTTAAGCTCTCAACTTCCTAATCTCGAGTCAACTGCCAAATATTTTGAAACTTTACTTTGGATAATAAATAGACAACAATATGACTCATGTAGTTATTTTAAACCCACTTGACTTTTACAAAGTTTTTGTTTCATAATAACATCCACTTGAAGGAAATTTCGAGAAAATTTTTTCTAAAGTAGGGGAGACTGTAACATCCGCCACCCTCGTCTTTCATTTAATTGACAATAATAGCCCTTCAAATATATCCATTATAGTCCCTGTAAGTTTCGTCGTTTTCAAAATTAATTGAGAGCAAACTAAAAAAAATTTATCATTTGTATTTATTATGGATCGGGTATAAGTTTTAAGCATAATATATCGAGCTTAAAATCTGGACTACATTGGTAACCGTCGACTCTCTTTATCATGATCAAACATTTGATTTTCTTGAATAACATTATAAATTGATCACTCACAATCATTTCTCAACCTTTACACAACATAAACCCACATTAAAAACCTTCTCATCGTGACCAGAAGCTTTGTAATAAGCTCGAAAGTTTTGACTCCTTGTTCTCGTAATAGGCCACATATCGAACTTGTTATGTAATTGTGTGTTTGGATATTCAGAATGATTATCTATATATATGTATATGAATACATTTTCAAATTGGTATTTAATATATGAAGCCTACAAAGTTGAGTCACAGATTTGAAATACCAATTTTATTAACATATATACCATATTACATTGATTAAATAAATTAAAGAATTTATCATCACCACTAATTTTTGGTAACCGAGTCCCTCTCTGCTATGTATGTAATTAATTCCTTTGAGTGACCCTTTAATTGAGGAAAATAAATGGATTGAAAGCACTAAATTACCAATGTCCGTTTCTTTGTATTTCGTTTTAAATTACCATCGAAATGCCCACGGCCTTATAGGATTGACTGGACCATAATATTCAGCCATCATCCGTAGAAAATCCCTACCACCTAAAACATCTCATGAGCCTCATTTGTTGACTTCATTTCGTCTGTCTGTCTGTCGTAGTAACCGATGAAACAAAAACCCACACCCGTACAAAACATCGCGTCCCACTCCTCCCCTTGAACCGCCATCAAGTCCCGTACCACCGTATGAAGCTTTCGAGTTGTTTTCGATTCAGGACCACCGCCGACATTTGTCCGTGTATCATTCTAGTTGTTGGACTCGTCTGCTCGACTGTTCAGGTAATCTAATCAAGCCCAAGTTCCTCATGAACTCGTTCATTGGTTTGATAACGGCACTAAACTCATTCTCCTGGTCTATTTCGGTCTATTTAATCTAAAAGGTGAATGTGCCATATTTTTTTTACTACCTTGAGATCAATAATTTTAAACCATATAACATTAAGCATGCAATAACATTGAACCAATATTATATTATTGGTTAGTTAAATTAAGTTGTTTTATAGATCTAAATGGTAAAACAATATGTTCATAGATTATATACGTATTACTTACTTCACTAAAAGTATGGCTCTAGTAGGTAAAAGTTTCTAAGCTAAATATGTATTTGATGATTTAAAAAAAAATAATAAATAAACAATTCTAATTGGTAAATAACCAAGAGTCATGAAGGTCTTTGTCAATGGACAATCGATGAGCCATATTTTCACAAGATAACAATAACAAATATTAACGTACAGACGCTAAATAATCATTCTTAATCTACTTAGCTGCAAGCATAATTCTTTGACTCTCGTCAATTTCTAGCAAGTTAAACATCAACTTTTGTGTGAACTTTTTCTAGCTTCAAGGTGTGTATATCTTTCCCCTTTTTACTAATATACTATTTTGGGATGACTCATGTAACTATTATCAAGTTTCTATTTCTTGTTACTAAAAAGCAATTCTTATGTGTGTTTGCTTGTGTCATTTCGTGTATCTACGACTTGTCAAATCATTAACCGTTGTGGCCTGACATTTCAATGAATAGTACTATGGTATATACCCTTGTGACTCTGTTGAGAGTCCTCGTCATTGCTATGTATTACATTACTACTAGCGCATACTATATATATCTGCTTTCCTTTCATAGGGTTGATTTGACCCGGATATCACTTATTACATTTTGCAAACACTAACACATGAATTGCTAAATTTTCCTTAATATATGTGTCAAACGGGTATGCTCACCAATACAATTTTTGTATTGACCAAATTATTTTGTACATGTTTCAGGTTGTTTTGAGATGAATCCTTTAAGCTTTCGGATTTATATTTATATTTTGATTCATTGTATTTTAATTTAGTTGGCATTTAGAATCGTTGTATTTCATTTCAATGTAATAAACTATTTAATCAATGCATTCAAATTTACATTTTTAGTCCATGAGCTATTGAACAATCGTCACTACGTGTCACCTCGATGTTTCCGCCATCGGTTGGGGTGTTACATTGTGGGATCAACGGAGACACCCCTGTGAGATCAACGCACGCATGTTTTCCTTGTGCCCACTCGAACACGAGGACATCTGCTGGCCTTAGGGTATAGACTGCCCTTCTAGAGGGTCCGTCAAAATGTTAACCAAGAGTTCTTTCCTGGCTGAAATCACCGCCCTAGACGTCCCACTTTATAATCGAATCATATCAATACCGAGGTGACAGATTGTTGTCCTACATAAATTGTGTGATCCCAAGCCAGCCTTAGAAAGGAGCAATACTCAGAGCAATCACTATCACTAGTTTTCCTCTATAACATGATTTGGCATATTTCAATTGGGGCCTATTCTAATGTATGGTCATTTTGTTCAACAGAATATATATAGGGAATCATTTGGGAAGAATTTCAATTTAAGAAGTAAAACAAGAAATAATATTAAAATACTTTAACTCATTTCACATTAATTATTTAATTAATTACTTTTAAATATTTTATCTTACACACGTCAAAACTTGTGCTACGCATATCAAAATTCATCCTACACACATCGAAATTGTCATACTTTTATCCTACACATATCGAAATTATCAATAGGTTTAACCTACACATGTATAAATTCATCCTACACATACCAAAATTTATCCTTCACTATAAATTATCTTTGATTTAAAGATATATATATATATATATATATATATATATATATATATATATAGGCTAAGTATCCATAGTAAACCCTAAAAATTTGAGAAAACTCTAGAAAACCCTTAAAAAAACCTACTTCTCGAGCTTTTTTTTTTTTTTTTGAAAAAATTAGGGCATGTAATATACATGTTTTTAAGTGTTTTAAGCCAAAAAAATCAAAAAGCGCCGAGCGGTTTTTTTTTTTAAAAAAAATAATAAGTTATGCACCATAACATATGTTAGCTTATTTTTGCACTGGTAACATATGTTATGATGCAAAACTTATTTTTTTAAGAAAAAACCCTTCGGCGCTTTTTTGATTTTTTTGGCTCAAAACACTTAAAAACATGTATATTACATGCCCTAATTAAAAAAAAAAAACTCGGGAAGTAGGATTTTTTAAGGGTTTTCTAGAGTTTCCTCAATATTTAGGGTTTTCTACAGAACCATCCCCTATATATATATATATATATATAAAAGAATTAGGATTTCATTTATTTAACTAGTTTATGCGAGTTACAAAAACTTAAAAATTTATTTAACATTAAATACAACTATTAAATGGAAGATTTCTATTCGTTTAAATTTCTTCTTCTTCTTTTTCTAAAGTATGGATCATACGAGAACCAACTTTATTGTAAGAACCATAAGAACCAATGTGAACATGGGACATTTTAGTAAATATTTTAAAGACATAAAAAAGGGGGAAACAAACAAATACTACACATTCATCTTCTTCACCCCTGTATCCTTCTGTATAACCTTCTGTATATATAATCTTCAACAAACACATTCAAATAATTGTCTCCTTTATCATTCAACAATAAAACCCTAATAATCTTCAACAAACAATCTTCAAGCACACATTAACAAAACCGACTGATCTGTAAGTTTCAACAAACCCTCTATCCATATCTTAGATGAAACAATCAAGAAAATCCAACAGGAAGACGAACAATTCATGATGTTTTAGGTCTAGTAATCGTTAGGTTTGATTGAAGAAGACGTTAATTGGTCGATAGAACGTTGTTGATTAATGTGTATGTGCGTGTTGTTCAATCTAATTTATACACGTCACTTTAACGAACCGTTAATCAGACAAATATTATTCAATCGCCTGCATTTAGTGAAATTGTGCGTGTTTTTTATTTTATTTTTTGCTGAACAATATTTTAAGTGTGTTTTAATGGAATTGATTGATATAATTTGATAAAACAGCGTGCTTTGTGGTGAAGTGATGATGTTGAACTCAAATCCTCCTCATTCCTATTGGTTACCACAACTCTTTCCTCCATCAACTCCTTGATCACAGTTCCAGGTAATTTTTTTTTGGTTTACACTCTCATTCTCATTCGAGAAGAGACTTGTTTAAGCTTATGCTTTTGGGATGAATTGAACAAACTTGTATCTTTCTATGTTATATTTAAAGCGTGCATACCAGTTGCTCGATGAAATTTCTGCTATTTTTAATATAAGTGCTGGTGTTTATTATGAGTTTTATTTGCTCTCTACTAATTAAGTTGTTGGGTAATGTGTTTTGAATGATGTTATTTCATAGTTGTTGAATGTATTTTGGTTTGAACTCTTTATATTGCACATGTGCAACATATATATATGTTGTCTAATTCTTTTATATATATATATATATATATATATATATATATATGTTGTCTAATATTACGCATGAATAGGTGTTTGTGTTGTACAGCACTTATATGATCCAAGGTGGTTGTATTGCACATTCGTATCATGTATAGGATGTATAATGTTACACGTGACTAGATTTTTGTGTTTTGTACTACACATATATGATCAAAGGTAGTTGTATTTTACCGTTTTATGCTATGATTGATTGAAATATGTTTGGTTTTGATTGAATCTGATAGTAATGGACGGACAAATCATCGTAAATGGTCCACATTGTTGATGCATCGTTTTCTGCTGTTATTGATCGAGATATGTTTGGTTTTGATTGAACATGTTAGCAATTGTTAAAAATTAGGGAAAGAGTGGAGTGTTGAAGGTTTTTGTTTTGCTTCTGAATTTTACCATCAAATGTTTGTTGTTTAGATGTGTAGAAGGTTATTGTTTTGCTTCTGAATTTCTAATACTGAATGTTTATTTGTTTTGTATTATGATGCATATTTACTAAAAGTGTGATTCTGTTTATCACTTGGAAAGAAATATATTGTTGTTTGATTAAATTAGTTTACACAATAAGGTTGTGTTATGTGGTGTTCTTGGGAATTAGAGAAGATAAGAACAAGGTAGGAAGTCTGATTAAGTTAACACATTTTAGCTAGATTGATGACTGTAGCTATTTACCTGATTACTGTTGGTTTCACTGTTTTATGTTATCGGTACTATTTGGTGTTATCGCTTGTTTTAATGTGTAATATAAGGTATCAGTTAATTAAGGTGTGGAATAAATGATTTTATTTTATGTTTATTGATATATCGATTTTTGTGTGTTGCTTTGTGTTTTGGACGAGTTGCCATTTTCTAGTATGCACATGTGTATTAAGATTGTTAATGCACATGTGCAAAACGTAGATTATAATCTCATTAGAGGCGTTTTAGGCGATGGGTCTTCTATTCGTTTTTGGCTAGATGTTTGGGTTGAGAATGAGGCGTTTAAAGATAAATGGCTTAATATGTTCATATTGGAGTCTATTATACACCGAGCATGGCGTTATCCTGTCTCATGATGCGCAACTAGTGGCTATGGGTGTACGCATCCGAGAGCTGGAGGACCGAGAAATTGAGGCTGAGCAAGGGAGGCTAGCGACGGATTTAGGGAGAGCAGAGTCAGAGAGGCGATTGGAGATCTTAGAGAGGAGGATGGCAAAAGTGGATCAGGGCATGCGTGACGCGGTTGCTGCTCTCGCTGCTACTTTCCCATCTTCTTCTTCATAGTTTGTTTTGTGGTTGTACCTGATATTATGTATGTTATGTGGTATTGTGATTTGAACAACTGTGGTTTGACCGCTTATCTTTTGTAGCCTGATACTGATGCACCCTGGTTGATGTATGGTTGATTTGGTATGTTATTAATTTATGTTTTGCGTTGCTTATTCTTCTGTCTTGTGGTTGTGATTGACTTGCTATGCGTGGTTATATTTGATTGTTACATTTGTATGAATGACAATATTTGATGTCAGTTCGTTAACCTTAAATACGCGAAGTCTTTCTATAAAGGCTTTAGGGCGTCCACGAACTTCGAGAAGGACATTGTAAGACTCGTAGCGGCTCAATTAAACATAATTAACCTTAAACTAGGTTAATTACTTCAAGAGCACGATTAAGGTTACGTTAAACGTTGTATGAAATTTGCTGGTGTCACACAAAGTCACTAAAATCTTCTGAATATAACTCAACAAGGCGTAATAACTTCTCACGATCAAAAGACTGAAATGAATCTCTAGGATCAAGGCACGCTATACCAGCAAGCAACTCTGAGTTTGACTTAGTAAAGCGCTCATTCATTTCATTATGAAGAAGATCAATAACCTAGAACGATTTGAAGAAAATTCAGACTTTGGTAACATGAAATGTAATACATAATTCAACTAAATATATGTTGTAGATACACGAAGTGCGACTAATGCTATTGAATTGCAAATTCTATTATGTTTTATCATTGACGAATGGTCGAAAGTGGAATCCATATGGTCGAATGTAGATAGAACGGTCGAAGGGAGAACTCAAGAGGTCGAATGAAGAGTTTGTTTATGTAAAGTGTTGATTCGCCCAGTTAGATTGGTCGAACCTGCACATTCGCCCAATCGAATGGTCAAATGTGCAGGTCTATATAAAGGTTGAATCATTTTGTAATGTTAATTTTTTGGTCATTTTGTTTTCCCTCTCTGAGTGTGTTGTCTCCCTAGGGTGTCTTTGAGTCTGTAATTGATATCTATCATTGTAAACAACGGTTTAAAGTGATTATCATTATGTTTATCAATGAAATGAAAATGTTTGAGATGATTTGTGTGTTTTGCTGATTATATTATAATTTCGTAATCAATTCAGGGATTCCGCACCTGAATTGAACTTGTTTGATCATAGTCTTTGTTTGACGATCCGATCCTCGACACATACAAAGTGGTATCAGAGCCATAAGGATCAAACAACTACGAATTGATAATATTAGTGTTGATTTGGACCCAATTTTGATCAAAACTTTTCTGTTTTCATTGAACATTTGAAATTGATGAATATTGATTGATTTGAACTAGTTTTCATGGATAAAATCTTGAATTCTCTTTGTTAAACTTGTTCCAAATCCAATCCAAAGCAAAACCTGTAAAAGATCATCAAATTTCATCAACATTTGAAGATTTTGGATCAAAATAACTGAATTTCAAAGTATAACCGTTTTTCAAAATGAAAGGGTCGAACCTAGGGAGAAACGGTCGAGAGTGTGGTTTTTCGGTCGAACGTGGAAGTTAATTCGGTCGAACCTAGAAATTTTTAGTGTGTTGTTTTTCATTCGACCATCAGTTTTACATTCGACCAATCGGGAGGTCGAAAGAGGAAAAATTTTGGTCGAAAGTGAAAAGTGTCTGTTATTTTCTACATTCGAGTCTTTAGAAACGGTCGAATCTGGACTAAATTCCACATTCGCCCTCACGACTATTTGAAAAAGGTCGAACGTAGAAACTGTTGAAATTTTTTTCTAATCGTTTCGTGTTTTTATACTTATCAGACAATATGTGGAACTTTCCAACAACACCACGACCTAATACAACACCATAACAGCAAACAACAATGGATCCTTGGTCAGTAGCTGCTCAGAAGACGTCTAGTCAACCATCTCAACCAATCAACTATTTGGCGATGACTAGTTCGATACCCCAACAAGTTGCACAACCACAACAACCTATGGCAGATTACTGGGGAGTTGCAGCAGCTGCAGTACACTCTCAGACTACCAATGAGATTTCGACGCTTATTCATGACTTATCTTCGGGTAGTGGGAGCCGTCCACCAAAGTTGATGGAAATGGTGGATTACATCCAATGGAAGACCAAGTTCAAGATTCATTTAGAGGGAATGGGAATGGAAGGCATGGAAGCTTGGCAAATGATTGCTAAGGGGTATGTAGCTCCGGTTTTGGAGAACACCGGTGAGCCGATTCCATTAGAGAGTCTAGCTGAGGATGAGAAGAAGAAGTTTGCGGTGGAAAAGAAGGCGGTTTCCCAATTATCCCAGGCCATTAACACTGATCTTTTACATCAGTTTGGGTCGTGTACCACTTCGAAGCAATTATGGGATATGTTAAGGGATCGTCACGATGGGAATGAGAAAACAAAGAAGCTTAGAATGGAGGAGTTGAGAAAAGAGTTTGAGAACTTTAGTTATATGGGTAATGAGACGTTGAAGGAGTTGATTCCGAGGTATTGCCATTTGTTAACAGAGCTTTCAAGTTATGAGATCAATATACCGATGTCTGAGCTGGTGGATAAGTTTGCTGATGCATTACCATCATACTGGAATCAACACATTGAGGTCCTTAAGGAGATTTATGCATACCAATACTGGACAATCAATGAATTCATTCAGAAGCTTGAGAACAAAGAGATGGAGGAAAAGAGGAAAGCGAAAAGAGCACAAGTTCCGTAAAAATCCAGAGTTATATCATGGTGGTACATTGATGTGTTGCAAAACACATCTAATTTCCTATGTATTTTGTATATTATTTGGTCAAGTTTGTATTCGTTTCGTGTCAGTTTTATTATTTATTTATTTATTTTATTATTTTATAGGTGTTCGTGGAAAATGAGCTCAAAACGAATGATTTCTAATTGAGACACCAACACTTAAGAGCCGGTCTTCATGGCTGTTGGAGCGTAAACGAGGAATTTTGGTCGAGCCAAGAACACCCGATATGCAAGCTTGGACTACTACTACAACTAGTTATAATAATAATAATAATAATAATAATAACTCTATGTAAATTTACGTAAGACCTTTTTTTTTGTGTTGGGCCCAAACAACACACTTTGGAGGGCACCAATTATTAGGTGAGCACATGATCGCAGAAGGAACATTATTATAAATCGAAACATCTCAACAGCCGCAAGGATATTATAATCGAACAGAAGAAGGGGCGGCCACAAGGAGAATCATCTAGCTGAAGCATACAGAGGCAAAGAAGAATACTTTAACATCATCAAAGCAACTTGGAGGATTTTTTAAGGAGGAGGCTTGGAACCATAGTGAAGGCTTGGGTTTGTTTATCTAAAACACTAGTTTTAAGTTTTGATTACTTTGTGTTTTTCAACTACTTGATACTATGTTTTATTATTTTGTTAAACCTATGTTTTCATCGCTTTCCATGACTATGAGTGGCTAAACTTTTAGTGCTACCTAGGTATTGATGATGGGAGACAATTGAATAATAATTTTCGGGTTGGATTTATACAATGTTTTGGATAATGTTTTGGTAAAGGTTTTCTAATAAGGTTTTTTTTGTATATGCGTGCTTAATATCTGAATATTAATTCTTGTTTCGCTAAATTCTAGTTTAATTGATTTTGTATCTTTTGATCTAGGGTTTGGTGCTTATCTTAGACTTAGTGTTTTTGATAAATCTTGTGGTTGCTAGACGTAGTAAACCCTAGAAACAAGTTATATAAATTATTCGGTAATTTAGCATTCTACCACCTTTGAGACCGAGAGGAGATTAGGTGTCAGTGTGTCTAGCTTGGTAGGTATTCGGGACCGTGGTCTGCACGAGAGTGAGTCACCCCTAGCGTGCCTGTTTTGTTAGCACCCTGTGTTAGAAACCTGTTAGAATTACTATCCCTTGCATCCCTTACACATCCCGGATGTATTGTTTCTGAGGGGGCCGAGAGGACATTCAGATTTAGGATACCTTAGCATAGTTTGGAGAGACCGAGAGGTGATCTGAACCCGAGACCGGTGAGTTTACACACTTCCCTAGATTCAGTATTGCGACATGTTGGAGAGTGATTCGCGTTCCAGTGTTGGTCTAGTTTAGTGTATCTTAAGATCCCGGTAGCCAAAACCCATTTATCCAATCCCGAGAGCTATAAGTCAGTCACCTTGATTCTTACCTAGGTAGCCATTTTCTCATTATTTGATCTCATCCAGTTCTACTTGTTCGTTTGCTTTGTTTGAGTTGTTTGATTTTATTTACTTTAATTATATATTTTTTTAGTAGTTAATTTAATCACCATCACTTCAATTTATTAGACTAGGACTCGACGAAAGCTTAGTACCGAGAGCCGCTACTACTGTGTCCACGGTTCGATACTCGGACTTATTTACTTTACTACTTTCGACCGGTACACTTGCCGGTAGTGTGTGGTTTAGTGGGTATTTCCCATTTAAAACTTGTTTTGAAATTAATTGGACTTAAATTATATTTATCACACATTTCACGCATCAAGTTTTTGGCGCCGTTGCCGGGGACACAATTGCGCTTTCGAGGACGACCCGAGTCGGGGATCTAGTCATTTTATTGCTTTCTTAGTTTGGTAGATTTTTATTTTTTTTTATTTTATAAAAAGAAAAAAAAAGTAAATTTGTATTCATTTGCTATTTGTTTTTCTTATTCTAGTATAGTTTTAGTTTCTCTGTGTACATAAGAAGTAGCCCGTTGCGGTCCTAGAACATTTTGCCCACCAGATAGATTACATAGAAATGGCTGCACGTGGAGAAATTCTATACTGGAGTTTCTGAAGCGACCAAAAGACTTCTCGACTCTACAGCAGGCGGTAACATGATGAAAACCAAAACCGCTGCTGAATGCCTTGAGATGATAGAGGACCTAGCCACTAGCACCTACATCGAGCATGGCTCTAGGGGCGTTACTGCTGCCCCTAAGGGTATCCATTCTGTTAAGAGTAGCATTGCACTAGCCGCCCAGGTAGAATCTTTAGCTAAGGTCATGAAGGACATTCAGGGTAAGATTAGTGCTAAGTGTGAGATTTGTAGAGGGGATCATGAGACAATAGATTGCCACGTAGGTCCTAGTGAGGAGTTGAACTATGTCCAGAATTCAGATCAAGTCCAAAGTTACAACTCTGGATGGCAGAGTATAGGAGATCCCAAGTCTGAGATTAGTGAGTTAATAAAGAAAAATGAGGAGAATCAGGCTAGGACAAATAAGCTCCTAGAGACAATAGTGATGCAGCGTGAGACCCGTTATCAGGAGCAACAAAAGAAAAATCAGGAATTTGAGCTGTTATTTAGGAATCAGGGGTCCACGCTTCAGAGTTTGGAGAAGGTCATAGGAGAGTTAGTTGGTAAGATGACCAGGAATTCGACAGATGTTCAGGTGAATGCGGTGTTCACTGAAAGTGGGAAGAGCACGGGAGTTGATAACCCGGTGTCGAGAGAGAGTGAGGTAGTTGAGGAGGAGAGTGTCGATGAGGAGATTAGGGTAGATTCTCCGGGCAAGGTGCACCCTACTAGGCTAGACCCAGCAATTACCGCACAGCCCAAAAGTAGGTTGAAGGAGAAACAGTCTGACGAGGAGCCCAAAAAGGTTTATGTTCCACCTGCCCCTTATGAACCAGTACCGCCCTATCCTGGTATGTTGAATAAGAGTGAGAACTTAGAGCAATATAGGCCATTCATTGATGTTCGTAGAGATATGCCTAAGTATGGGAAGTTCTTGAGGGAGATGTTGTCCCGTAAGGAGAAGTTGAAAGAGCTTTCCCAGGTCACTCTGAGTGAGGAGTGTTCTGCTGTCGTTCTTAATAAACTACCGGAGAAGATGACCGATCCTGGGAGTTTCACTATCCCTTGTCAGATAGGTGGTTTGGCAGTTAGGAATGCCCTCGCCGATTTAGGTGCTAGTATTAATCTCATGCCCTATTCCATGTTTAAGAGATTAGATCTTGGGGAGTTGAATCCAACTAGGATGTGCATACAGTTGGCTGATAAATCTGTGAAGTACCCTATGGGCATTCTAGAGAATTTGCTAGTAAGGGTGGGGAGATTCGTGTTTCCCGTTGATTTTGTCGTACTTGATATACGGGAGGACGAGCATGTGCCATTGATCTTAGGACGACCCTTCTTACGCACCGCAAAGGCATTGATCGATGTCTCGGACGGTCAGATTACACTGCGTGTAGGGGATGACTCCATCACTTTTGGTGTTAATAGGTCTACGGAGAGTATGAGTAGTCAGTTCGAATCTGTGTGCTTTCTTGGCACTTTCATGTCACATGTCGACCGGTGCATTGACTGCATCTGTGGAGCAGACTTATTGGATAGGCGGCACCAGGCAGAGGAGAGGCAGGAGACAGAGATGGTAGAAATTGTGGAGCATGATCCGGGCGGTGCAGCCGGTGAGCCTCCCGATAGATTAGAGGTAGTTAAGTTTGTAGAGAGTACCGAGGGGGTGGTTGAGAAGCCCTCAGTTCAGATTCCGCTATCGTCCGAGTGTGAAAATGAGTACAAGAGAGATGAGGAGAGACAGGCACTGTTTAAATTTAGCCTTGAGGTAGTGAATAAACCTAAGTGTGGGGATAGAATCCTGATTCACCACTCGCATTTAAGAATATTTTCTGGTGATCCTAGATTTAGGTGGAAAAGAACGTGCCTTGGGAGAGATGACATAAGTGGGACGATTGATTTACATGAGGATAGTGTAGATATCCTTGTTGATCCAGGTTAGAGTGCTTGATAAGAATAGGATCACACGGGTGAAAACCCAAGTGTAGAGTTTTGTATCATCATTCGCCATGTATGTTTTTATTTTATTTTATTTTATTTTCATTCTTCTTTATTTTTTTTTTTTTTTTGTTTATCGAGTCTTGTGGGATTGCCTTGGCCTTTTTCACTATTAGATCCCCCCGCCCGTACTCAATCTCCATTCGGGTGGGGGTCGATCTTAGAATTATTTTTGTAAACAGACATCTCACTTGTTATTGAGTCATTTTACTTTCACTTTCTTTTTAGTTTATTTTTGCAGGATTCTGACTATGGCCGCGAAGGAAATGCTATACGGCTGTAGATGATAAACGGACAGAACACTTTCTGCGAGTTATCGCCATATATTCCAGGGGAATACGTTCCATTTATTTTGTTGTTATATATTTAGTTTGTTTCTACTTTATTTTTAGTTTACGTTGTATCCTAAAGCACATTGAGGACATTGTGCCTTTCTAAGTGTGGGGATGGGAGACTTCGTCTTTATTTTGCTTAGTTGTAGGTTGAGTAAAAAAAAATAAATAAATAAAAATTGAAAAAAAAAAGAAAAAAGAAAAAAGAAAATGTCCCTGATTTTTTGTGCATTTTATATGGAAAATGATAGTAAAATTGGGATTTTTGGTTTTCAAAATATTATATATATGAGAATATAAATAGATTGAAAGCGCATTTGCTTAAGATGTGTCGGTAGGCCCAGCTAGCTTTGAAAGGTCCTAGGATTGTTCTTAATATACCTTAATAAATCATGAAATCTTGTGGGTTCTCATCTTAGGAGAAACGGTAGAACTGAAACCGCTGATAGTAATTAAAGGTACCACTGTATGTTGAAAGACCATATGTATTATTGATTAAATGGCACACTTGATCCTTTTTATGAGAATAAATCCGGTGAAAAGTGGCGCCCAAAAAAATCCCATGTCCATCAATTGAGCTAGAAGCCTCTGATCGAAACTCCCTCGAGGTCAAGTTGAAAAAAAATAATACCGAAGCTTATGTTGTCGCTCTTGGGGATGGTGACTCTGATTGAGACAACCTCTGGGTTAGGTATGAAAAAAAAACAAAAAAAACAAATGTGTCTAAGCTCATACACTTCATCCATCATCCATCATAAATTTAATTTCTAATGCATTAGGGAGTTTAGTTTTCAGTGGTTGGTAAATCTATATGGTTTAACCTTTGCTTCGAAAGCTTGAGGTGGGATTAGGTGAAGCTGGATATCTTGAGTGTGAGACCCATAGATTGATTGTAATAATATGAACTTAATTGCTTTACATGATTGGGGTCTGATTAGCTAGTGGTTGGGTTTAGGTGGACAACAATACCGACAGTTTTGGTTGATGCGCAATTAGATCTTAATTAATGAACCTAAAAGTTTTTGAAACCAAGAATTCTAATTAAGATTCCATTGCAGTCTTTTTCAGGGACGAAAAAGGTTTAAGTGTGGGGATGTTTGATGTGTTGCAAAACACATCTAATTTCCTATGTATTTTGTATATTATTTGGTCAAGTTTGTATTCGTTTCGTGTCAGTTTTATTATTTATTTATTTATTTTATTATTTTATAGGTGTTCGTGGAAAATGAGCTCAAAACGAATGATTTCTAATTGAGACACCAACACTTAAGAGCCGGTCTTCATGGCTGTTGGAGCGTAAACGAGGAATTTTGGTCGAGCCAAGAACACCCGATATGCAAGCTTGGACTACTACTACAACTAGTTATAATAATAATAATAATAATAATAATAATAATAATAATAATAATAATAATAATAATAACTCTATGTAAATTTACGTAAGACCTTTTTTTTTGTGTTGGGCCCAAACAACACACTTTGGAGGGCACCAATTATTAGGTGAGCACATGATCGCAGAAGGAACATTATTATAAATCGAAACATCTCAACAGCCGCAAGGATATTATAATCGAACAGAAGAAGGGGCGGCCACAAGGAGAATCATCTAGCTGAAGCATACAGAGGCAAAGAAGAATACTTTGACATCATCAAAGCAACTTGGAGGATTTTTTAAGGAGGAGGTTTGGAACCATAGTGAAGGCTTGGGTTTGTTTATCTAAAACACTAGTTTTAAGTTTTGATTACTTTGTGTTTTTCAACTACTTGATACTATGTTTTATTATTTTGTTAAACCTATGTTTTCATCGCTTTCCATGACTATGAGTGGCTAAACTTTTAGTGCTACCTAGGTATTGATGATGGGAGACAATTGAATTATAATTTTCGGGTTGGATTTATACAATGTTTTGGATAATGTTTTGGTAAAGGTTTTCTAATAAGGTTTTTTTTTGTATATGCATGCTTAATATCTGAATATTAATTCTTGTTTCGCTAAATTCTAGTTTAATTGATTTTGTATCTTTTGATCTAGGGTTTGGTGCTTATCTTAGACTTAGTGTTTTTGATAAATCTTGTGGTTGGTAGACGTAGTAAACCCTAGAAACAAGTTATATAAATTATTCGGTAATTTAGCATTCTACCACCTTTGAGACCGAGAGGAGATTAGGTGTCAGTGTGTCTAGCTTGGTAGGTATTCGGGACCGTGGTCTGCACGAGAGTGAGTCACCCCTAGCGTGCCTGTTTTGTTAGCACCCTGTGTTAGAAACCTGTTAGAATTACTATCCCTTGCATCCCTTACACATCCCGGATGTATTGTTTCTGAGGGGGCCGAGAGGACATTCAGATTTAGGATACCTTAGCATAGTTTGGAGAGACCGAGAGGTGATCTGAACCCGAGACCGGTGAGTTTACACACTTCCCTAGATTCAGTATTGCGACATGTTGGAGAGTGATTCGCGTTCCAGTGTTGGTCTAGTTTAGTGTATCTTAAGATCCCGGTAGCCAAAACCCATTTATCCAATCCCGAGAGCTATAAGTCAGTCACCTTGATTCTTACCTAGGTAGCCATTTTCTCATTATTTGATCTCATCAGGTTCTACTTGTTCGTTTGCTTTGTTTGAGTTGTTTGATTTTATTTACTTTAATTATATATATTTTTTTAGTAGTTAATTTAATCACCATCACTTCAATTTATTAGACTAGGACTCGACGAAAGCTTAGTACCGAGAGCCGCTACTACTGTGTCCACGGTTCGATACTCGGACTTATTTACTTTACTACTTTCGACCGGTACACTTGCCGGTAGTGTGTGGTTTAGTGGGTATTTCCCATTTAAAACTTGTTTTGAAATTAATTGGACTTAAATTATATTTATCACACATTTCACGCATCATACATCTTCATCTCTGACTAGTTCAAGTTCTAGTAATACTGTTGCTCCACACATAGCTTGTGTTTCAAGCATTGTTGAACCAACCAAAACCCCCATAAACTATCTTGCTCAAACATCATCTTATACCCCACCATCATATCCTACTACTTACATCCCACCATTTTCACCTATGCAACAAGCTGCAAGTTATTCAGCTAATCTGAACCAACCTCAACAACAATCCTACATTCCTCAAATGAACCAAACTCAAATGAACCCAAGCCAACAAAATCAAAGCCCAATTGTGTTGGAGACATCAAACTTGAACAATGTTACTGTTGAAGTTGCACAACAACATGTAGCCTTGGTTTCTGCTATGGTCGCTTCGTATAATGGGTTAGTAGCTAGTCAAATTGGTAATAACAACTTAACCAGTGAGGACTACGCTCAAATTGACAAGGAGGAGATGGAACTCATCGACATTCAGTGGGCATTTGCTAGTGTCATGAGGCGAGCGACTGAGTTTATAGAGAAGACGGGCATAACTGATCTTTCTACATCTCCCAACACCACATATGGCTTCAACAAAGCCAAAGTCACATGTTTTAACTGTGGTGGGAAAGGTCACTTCAAAAGAGAATGCACACAGCCAGCACAACAGGGAACAGAAATCCTTTCAACACTAATTACTAGAACCGTCAATCACAAAATCAGGTATCATATCAAAGCCAAAACAATTCCAATTTTCAACCACAAAATAATTACCAAAACTGACAAAATGCTTCACCAAACAACTCTGTTATACAAACCACTACACAAAACCAGAATCAAAACCATACACCACACAATCCAACCAGAACAATCATTCATATTTCTACACCTAATAGCCAAACACAACTAGATAACCAGATCCAAGATTTGGTAATCCAAAAATATGAGGGATTTTATTGGACTGGTATGCAACTTGGTGTTGACGAGATCACTGTTGCTAACGTGGCGTGCGTTGCACAGAAGATGGATTTGGAGGAACCGGTGTCAGTTGAAGATAATTTGGAGACTGAGAAGATATCTGAGGTGAAGATTGAGGAGTTAGTTGAAGAAAATGATGTTTGTGTTTAGAAGAAGTCAGGATTGATTCTTGACTCAGTCACTGATGTTCCTGAACAGTGTGAATCAGCTTATTCTGACTCGGAGAGCGACTCTGATTCTGAAGCTAGTGTTAACTCACTAGATGATGATATTGATCAACTTCTAGCCGAAGCTGATTTTCTGATGACACACAAATCTTGCATAGTGGATGATGCTTTTACCAGAATCGATTATTCTAAATTCTTTGCTGGAAAGGAAGCACATTTTGCACTGGTGGCGATGACAGAGCCTCCAAAATAGGTAAATTCTGAATCTAATTTAGACATGAACAGTGGTAAGTATTGTGGTGCATGTGATAGATTGACAGAGGATAATAAGCAACTCAGGGTTTAGCTTGAGAGTGCTAAGATCAACTATCAATCGTATAAAAAAGAAGCACGTGAATTCAATAAGGTGCTTGATGGTTATAAGAAAGATATTTCTGATCTTAAGAAAACATTATCTTTAAAACAACTAGCCATTAACAATTATATCAATGAACTGGAAGAAACAAAACTTGAAATGGCAACCATCAAGTGCTTTGCTGAGAAAGTCAACAAGAAGCTTGAAAGCTACAAACATATTGCATATGTTGTTGACCATATTATTGAGGAGCCTTCACAGTCAAGTAGTGCAAACTACAAGGCCGTCCCATCTCCAGTGTTGTTTGAAAATCATACTTTGCATTCAATAACACCGGAGAGTTCAGTTAAGTCTGACTCTACATCAGATGATGAGTCTAACACTTCTAGTGTGGGAGACCCTAATTTCGATGTTAGACCTATTTTGGGACTAAATGATGAAGGTGTGGTAGCTGTAACTGATGATTCTGACTCTGAGGATGACAAATCTGAGAAAGTGAGTGATATTCTTGTTGAAAATCACATTATTACCAATGAACCGGTGTCACCTTCTCAAATTATACATCCAATGGCTAACGCTCATCGAGTGAATCAGTCAGTTAAGCAGATTGAGAAGAATGAACAATGTGACAAACCCGTCAAAGTGTTTTATCGGATGGAAGGATCCGATAAAATATTTTCTGATGAGGAATATCCAATTAAGTTTTCCAATTACTCCAAGATTGAGAAAATTTGGCAGGAGAGTACCATTTGGTTCCCAAAACATGAGAGAACAAATGATGTACCTCCAGAGGTTTTCAAGAAAATTTATTTGGATGTTCCAAAAGAACCAAAGGTTCATGTCACAGAGTTTATTAAGCCTAAGAAGAAGGCGAATAGTTTTCTTGAGCCGACTTACTCAAAGGAACCAGCTCCTGAGAGTTTAAGAAGAAGGTGTGTGGATGATCAATATCCTATCACTACGTATGCAAAGTCGAATGCCAAGAACAACTTTGAGGAGTACCGTGCATGTTTTAAGTGCGGGGAGAGAGGAAATTTACTTGCCAACTGCCCGTACGTTAGGCACAAAAGGCACGAGGTTGAAGTGAAGCAGAAATATCAAAGTCTAGTCGATAATCATTGTTATCCACAAAGACGATTTGTACCTCAACCAGCACCGTTTTATAACCAAAGCAAATATTTTCAAAAGAGGGATAATCGTCAGATGACATATGATTGTTGTAACCGGATCGCAATGGAAAAGCCTTTTAAGAAACCTGTGGTGAACACAACTGTTGAGAAGCAAAAGGTACCTTTAAAACCTGTAGTGAAATCAACATTTGGACCTATCTCTGTTAAATCAAAGAAGGTAACCAAGAAAGTTTCCTTCAAGGACGAAGTAAAGAAACCGTCTGAGACCCCAAAATCTCAAATCTGGATCTTGAAACGTTCGGAACAATTATGGTCACCAAAGGGATCTCAAGGTGCTTCGACTTCACAAGTGAATGAGAAAT
The DNA here is from genome assembly GCA_030844895.1 of Ambrosia x helenae. Lineage (NCBI taxonomy): Eukaryota > Viridiplantae > Streptophyta > Magnoliopsida > Asterales > Asteraceae > Ambrosia > Ambrosia x helenae. Next base: position 123,367 of record JAUTDX010000207.1, read on the forward strand.
CTGAAAAAGAAAAGGATTTAATTGATCAGAAAAAGATCAATTCAAATTCAAATGTTTGTGAGAAAGACTCTTTGAAACAAAATGTTCAAAGACCCAAGACCAAGCAGGCTTGGGTCCCCCGAAAATTCTAATCTTTTTACTTGATATGTATAGGGAGCTTCAGCTGGCCCTGTGAGTAGTCTTTGGATTGTTGACAGTGGAGCTTCTGGTCACATGACAGGGGATTTATCGCTACTGTTTGACATAAGAAATATCAATGGCGGATACGTAGCTTTTGTTGGGAACAAAGGAGGATACATTACTATGGAGGGTAGCGTGAGTAATGGTATCGTGAGTTTTGAAAAGATTTCGTATGTGAAGCAAATAGACTATAATCTGCTCAGTGTCAGTCAAATCTGTGATAAGCAGTTTTCTGTATTCTTGGATGACAAATCTTGCTACATTCTCAAGCCAGGTTTCGTACTTCCAAAAGAGTGGGTAATGCTGAAAGCACTGAGAGTGAACAATCTGTACATTCTCGACATGTCAAAAGCCATGACAACCCAGGGACAAGTAACGTGTTTCCTCTCCAAGGCTACTAAAAAGGAATCTATTATGTGGCATAGGAGGATGGGACACATTCACCTTAGAAAAATGAATCATTTGGTGAAGAATGAACTTGTCGAAGGCGTAAATGTTAAACATTTCCATTTGAACGACAAGTGTGTGAGTTGCAAGAAAGGAAAGCAGCACAAGCAATCCCACAAACCAAAGAAAGTCAATTCAGTTGAATTACCACTTGAGCGTTTGTATATGGACCTATTCGGACCGGTCAAGCGTAAAAGTCATGCTGGTTAATTGTACTGTCTTGTGGTTACCGATGACTATTCCAGATTCTCATGGGTTATATGCTTGCATCAAAAGAGCGACTCGTTTAACAATCTTAAGGTTCTGTTCACTCGATTAGAAAATGTCTATGGTCTAAAGATCAAGAGAATCAGGAGTGATAATGGGATGGAATTCAAGAACGCATAAATGGATGCTCTTTGTGAAGTCAAGGGAAATCATAATGAATATAGTGCTTCGTATACCCCTCAACAGAACGGTGTCGCAAAACGTAAAAACAGGACTCTAATTGAAGCGGCTAGAACAATGCTTACGGATTCCAACCTTCCAGTAATGTTCTGGAATGAAGCCATTTACGCAGCTTGTTATACTCTTAATCGCGTTTTTAACAGTGAAGAAGTTTGGTAAAACATCTTATGAGCTGTTGAACAGAAGAAAGCCGAACATAGACTATCTAGAATCGTTTGGAGCACCGTGTACAATGCTTAATCCATCTGAGAAGTTCGCACCGAAAGCTGAAGAAGGATTCTTTGTTGGATATGCAACCCCGCTCAAACGGGTATTCAACAAACAAACTCGTCGGGTAGAGGAGTGGGCTAACGTTGAAGTTCAGAGGTATAGTCAGAATGTACAGGGTAGCGGTCCAGATTGGATGTTTGATTACAAAGATTTCTTTGAATCATTCAATCTAGATAGCTTGGTTGAAGAGGCTGTATTAAGATTATACTACGAGTGTGAAAACGCAGTGACATCACCGTTGGTGCATCCGATCACCGTAACTCCTCAAACAGCTTCTAATGATGCCAATGCTCCTGCAAGTGAAGAAGAGGTATTTCAAGAAGCTTCCACAACTCTCAATTCATCAGAATCGGAATCTGATGATGATGTCTCACGTGAAGCTGTTCCAGACACTGTTACATAGACACCTCCAGTGAACCCAAATCCAAATGATGCTTCATCATCAAACTTGGGTAATGATCTGGATTCGATAGAGAATTTGTCTACTCAAACGGGAGTGCAAGTACCTGATTATCCGGAATCTCGGATACATCGTATTCACCCGCTCGAGCAGGTTATTGGTGATCCTAGTAGCAGTGTCATGACAAGAGGACAACTGAGGAATGCAAACTCACAAGAAAATCTTGGCGCTCTAGCCTTATATGCTAAAATTCAAAACTCAGGTTGTCAGAATGACTGGTCTTTTGCTTGTTATGTTTCGCAGGTTGAGCCACGGACATACAAGGATGCTCTTTTGGATGACACTTGGGTAGAGGCAATGCAAGAGGAGTTATTGCAATTTCAGAAACTGGGAGTGTGGGCACTGACAGATTTACCTCCAGGACGGAAAAAGATTGGAACAAAATGGGCGTTTAAGTGTAAAAAGGATGACAGAGGAGTGATTGTTAGGAACAAAGCTCGATTGGTCGTACAAGGCTTTCATCAAGTGGAAGGAATCGATTATAACGAGATTTATGCACCGGTTGCACGCTTAGAAGCTATCCGCATGTTTCTAGCGTTTGCATCTTACAAGAAATTCAAGGTGTATCAAATGGACGTTAAAAGCGCGTTTCTTTATGGTGTGGTCAAGGAAGAAGTTTACGTAGGTCAACCACCAGGCTTTGAGAATCCAATCCACCGGGATAAGGTCTACGTTCTAAACAAAGTTCTCTATGGGTTGCACCAGGCTCCAAGGCAATGGTATGAGGAGCTGAGCACGTATCTTCTATCCAAAGGATTCAAGCGAGGTTTGGTAGATTGCACACTGTTCACAAAATGAACAGGAGATGACTTGCTTCTAGTGCAAATTTATGTTGATGACATTATTTTTGGATCTACTAATGAACTTTTATGCAGAGAATTCGAATAAGTTATGCAGGAAAAGTTCGAAATGAGTGAGATGGGAGAGATGCAGTTTTTCCTAGGCTTGCAGGTGGACCAAAGACTAACGGGGATCTTTATTCACAAAACCAAATACGTTTTTGAAGTCTTGAGACGATTCCAAATGGATGATTCAATGCTGATGGATGTAACATCGCGAATTTCCCCTAATTTTTTTTTGATAAAAAGAATGTATTGTTTTAAACAATATATGTTTTAAATACCTTAAACTAATAATTATTTGTATCTCGACACTTTTGTACGTTTTAAAAATATTTCGAGTCACTTTCGGGCTTATATAATCATATTATGAATTTAGAATAATATAGTTTTAGGGAAATAATTGCCAAAAAAAGATTTCTGTGGACCGGGACTCGAACCCGCGTCCACAGCCAACCAACACGCAGTGACAACCAACTGAGCCAACTATCATCTTGTGTAGTATTTCAGAAGAAAATAAACTTAACACATTCCTTAAATTGAACAGTCAAAGTCTTAGTCAAACAGTCAAAGTCTTAGTCAAATAGTCAATTCATCATAAAACCTTACTTTATGGTGTTGACCAATTTTAATGGCTAATTGACTCCAAAACTAGTATAAAAACCCACCTATGACCCATTACACTTTGCACCTCTAAATCGATTGTTTCAATTCGATTAAACTCTCCCTCATACCTTTCTTCTAGAGTATATTACTTCTACATTTGAAGCTTTGATTATAAGCTCTTGCAATTGGCGAATTGGAAGCTTGATATTCTTTCTTTTTCGTTCTTCAATTTGGATTAGCTACGTTGTTGAGTCTTTGGGATTCGCATCACATACATTCACAACACTTAGATGATAATTCACCTTAGCCAATGTGAGTTTACGTAACCATGTTTATGCAATTCTTTATACTTGCAACATTATACTTAAGCAATTCTACATACATGTCTAGTTGTAAACTTTAATGCCTCATTATTTAGACAACAACAACAGTTTCAACAAGTTTCAACAATACATAATCATTAGCTATGGCCAAGCCGGCGATACTCAATAATAGATCTATTGGATTGACAATCCCACCCGGATACGTGTACCTCCTACATAGGTAGCGTGGGTGATTGTTATCGTTCCAACATATTATTAAGGTGAACTGTGGATGACGGGATGGACCTAAACTAGTCGGAGGTTTGATTATGTCGATTCAACATATTATGTTTATTCATGTAGACTTAAACTTACGATAGACATATGAATTGCTAAACTTTTATACTTAAACTATTTGCTTGACATGGTTTATGTATTCTCACCAACCTCTAGTTGACCCCCCCATTTTTACAACTCAACAGGAAATAATGATGCATGAAGACTAGAGTATTTACATGAGAAGGCAAACTGAAGTCTATGCTTGTTTGGTTTTTTTGTGATGTATTAGATTTCCACTTAAAACTCATTATGTATTTCCATTTTTGATATTTGCACTTTTAATTAATTTCAATTAAAAGTTGGTTACCATGTGCTACTGTATACTCATTCCTACGTGACACCTCGATGTTTCCGCCATCGGTTGGGGTGTTACCGATTGGTATCAGAGCCATGGTTATAGGGAATTAGGTTATTAGAAAAATAATCTAGTCTATAACCATAGGATTATAATCAGTACTTGCTCCTTTTACTTGCAACCCTACTTGTTTCTATTCTCTATCTCCCTCCTATTTCTTATCCCTACTTTAGTCCCTACAAGAAGATTGTTCTCCATCACAAGATCTACTCTTAGACTAATAGGACAAATCCTCAGGTTTAGCCTGAACCACCTTGAGATCTCGTCGAAGTTCTAGAATTTTAATAACGAACACGTGCAATCTGGAAGGGTGAACGCCTGTATTCTGAGTCTTCTGTCTAGGCTGGCATTGCGCATATATCCCAATCAGACGAGGGACCCGGATGCCTACCTGGGAATTCTCAGGATGAGTGTTCACTTATAGGCTAAAGCATGTCTTCACTATTTTAACATCGCGAATTTCCCCTATTTTTTTTTATAAAAAGAATGTATTGTTTTAAACAGTATATGTTTTAAATACCTTAAACTAATAATTATTTGTATCTCGACACTTTTGTACGTTTTAAAAATATTTCGAGTCACTTTCGGGCTTATATAATCATATTATGAATTTAGAATAATATAGTTTTAGGGAAATAATTGCCAAAAAAAAAAGATTTGTGTGGACCGGGACTCGAACCCGCGTCCACAGCCAACCAACACACAGTGACAACCAACTGAGCCAACTATCATTTTGTGTAGTATTTCAGAAGAAAATAAACTTAACACATTCCTTAAATTGATTAGTCAAAATCTTAGTCAAACAGTCAAAGTCTTAGTCAAATAGTCAATTCATCATAAAACCTTACTTTATGGTGTTGACCAATTTTAATGGCTAATTGACTCCAAAACTAGTATAAAAACCCACCTATGACCCATTATACTTTGCACCTCTAAATCGATTGTTTCAATCCGATTAAACTTTCCCTCATACCTTTCTTCTATAGTCTATTACTTCTACAATTGAAGCTTTGATTATAAGCCCTTGTAATTGGCGAATTGGAAGCTTGATATTCTTTCTTTTTCGTTTTCTTCAATTTGGACTAGCTACGTTGTTGAGTCTTTGGGATTCGCCTCGCATACATTCACAACACATTATTCTATTTTTTTCACAAGACATAACATTTTGCTAAGGTGAGTTTTACATATCCCCTTTTCTATTTATCACCATTTTTGGGGTGAAACATGTTACAACATTCTATATGCAATTCAATCGTCAAAGTGACTATGTGTTTTTCTATATTGCATTATGTCTTAAACATGACTAGGGTAAGAACAATATTCTAGCATAATCATTAACATTGATCAGCCGACAGTATACAATGATAGATCTATTGGACTGAAAATCCCACCGGATACGTGCCTCCTACAAAGGTAGCGTGGGTGATTGTTATCGCATAACATAATCGAGTGAACCATGAGCGTATGGGATGTACCACAATATAACAGTCACAAGGGTTGATTATGCACTCGATTTACTTCTAGTATGTTTTCACATATGGACTAGACTTGCCATGACACTTGAATTGTACAAGTTTTATTCGATTATCAAAACCTATGTAATTCTCACCAACTTTTATTGACCCAAAATATTTTCAAACTTAACATGTTTCAGGTTATAGCTTGCTTGAAGATTAGAGTTATTGCTTGAAGATGCGTAGCTAGAATTTTTCATTTTGATGTACACAATTCTTAGAACAATTGTATGTAATTTATTTAAATCATTTATTGAAATTTGTTATTTACCATGAGCTACTGAACAATCATCAATACGTGACATCCCGATGTTTCCGCCATCGGTTGGGGTGTTACAGATTGGTATCAGAGCCATGGTTATAGGGAATTAGGTTATTAGAAAAATAATCTAGTCTATAACCATAGGATTATAACCAGTATTTGCTCCTTTTACTTGTTATTCTTTATCTCCCTCCTACTTCTTATCCCCACTTTAGTCCCTATAAGAAGATTGTTCTCCATCACAAGATCTACTCTTAGACTAATAGGACAAATTCTCAGGTTTAGCCTGAACCACCTTGAGATCTCGTCGAAGTTCTAGAATTTTAATAACGAACACGAGCAATCTGGAAGGGTGAACGCCTGTATTCTGAGTCTTCTGTCTAGGCTGGCATTGCGCATATATCCCAATCAGACGAGGGACCCGGATGCCTACCTGGGAATTCTCGGGATGAGTGTTCGCTTATAGGCTAAAGCATGTCTTCACTATGTTATTAGAATCTAGAAGTTTTGATAAGTCAACGTTTTCGTTTATTCGTTTTAATTGATGAATAAATGATTACACTCACTTTCCTTAAACTAAACTCTAAAATCTCAAAATTTTACAGCTTAAATCAATCTCATTTCATAACCATCTATGGATTTCACAATCACATTTCACCTTACCATCTTAGCCACTTTTTAAATATTCAACACCCTACCCAAATCATATTATTTCATTTCTCCACATGTTACTTATTTTTTTAAAAAACTATAACCTCATACCTTAGCACAAATTAAAGATTTCTAAATCCTGTTGTATTTTCATTACCTAGTAACTTTACAAAGTACATATTTTTGTCAAAAGATGTCCTCGAACTTAAATTCAATTGTTTATTTATTGACGTAACAAACAATTTTCTATATAATGCTTTAAACTATTAAAAATCACTTAATAGAACCTTGATCTTCAAAACCTAATGTCATGTTTGAAATCTCCAACTAACGGGAATATTTTAATCAAAAGCCCACTTAGCTTGTACTATTTAACAACTTTTGCTTTATGTATAAAACCAATTTTGAAAATAAGATTTTTTTTTTTTATCCATAGGAATAATATCTAGTCTCTAAATTCTCCATCGACACTCACTCATTTTCAACTTGTTCAAATTTTTACAATATTTGGCATATATCACAATCATGTTTTCTTATACACTTGATTATAACCTTTGATCCAAACCCCAAAATTTACACTGCTACATAATCTCCTTACTATAAAATAAACTCTTTATCAACTATCTTCACATTCACTATCTCTCACAACCTTGATTCTGCTTCAAGATTTTTCATCATCCTCTCAAAAACTAAATTCATATCCTTCACCTTCTCAAACATGAACTAGTTACCCATGATAACCAAACTATTGAAACTTGGTTGTGTGTTGCATCAAACTTAATCCTTAGTCATACATGAGGATTCGATTATCTACCATATTTAAACATTTAATACTAGAAATCATGGAATATAAACTATTTGCTATAGACACACCTAGAGTCATTAACCTTGTCTAGGACAACACTATTACAACTCGCATGCTATGCTTGATACTTGATTGTTTATATGTACATATTATCAATTTGCAATTTATGTGTGAAATAATTGGTACAAACAACTGGTAGAGGATTAAGTACTTGCTCAACAGTTAGTTGAGTACCAAATAATCTACTCAACGATTGGTAGAGGTCATCATGCCTGCTCAACAGTCGGTAGAGGCCTTACAACCTGCTCAACGACTGGTAGAGGCTATCGCACCTGCTCAACAATCGGTAGAGGTTCTTACTCACTGACTGGTAGAAGTCTTTTTCCTACTCAACAGTTGGACTCATTTTTGGATACATTGTAAACGATTCAATCACAAGGTTATTTTGCATTACTTACATGTGTGTTTAGAGTCATAGAAGGACACAAAACCCTAAAGTAAGGTAAATTGGTGATTGCGGTCCGGAACGTAATCATGAATTTACAGGTACGTTAAGGTAGTGTGAAATTCTAATAAGGTTTTAGTAGTTCATTTGGTTTTCATATAGCCAATCAATTCATGCATTTCTTATAAGATTCCTAAAACATAAGTTTAGTATTTTGCTAGATTCTTATGCTTCTTGCTACTTCAGACGAACCTAATCCAAACCTTAAAACTCACATCTCAAACCTCTTATCCAAATTATTTGAAACAAATTATTCTATTACCTATAAATTCATGTCGTGCCTTAACCCAAACCACAGCTGCCTTAATTTCTACCTAATCAACCTCAAACCTGTGTTTTTAATAACTTCGGGACGAAGTTTCCAAAAGTAGGGGAGACTGTAACATCGCGAATTTCCCCTATTTTTTTTGATAAAAAGAATGTATTGTTTTAAACAGTATATGTTTAAAATACCTTAAACTAATAATTATTTGTATCTCGACACTTTTGTACGTTTTAAAAATATTTCGAGTCACTTTCGGGCTTGTATAATCATATTATGAATTTAGAATACTATAGTTTTAGGGAAATAATTGCCAAAAAAAGATTTGTGTGGACCGGGACTCGAACCCGCGTCCACAGCCAACCAACACACAGTGACAACCAACTGAGCCAACTATCATCTTGTGTAGTATTTCAGAAGAAAATAAACTTAACACATTCCTTAAATTGATTAGTCAAAGTCTTAGTCAAACAGTCAAAGTCTTAGTCAAATAGTCAATTCATCATAAAACCTTACTTTATGGTGTTGACCAATTTTAATGGCTAATTGACTTCAAAACTAGTATAAAAACCCACCTATGACCCATTATACTTTGCACCTCTAAATCGATTGTTTCAATTCGATTAAACTTTCCCTCATACCTTTCTTCTATAGTCTATTACTTCTACAATTGAAACTTTGATTATAAGCTCTTGTAATTGGCGAATTGGAAGCTTGATATTCTTTCTTTTTCGTTTTCTTCAATTTGGACTAGCTACGTTGTTGACTATCTACCAAGTTGGTTACTAACTTTGAAGCATTGTGTTCCTTTAGTGATTATGTTAACCAGTTCCACCAAAAGGCCGATGAAGCGCAGATTAATGCACCACGAAAGAGTCGTAGGGATCGTTTGGCTGAGCTTACTGGTAATTGTCAATCACGTAATATTACGGTTCGCGTACCAGTTGCTACAAGATTCAAAGGAATGGGTAAACCTAAGCGTATGTTGTCAAAGAGGGAACAAGCCATCAGCCAAGCCGGGAAAAAACAAAGACAATGCCAGAATTGTATGGAGTATGGTCACAACATTCGCACATGTAAGAAACCTAAGAAGGTTGTTAATGATGATGATAGCCATGAATCCGAAGCATATGAGGATGACGAGGAGGAAGAATCTGTGGAAGAGGAGGAACATGAGGAGAATGAGGAGTAGGGATGTTTTTTGTTTTTGTGTTTTTTTTTTTTTTTTTTTTTTTTTTTTTTGCCTAGTGTGTTTTTTAAGGCTAAACTTTGTTTTATGTTTGTTGGATGTTTTTTTTTTTTTTTTTTTTTTTTTGCCTAGTGTGTTTTTAAGGTATATAGTCTACATCTTTCGCATTATTGTAAGTAGGTTTCACTTTCTTTTTCTTCATGTTTTGACTATCTACCAAACTTGTAAATGAATTTGCAATCCTTTTCAATCCCAACTCTTCTAATTTCTTATTATTTTCTTTAACCCTCAATAGCTTCCTCATCTCATAATCATTGACTTTCCCTTGATCAATTTGAATTTGGTTGCTTTTCTTTGCCATTAGACCTGCTCAAAGTCAAGAATGCAATATATTAAATCTTATTTATTCACAGTTGTAATAAACTTATACTTTGGAGATTTTAGTCCTTTACTACTTGAATATAAGTTACCGTCTTATGTATTATTATTATTAGCTATTTAAAATATTTTAGTAAACACCAAGAATTCTATAACTATACATTTCAAATTGGTGAACAATTATAAATCTTCATTTGTTGGTGTCATATGGTGACTTGACCATTTTCTTATTTATTTATTTTTTTACTAACATGGTTCCCATTTCTCAATGTCTAAAAAACTTATTACAGGGCATAAAACAAAAAAAAAACAAAAAAGTGGAGCTGGGCAAGTGTTGTTGCACCAAGTCTTTTCCAAACCTTTTTGGGTTCCACGAGAAAATACTAACTTTATAAACCAGTAATCGAATGGGTTTAAACCAGTAATCGAGTGATGTAAATACTTAAAATCCCCCTTGACCAATATAAAAAAAGTTTTTATATTTACAGTAGGGATGGCGTGCAAAACAATCAACTAAACAATTATTTTTCTTTATAAAAATAACACATTTATTATTTTGTCACCCACGGGATTTGATCCCTCACCATTTGGAAAGGCAAAGCCTTATCCAACACCTTGATACCACCAGGCCAAAGGCCCTTTGGTATATAGAATAATTATATGAGTACAATACTGGTTGAGAAAGTGCATTACTGCATTTAATTTGGAATTTATTAAATAATCTATTAATGTGTTTTTAAACTTTGAGGTAAATTTTAGTGATGTCATCCGTAAATGAAGTTAAATTACCTTGTTGCTCAACTAATCTCTAAATTTAGACCTGTACATGAATTGAAAGAAAAAAAAAACCAAAGGCATGGTCATGTTTGTTCATTTAAGGGCATGTTTGGCTTCCATTTTCATTTCTCCTTATAACTTTTCCTCCTTCATAAGTTACTTTTTTTTTTGAAAAGAGAATTTCATTCAAAAACACACACTCAACAAGTCCTCAAAGCGAGGACCTGAGAGCGGACAAAACGAGTACATCAATCCAAGGGGTATAACACCCATTTTTTCCAATCTCTATCTATACAGGTAGATCTATTACAAATCCAAAAATACGAGGACATTTTGACAAACTCGACGATCTCGATAGGCCTCCGGGACTTATTATTGAAAATACGGTTATTACGTTCATTCCACATCACCCACATCGTTGTATAGACAATGCCCCTTAAAATGTGTTTCGCTCTCTTTGTGTTCGTGTGGTCCTCCGGGATTTTCAAAGACATCCAGCACATCGAATAAAATGCTCGGGCTTATCCTACACCATGCCTCAATCCTACTCCATACTTCCTGAGCAAATGTGCACCCGGTAAAAAGATGGATAGCGGTCTCTCCTTCCTGTTGAAAAAAAGTACAATCCGATTGTTGTATATTCACTCCCCGTTTTATGAGTTCAGCTATAGTCGGAAGACGATTTAAAGCAGCCCTCCACACCAAGATTTTGCATTTCAAAGGAACCCAAACCTTCCATTTTATAGTCGATTTCTGACCGGACAATCTATTACTTGAGAGCAATTGCTTGGCAGAACTCACTGTAAACAAGCCATCTAAAGTCTGGCTCCATCTCCAACCGTCAGAAACCTCCTCGCCAATCAAAATCATGGATATCACTTAACAAGTGGAACAATTCTGTCACTTCTGCAGCTGAGTGAGGAGCTGTTTTCCAGTCCCATTGTAAGCTCTTCGTATTGTTTACAAGCCGAAGCCTAATCGACACCTTGACCCACTTGTGTTTTTCAAGTCTGAATAAGTTGGGATAAGTAACTCTAAGAGGCTCTTCTCTTAGCCAAGGGTCGGTCCAGAAGTTAATACATTTGCCATCCCCAAGAACACCAACAAATAAGGAGTTTATGATCAAACCATTCGGCATCTTAGCTTCCCCCACTCTAACAATAGCTTTCCAACATCCGGTAGACATGGCGTTGCATGGTAACAATGCCCACGGTCTACTAGAGCCATGACACCCCATAATGATTCTCTTCCATAAACTATTCCCATCTTGTTTAAATCTCCAAGTCCACTTCAATAAAAGAGCCTCATTCATCGCGCTTAAGTTTGACACCCCCAACCCTCCATTCTTCTTTGGAGACGACACAATATCCCAAGCTACCCATGGAATTTTCCTTTCATCTTTAGAACCTCCCCATAATAAGCGTCTCATAATAGCTTCTATAGAATCGATCACCGCCTTAAGGGCTTTATAAAGTGAAAAATAATAGATAGGTAAGCTTTCTAAAACCGATTTAATGAGGATTAGACGGCCACCTATCGAGAGTGTTTTAGCTTTCCACGAAACAAGTCGATTTCTTATGACTTCAATCACCGGTTCCCAATTACAAATACGGTTCATTCTAGCTCCAACTTGAATTCCGAGATACGTAAAAGGTATGCATCCACTTTTACATCCTAGGAATTCCATCATATCATCCACCTCCAAATCGTCCACGCCGACCCCGAAAATGTTTGACTTGTGAAGATTAATACGTAACCCCGAGCATAAATAAAAAATACGAAGGACTCTAGCAATAATACGAACATTATCTTTCGACCATTCACCTATAATGAGGGCATCATCCGCGAAAAAGAGATGATTAATCTCCGTACCATCACTAGTCAAGCTTAACCCTTTAAAAATTCCCAGTTGGTTAACTTTCTTTAGAAGCCACGAGAGAGCTTCCATGACAATCAAGAAAAGGAAGGGAGATAACGGATCGCCTTATCTAAGGCCTTTCTCGCAACTGAAATCAAAAGTAGGCGACTCGTTAACCAAGACCGCGGCACTAGAAGAGTGACAAATACCTTTTATCCAATCACACCAAAGAGGAGGAAAACCCATTTGAGTCATAATAGAGGTTAAAAAATGCCAATTAACGTTGTCATAAGCCTTCTCGAAATCGATTTTCAATAAAAAAGCCTTTTTCTTTCTTTTTTTCAACCAATCGATGACCTCGTTAACCATTAAAGGCCCGTCAAGAATAAAACGCCCAGCGAGAAAAGCCGATTGGGACTCAGAGATAAGCTGACCATGACTTTTTTGAGACGGTTAGCAAGAATTTTAGTAATCACTTTGCTAATCGCCCCTACCAAAGTAATAGGTCTATAATCCCTAAAACCCATCGGCGATTTTGTTTTTGGGATTAAAGTAATAAAAGACGAATCGCATCCCACATTTATCAAACCAGCTGAATGGAAATCTTCCATGATATTCACGAAATCCTCTTCAAAGAAATCCCAAAAACGCTTGATAAATCGGAAATTAAAACCATCCGGACCCGGGGCTTTATTAGAACCACAACCAAAAACCGCATCTTTGATCTCTTGTTTAGAAAACTTTGCCACCAACCCATCACGATCCGCGGCATGTAACCTGTTTATGAGAAAGATTCGGTCTACAATGAACTCCTTCTTTAAAATGGCTTCTAAAAAATTTCAAGACTCCTCGCTTAACTATAGGCGGTTTTGTTACCTGTTAGGATCTGAGTTTGATTGTTTTGATTATGTTTATCTAAGAATGATAAGAGTGATATGAATATAGATGGAAAGTGCAGCGGAATGATAAACTTTTAATCAAAACATGAGAGTAAATGTTTTCTGATCGAATGCTTTCATTTATCTAAAAGATTACAATCATACAAGTACTCCCCCTCAGCCTGATCACACAGTGATTGTTTGTCTGAGAGAATGTTTGTGCGTGTGATACGATAGAACAGTATAAGCACTGTTCTATTTATAGACAAACCTAAACCACTGATGACCTAGGCTGACGTCACCTTAAGACAGTGACCTCTAACAGAATAACAAACATAAAACATCTGCCTATTACAAACTACTGTTACATTGAAAACACTGAAGGTAAACAACTGTTGTAGGAAAACTCTGATGGTCTTGTATCCTCTGCTGGAGCCTAAGTGCTGTTGGCTCCAGCAGTGCTTTAGTCTTCAGTACTTGGATCAGCAGTTGTTCTTCATCAGTGTTTATTCAGCAGTCCTTTGTATCAGCAGTTGTCATAGCAGTTGTTTGGATGGAACAGTTGTTAGAGTCATCAATCTTTTGGGAGAAGTATGTTGTAAGGACTGTTTATTGTGTGGATCAACTGTTAGCATGTTTTGACTTTTCAATCATCTGTTCTTCTCCAGGTCAGCAGACCCAACAAAATCCCCCTAGAACAGATGATGCCAAAACTCAGCTTTATTTACTGATCTTTATTCCTCATCAGACTTTCTCTGATTTGACCTTTGAATTGTAGTTCAAAGTTCAGAGCAAATAAGTCTTCTTCATCTCTTTCGAGCTCTAGATTTAGCAATGTTTGAAGATCATTTGCATATAGGCTATATGCATCATCCATGCTAATTTTCTGAACTCTTCCATCTGACCTGAGCAGAGTCAATTCATGGTTGTCTTTGTTGACTTTCCATTTTAGAATTTTTGAGTCAGTGGATTTGCTGAGATGAACTTTTATTTGGGATGAGTTAGGTGATGGAGGTCTCCCAATGAGTTCCCTGAGTTTCTCTGTTGTGGGATCAGAGAAGAAATGTATCTGATTGAAGAGCCCTTCTTTTATAAATGTATCAGCAAACTTCTTCTGATCTTCTTCTGACATTTCTTTCTTTTTCTTGAATTGTCTTCTTGCAGCAGCTGATAGATCAGAAGTTTCAAGTAAGCTGTCTAAGGTAAAAGTCTGCTGGGGTCTCTTCATCAGTGGCTCATCAGGATAGACAGGTTTTCTAGGTAGGCTGGAATCCTTCTTTCTGTTTTCTTCAAGACTCTTGTATGTCTCAACCAGCCTCAGCTCAGACCATTTAGCAACAGACCTCATCTCCCCATAATTAGCAGCTACTATCTCTTGTCTCATTCTTTTAAACTTTAAGGCTCTGGCTGGGTCTCTGCCTTTGCCAAAATTAGGAGCAGAGACTTTAGCTTTGGGGTCTTTGGCCAACTCTTCTATTCTGAGAAGTTCTTCTCTTAGTGCATGAGTGGTCCAGCTAGCAAACTGCTTTTTGGTTGCTTTATATGGCTTGGTTGCCAAGATCTGTTCCAGAAGAGAATCCCTAACCTCCTTTTCCAAGTCAACACTGAGAGGCATGGAAGACATGGAGTTGCTCAGGGTCTTAGCAAAGTCCTCAATCCTTCTGATTTTGCTAAGCTCTGCTGAATGGATGCCCTGAGCAGTCCTGTCATCCTTCCCTTTGCATCTCTCCTTAATGATGGCATCTGCCTGTTCACCCTTGTATTTAAGATATGTATCAATGTTTAGGGGAACAGGGAAATTTGGGAGAGAAGGGAAAGATCTGCCAGATGGTTGTTCAGTATTGTAGAAGGATTGTAATTCCCCCTTGAGTAGATCAAGTTCAAGGGGATACTGAATAACCAATGGTGTAATGGTTGGTGGTGGTCTATGGGAACTGAATTTGGATGTGTGTGGTGAGAATGATGAGAGTGGAATAGCTGTAATAGGGGTGGATTGTGTAGTTGAGGTGGTATTTGGTGATGTGTGTATGTTTTCATCCTGTACAACAAAGGTTGACTTTCTCTTCCTTATGTACAAGATTTTAGGGGATGGTGATGTGGAAGCAGTGGTTGGATTAACATCTGTTGACCTTTTAGTAGGACCAACAGATGTTTGGGATTTGGTTGGTGATGTAGGTTTGGGTGTAGGTTTGGTGGTTGTATGTTCAGATGTGTTTGTAGGTTTAGGTGCAGTAGTTTCAGTGGTTTGGGTGGCAGTAGTTTTATCAGTGGTTTGGGGAGCAGTGTTTTGGGTGGTTTCAGTGTTTTGGGTGGCAGTGGTTGTAGCAGCAGTGGTTTTGTCAACAGAGGTTTTTAGCTTAGATGGTGGTTTTCTGACATGTCTAGCAGGCATTTTCATCCTTTTTGAGGATCCCACATCTTCAACCTCCTGTTGTTGTTCCTTCTTGAGGTTTACCAACAACTCTGCTTTAGCTTCCAAGGTGTCAGCCCTTTTTTGTTTGGCCTGAGCAGCCTTTTCAGCTTCTTTGTTTGCAGAGTTGTCTACTGCTTTGTTTTTATCAGTGGTTTGTTGTGGTGCTAATGGTGTTGCTTGTTGTTGTTGTTGTGGTGCTGTTTGACTAGCCTCTGGTTTGTTGGCAGACTTGGCTTTACCCTTTTTAGAAGGTGGACAACCAAAGGGATCTAGCTTTGGTAGCCTATCTCTGCCACTCTCCCCCTTTTTGGCATCATCAGCCATGAAGTCATCATCATCTTCATCCCTGAGAATGGTGGTAGGGGCAGAGCCAGTGGTCTTCAGCAGGTGATCTTTAATGGCTTGAATGTCTGCATGTGTATCTTTGTACCTTGCATCCACCATGTTTCTGATTTCAGCCATATATGTTTCATGGGTCTGATCAGCTAGTTTTCTGTGAGCTATGATGATGGGGGAAACGGATTTCCATAGCTCACTAGCTATATCAGCTGTTGATGGTTGACTTTTGGAAAGATCTGCTATGGAACCCAGTATAAGCTTGACATCAGATTTGATGTCAGCTACAGATGTTTCAATTGCTTGAACTCTGTCCGTCAATTCTTGGTATTTTGACCCATCTCCTAAGTTAATAGGATCATCTGAGTCCCTACCAGTGGTAGTTTTACCTGATTCAGTCCTAAGAGGTGAATCAGATGCCCCTTTTTCTTGGTACTGGGGACTTCCAACTGATTTTGGGGACACTATAGTGGCCTCATCAGTTGTTGCCTTCAAGGGAGTCTTAGCTATGTAACCACTATCCTGGTGTGAGACAATGGTCTCTACATCAGTAATGGTTGCTCCACTAGAAAACTCACCTAGAGTTGCATTGAACTCTAGGGGTGTAACCTCCTCATCTGTTTATGGGATGGCTGATTGAATTTCCTCAGTCCCAGTCACTTGTGGAGGTATACTCTCATTGACAGGTGAAAGAGAGGAACTGGGATTTTCCTGAGTTTTGTCAATAGCCTCAAACAGAGGTTGCATGGTTTGTTGAACATGTGATGGTGATGGTGGAGGAGTAAGAAGAGAATTAGCCCTGGGAGAGGGGCTTGTGAACATTTGGCCAAGTGACTCAAATGTATCATGATGTGTTTCCCCTTGGCTTACAACATGATCCTTTTGTGAGGATTCATGAGGAGTTTGGTCAGGTTGAGGTATGTCCAACTGTTGTGAGGAAGTAACAACAGTGGTTTCTGGTTGCTTTGGTGGTGCAACAGAGTTATCTTCTGGTACCTCATCATCCAGAAGTCTCATTTGTGGTTGAGTGGTGGTTTTTGTGGATGAACGTTTTCTTTTGGAAGTGGCTGGTGTGGGTTTCACAGCACTGGATGTAGTGCCATGATCACCAGGAGCAGTGGGCTCAACAACAGAGGTTTTGAAAACAGTTGTTGACTTTGTCCTCTTTGTTTGTGTTTTTGAAACTTTGGACACTTTTGACACTTTTTCTTGGGTGCTTCCACCCAGCATTCTAGTGAAAGTTTCATCAGTTAAGCTTTTCATTTGCATTGCCTCACCCTTTTTGAAAACTTTTTCTGGTAAGGCCTTTTGTAGGATTACACTAAGAATTCTTGGGTAAATTAGAAAAGCATTGTTTGACCCAGACTTAATTGCTTTCACATTTGACACTAGGTCCATAAACAATCCCTGGGAAAGATTGAGTCAGAGTTTGACAACATGGCATAGCCCAGATATTGCATCCTTAATGGGATTTCATTGAAGGATGTGGACTTAGCGGAGACACATAGAAGGAGGGTATGGAAGAAAAATTTCATGACTGGTGGGAAAAACTTTTTGAAAAGTGTTGACCCAGTCATCTGACCATCATACCCTAGTTCTTGAAACTCAGTGTGAAGCTCTGTTTTTGTGAAGGAGTCCTTACCTGCCAGGTCATTGAGGGAGAAGGTTGTGGATATGAGGTCAGGGGTAATGATAACACTTGTTTCTCCAATTTTGGAAATAATGGAAGTAGGCTTTTTGTCTTGTAGTAAGAACTCAGCATTCAACCAGAACTCTTGGAGAGTATCAATGTAGATGGGAGCGTCAGCAGTTAAGATGGGTAGATATTTGGAATTTAGGAGAATGTCAATGGTGGAATGGAATGATGTGTTATCATCTGTTTTAACCAGATATGGGAGACAATTGTGGGTGGCTTTGGCTTGAAGATCCATTTTAATGGATTCCGAAGGTGAAAATGAATGAAATCTGATTGAGGGTTTGAGAATGGAGAAGGCGGTTTCAGTATTTTGAATACAATGAGACAGTGTAACGACTGTTGTGATAAAACAGGGTTTTTATAGGCTCTGGTGAAACCGCTGATGTGGCCAAAACTCTGCTTGTAAGAGCAGACGTGGCAAACATCTGATGGATAAAGCATCTGGTGGGGAACAGCTGTTTTTGGCAAACAGCTGATGCAAACAACTGATGCAAACAGCAGTTTTTTTTATTATCATTATTGTAAATACATATATATATTTATTATAGATATGAATAATAAAACAGTTGTTTTATCTGATCAGAGGTTTGAAACAGATTTTTCAACCAACAGTGGAAAAAATGGATGAAAAAGTGGTTGTTTTATCTGATCAGATGTTTGAAACAGATTTTTCAACCAAACAAGCTATTTTTAAAGATGGATTTTGATTTTTCTGAAACATTTTAATGTTTTTTTTTTATGAAAAACATTTTTGTTAATCCATGTTTAGCATACCAATTCTAGAAATCAGATTTGTAAAGGTAGATGTGTCTAAAGCTTTTGTCAACACATCTGCCAACTGATCCTCTGTTGGAACATGGTGCAGAGAAATCAAACCTTTTTCATAGCTATCTCTGACAAAATGATGTCTGATGTCAATGTGATTGGTAGTGGAGTGAGAGACTGGATTTTTGATGATATTTTCAGCAGCTTGACTATCCAACATGAGTGGAGTCTGTAATGTAGTTATCCCAAAATCCAGCAATTGATTTTGAAGCCACATGAGTTGGGCTGTACAGCTTGCAGCAGCAATGTATTCAGCCTCAGCTGTTGAGGTGGAAACAGCTGCCTGCTTTTTGCTTTGCCAAGATACTAAGGCATTCCCTAGAAATTGGCACCCTCCTGATGTGGATTTTCTTATGGTGTGACAGCCAGCAAAATCACTATTTGAATAACCTGAAAGCTCAATGTTTCCATTAGCAGGGTACCAGATACCAAGTGTGAGAGCACCTTTTAGGTATCTGAATATCCTTTTCACAGCAATAAGGTTTGACTTTCTAGGTGAAGCCTGGGATCATGCACAGACACAAGTAGCAAACATAATGTCTGGCCTAGATGCAGTTAAGTACAATAAAGACCCAATCATGCATCTATAATGTGTTTGATCAACCAGTTCATCCTTGTCATCAATAGTGAGTAGCTTGACTGTACTCATGGGTGTACTACATGGCTTACAGTCATTCATCTCAAATCTAGTTAGCAAATTCTTTACATATTTATTTTGATGGATGAATGTGCCATTTTGCAGTTGTTTCACTTGGAGACCAAGGAAACACTGAAGTTCACCCATGGCACTCATTTCAAACTCTGCTGTCATGAGTTTCCTGAACTCTTCACACATTTTGTTACATGTGGATCCAAAAATGATATCATCCACATATATTTGAGCAATCATTAAGTCTTTCCCTTTCCATTTTAAAAATAATGTTTTATCAATTTTACCTCTTGTGAAACCAATGGATAAGAGAAAAGTGGAAAGAGTTTCATACCAGGCCCTTGGTGCTT
This sequence comes from Ambrosia x helenae, assembly GCA_030844895.1. NCBI lineage: Eukaryota > Viridiplantae > Streptophyta > Magnoliopsida > Asterales > Asteraceae > Ambrosia > Ambrosia x helenae. Next base: position 142,960 of record JAUTDX010000207.1, read on the forward strand.
GTTTGAGTCCATACAGAGCTTTATTGAGCTTGTAGACATAATCAGGATGGAATGTGTCTTCAAAACCAGGTGGTTGACATACATAGACTTCCTCCTGAATTTTGCCATAAAGGAAGGCACATTTGATATCCATCTGATACACCTTGATGTTGTGGTTGACAGCAAAGGCTAGAAAGAGTCTGATGGCTTCTAACCTTGCTACAGGAGCAAAGGTTTCATCATAGTCTATTCCTTCTTCTTGTCTGAAGCCTTGAACCACAAGCCTGGCTTTATTCTTGACAACAATACCCCTTTCATCAGTTTTGTTTTTGAAGACCCACTTTGTACCTATTGGACAAACACCCTTAGGTAGTGGTACAAGTTCCCATACTTGTTGTGTTTTGAACTGAAGGAGCTCTTCTTGCATAGCTTCTACCCAACTGTTGTCTTTCAGTGCCTCTTGGTACTTGACAGGTTGTGTGAGAGATAGGAATCCTGCAAAAACACAAATATTGGAGGATTGGCTTCTTATGAGCACACCCTCTCTGATGTTGCCAATGATCTGGTCTGGTGGATGAGCTCTTAGGTAGATAAGATCCCCCTGATATGGTATGATGGCATTTTGAGGTGAAGGATAGAGGTTTGGTGACTCTGTTGATGTAACATCTGTTTGCCCTTCTGTAGTGCCATCAGATGTCTAGAATGGAAGTGGGGGAATGGGTCCAAGTGGTGTAAAACTGGACTGACTTTTGTCAACAGATGATTGACTTTTGTCAACAGATGATTGTTCAGTGGTTGTGAGAGGTGAAACAGTGGTTTGAGGGTAAGACTGGCCAACAGTGGTTGACACAGCTGTGGCAGAGTTTTGATAATTGTTTTGAACAGCTGCTCCCTCTGAAGCAGAATAGATTTTATAGTGACTGGGGATCACAACATCTGTTCTGTAATCTTGTTGTGGAGACTGTTGAATACCTGCATTGTTAGTTTTAACAGTGATATCTTCAAATTTGAATTTATCTAAATCAAATAGTGCAACAGGATTTGCTGGGATTTTTAGAGATGAAAGTTCATTGAACTTTACATTAAGAGTTTCTTCTATTGTCTTTTCCTTCATTTTCATAAGAATGGTGATGCATCTGTTCCGCCTTATCTATATTTTCTTGGCATAGCACTGCATTCTTTGTGTTAAACACTTTATAAGCCTTGGCAGTAGAAGAATATCCCAGAAAATAACCACAATCTACTTTGGCTGCAAATTTTGAAATGGAATCTTTGAGATTTAAAATGAAACATGGGCAGCCAAAGATTTTGAAAAATGAAATTAATGGTTTGATTTTGAACAAAATTTCATAAGCAGTTTTTTGATGTCTAGGGTTGATCAAAACTCTGTTTTGAACATAGCAAGCAGTGTTGACAGCTTCTGCCCAGAAGGACAATGGCAAACCAGAATCTGCTAGCATGGTTCTTGCAGCTTCTATAAGAGTTCTATTTTTCCTTTCAACCACCCCATTTTGCTATGGTGTTCTTGGGATGCTGTACTGCCTCACAATCCCTTTTGACACACAGAAATCATCCAACTCCTTATTTTTAAACTCTGTTCCATTGTCACTCCTGAAGACTTTTACTGGCAAGTCATATTGTTTTTCAACTTTGTTGACAAAGTCCTTCAATATACCTGCAGTCTCATCCTTAGAATGTAAAAAGTAAGTCCATGTAAACCTAGAAAAATCATCAACTATGACAAAAAAAAAATCTTTTTCTTCTTAGACTCATGATTTTAACAGGGCCAAACAAGTCCATGTGCAACAATTGTAGACATTGACTGGTTTTGGACTCATCAATGGATTTGTAAGAGCTTTTATGTTGTTTCCCTTTTAAACAAGAAACACAATGCTCATCACATTTGAATTCTTTTGATGGTAAACCTCTGACAAGGCTTTGTTTGGAGAGTGTGTTGATAGTGTTAAGGTTGGTGTGACCCAATCTCCTATGCCACAATTCTGTCTCCTTTGTGGAGGCAGCGGAAAATAGACAGACATTTGCCATAGGATTGTCTTTTAACATTTCAACAACATACACATTGCCACTTCTATGAGCAACAAGTTGTGCTTTGCTCTCAGCAATGATGGTATCAATCTTTTTCGCCACTTCTGGCCCAATAATCTTGCAAGTTTTCTTTGTGAAGAATGAGCCATAACCTTTGTCACTCATTTGTGAAACACTCAGAAGATTAAACTTGAGATTATCAATAAGATTGACATTTTCAAACTTGAGTTTCCCAGCTTGCACAGTCCCTGACCCCAACACCTTACCTTTTGAATCATTACCAAAGGATATATCACCCCCTCCATGAGCTAAGAAGTCCAGAAGAAGGGCCCTACATCCTGTCATGTGCCTGGAGCCTCCACTATCTACATACCAAAGACTATCTAAACAAGCAGAAGCTCCCTGCACAGCAGTAATGGATTAGTTTTGGTGAGTGTCCAAAGCCAAGTTGGCTTTGGATGGGTCCACAGACTTTTCAGACTCAAGCTTTGGAAGATGATCAGTGGTTTGAACTAATTTTTGAATCAAGTTCAACAACTGCTGCTGACCATTTGCCAATGCTTGAATGTCAACACTTGGGGCAACAGTTGTTTGATCACTTCCAGACAGATGATAATACCCATAGGGATTTCTGTTCACTCTTGGTTTAGAGGGTCTCTTTGGCTCTTCATAAACATGTGACGCACTATGACATGGTGGTTGTCCATATCCTCTTGGGTATTTGCTTGTGGGTGGATCATCTGTTACTTGGACATCCCTAGGAGCAGATGTTTCAAGACTTTTAGTAACAGATGTTTGGACAGGAGTAAAAGTCTGTTTGGGCTTTCCTTTTGAAGTACTTACCCCAGGATTTGCAAGAGTTTTAGCTTTGTATTCTTGTATTTTCACATCAAAATTTTTGAGATACAAGCACTCTTTGGTTTTGTGATTCTTTTTCCCACATATTGAACATGTGGCTTTGGAATCACATACACTTGTTCCTTTGTTAATGTCATATGCTTTTAGAAGAAAACAGTTTTTAGTGACATGATTCTTCTTTCCACAGAAATCACAGAACAAGTGGACAGTCTTTTCTTTCTTCTTCCCTTTTTCAGCCTTCTTTTCAGCAGATGTTTGAGCATCTGCTGGAAGGTTTTTCAAGGGAATGACTTTTGCCAGAGGAGCTGTCTTTCCTTCAGGTGTTTTAAAATCAACAGGTTTAAAATTCTCAAGAGTATCACACTCATCAGACCAGGTAGGTTTAAATTCATACTTTTCAAGTTCAGTGAATGATGAGGAACCTTCTGGTTTTTCAAGAACAATTTTCTTACCATTTGGTTCTGTGATTTTAATCTCTTGACCCTGCAGGTTTGTTGGAACTATCTCAATAGACTTTTGACCCCTTTTGACAGTGTTTTCAAAAGCTGGAGTAGTGGTTTCAAAACCAAACTTCACATGACTTTTGGTTTGTTTGTTGAGTAGCATCTCAAATCCTCTACATGATTCCACCCATTTCTCACATTCAACTTGGGTGGACTCAAGCTCACTTTTACAACTCTGATATTTTGCTATCATAGTTTGGAGCTGGTCTTTGGTTATGGTTGCTTCATGTTTTAAGCTACTTATTTCAGATTCCTTTTCAGTTAAACTTGTTTTTAAATCTTTTGAAAGTTTCTCAAATTTAACTTCATCATCTAAAAATTTCTTTCTAAGGTTTTCATTCACCTCTTTGATGTTAGCAAATGCTATTTCACATCTGTCAGAACACAAATCCTTAAGAATTTGAGGAGATACCTTAGCAGCAGCCATCAATGCACAATCACACTTGCACTCACAATCATCAGATGCACCCCAGGGATCTGAGAGATTCACAACCTCTTCTTCAGGTTTTTCACCTGTAACAACTTCATCAACAACATCATCAGTCACAACATTAGATTCAGTCACCACCTCCTCAGATTCAACCTCATCTACCATAGCCATGAAACAAAAGTTTTCTGGTTCATTTTCAGCTTTGGCAACTAATGCAAAGTTTTCATCTGTTAACTCATCTGGTAGACTGCTCCAATCAACAAAGCCTTGTGTAAAGAAGTTCTGTTGACTGGTCTCTGCAGGAGCAGAGGATGGAGCAACAGTCGTTTGCACAGGTGCTTGAGCAACAGGTGTTTGCACATAGTGGATCTGAGGAACAGTGGTTTGGACATACTGGACAGGAACAGTGTTTGAGGACTGTGCAAAATGAGCAGTGTTTTGCACATTTGGTCTAGGGGTATTATAGGAATTTTGATAAGTGTTGGTCTGAGGTCTTTGATTTGGATAGGTGATTATAGGTGTACCATGTTGACTCCTACATTCCCTAGCAAAATGACCAAGTCTATGACATTTGTAACACTTTATCTTTGATTTATCCAACCCAACCTTTGATATGCCAGTTAACCCTAGAAACCTTCTCCCAGTTTTCTTGTAAAAATTGTTAGTTCTTACACTGAGAAGGGCCAATTGGTGCATAATGTCCATTTCTTCCAAATCATCAGGGTCAAAGTAGTTTGGTGAATAAGAATCAGAGTTAAAACATGAGTTAAAACCTGAAGTTATGTCAATGAAATGATCATAACTCTGATCCTTAATATTTCCAGGCACCTCATCATGACCCAAAAGTGTTGTATTCCCAAATACATAATCATCAGACACTTTTCCAGAGTCCTGGAGCTTCTTTTTCTTGTTAAGCTCTCTCTCATAGGTCAAGAGCTTACCATGAAGCTGGGTCAGTGATAGGTCCTTAAATCCAATCGAGTTTCTCATAACAATAGCAATAGTGTCCCATTTGTCTGGTAATGATCTCAAAAACCTATGGTTCAGGGTTGAATGAGGGTAAGTAAGACTAACCAATTTTAGTTCACTAATGAGACAGTTAAACCTCTCAAATTGTTGAGTTAATGACTCTCCCTTGACATGACTGAATGTTTCATATTGTTGGTTAAGTATTTCACGATTGTTTTCAATAACCTCCTCAGTCCCACCAAATTGGTCTTTCAGTGCATCCCACAACTCCTTTGCACTGTTACAGTGTAACAGCCCAACATATATATCATTGGGTAGAGCCATGGCCACAATACTGAAGGCCTTAGCATCTAACTCAATTTTCTGAAAATCCTGGTCGGAGTAGTTTTCAAGTTTCTTTGGCTCCTAAACCTTGGGATCTTCAGTACTCGGCACCATCGGAACATGTGGTCCGAAGATAACCGACTTCCAACACCCAGTGTTTTGTTGAGCTAGAACATGGCTCATCCGACGTTGCCAGATATTGTATTCGCCATTGACCATAATACCCGGAATAGAGTTTCTTGCCTTTCTCCCATTTACAACGTTATGAAAGAAAGGGGAGTTCTCATCGCCCAAAGAGGCCCATTTGACACGCGATTTCTGGCGAATGTCATGCGCCTTTAAAGCTTCAATTTCTTCGATGGCTTTATTGCATTCAGTCCAAGACCATAAATTATCCTCGTCTAAATCTGCATTTTCCATTTGAATCTCGAAAGCTTCTTTCTCTTTACGTAACAGAGCCTCCTCCTCTTTTTCCTTAGCGTTATAGTTTTTGAACCATTCTATAAGACACCGTCTAAGTCTTTTAAATTTTTTTAGGAGATTGATATCCGCATTCCCTCTGTTAGTCCAACTATCAAGAGTCGAAGTAATAACCTCAACACATCCCGGTCTCTCCAACCATGAATCAAACATACGAAAAAGTTTTGCACCATAAATAAAATCATTTACCACAAACACCAACGGAGAATGATCAGATAAGTCTCTTTTTAACGCTCGAACACAAACATTAGTCCACTTGTTGAATACATTATCACAAACCAAAAATCTGTCTATTCTACTCATTTTGCAGACACCTTTTCTGTTGGACAAGCACGTGTATTTAAAGCCTTTCAGATTGTATTCACGCAACCCGACCTCATCTATGAAATCATTAAAATTTCGCGCGCAAACCGGATCAAAAGATGAATTTTTTCTTTCCTCCCTCTCTCTAAATGCGTTAAAATCCCCGAACACAATCCACCACCCTTGATTCGAACACATCACATTGGAAATTCTCGACCACAGTTGCCTTTTATCATCATTAGTTTGCGGAGTATACACATTAATAAGATTCACCCTGATCGACCCAGCCAAAATCAAACCCGACACATGAATGAAATTTCGGTCTTTATTCTCTATATCTTTAGCAAAGACTTTCGGATCCCATAAGCAAACTAAACCCCCTGAATTACCAACCGCATTAACAGAAGTATAATCAAAACCGTTACCCCCCAAAACGCACACAAAGAATCCACCGAGATGTTGCTCACCATTGTCTCTTGCAACCCAATGAAAGAAATCCCATGCATATTTTTAAGATCCTTAACCCATCCCGCTTTTCCCCTTTTCCAAACCCCACGAATATTAAGAGAAAGGCAATTCATGACTTACCTCCTTGTACTCCTTCTTGGGCAATCGAATCTTGAATCATCTGATGAGAGTTTTGTAATTGAACTCCTAATTTATCACCCAGGATAATAGTGGCTTCGATCTCATCTTCTAAGTGGTTCAATTCATTCACTTGATTATCACTGTGCGGCCTCCCAGAAGAGTGTAGCGGATCACCATCATGGTTATTAGGCTGAGAATTAAGGTCCAAATCTTTCTCTGGCCGATACTCTTCACCATCTTCTAAGCCCAATAGTTGGTCTAGGCCAAACAAATCATTATCACCCTTGAGCTTTTTACCAGCCTTGGTTTTTTCAATACTACTGGAGTAAGCCGGATTGGGCCGGCCCGTGTTTCCCAAACCAGATTTCTTTTTTCTTTTTAGAATGACATTTTTTTGGTCAACGTTTTCAACTTTATCAATATTTTCAAAGTTATCACCATTAATATCTTCAAAATTAAACAGATTCCCTGGAATAAAACTTTCCATACCTTCATTACCTTCTTTAAAAACCTCCTCCGAATTAGGCAATTGATTATCCCCATTAACTGCAATTGGAGTTACCATATTCACCTCATCTTCCCTGGCTATTAAGTGACCAGAGTTAATGACGGAATCCGGTATGTTACCTCCAGTAGTGTTGACCTCGACCTCGTCAAGTTTATCTTCCACGTCCCCGTGAGTTGTGCCATCGTCCATGTTTTCCAGAGTTGGAGTGTGAGTAGTAGTGGAGACCTTATAGAATTCCGGCATCCAATCTCCGGTCTCCTCCGCGACCCATGCACAAAATTTTTTATCTCTCCAAACCAATGTAATTTTTTCACCAATTCTTTTCGCATCGCCAACCAAAACCCCAATGTAATCATAAGATAAATCGTCATCATAATCCGACCTAGACGGTTTGTGCACGATCTTGCCAAAAGTGTTACCAATAACATCAAAAACTTCGTTCGAGATCAAGTGTAATGGTAAACCGGAAACCTTGAGCCAGGCTAATCTCTCAAACCCAAACGACTGTCCTTCCCAAACATCAAGCATAGAGAACCTTCCAATCACTTCCTTGACTGCTACAATAACCCTAGATGTCACCTCCTTGTTCTCAAAGGAGATGAGAACTGACAAGCCCCCTAGGTATTGCACCTTACTCAACCCTAGGCATATATCGTTCAAGATCAAATATATGCTTTTTAAAGCATCCAGATCGATCATACGTGCCACTATTGCCTTGCCATGCAACCCCCTGAACGCATTTATCTCCTTATCAATTACGATCGACTTCCCATCGGACTTGCCACTCAGAGTATCCGAGAATGAACGTGTGCCATTGAAGAAAGAAGATGTATTTCGTGCCGTAGGCCTTTTTTCTTCCTGTGGCAGCTGTTGTGTTTTTGAGGAAGCAGGCTCCGGCCTTATTTCTCCTTCTTCATACGTAAATCTTGCTAAGTTTGCCTTCAGCCAACAATCTCCAATCCGAGTCTTGTTTAGTTTTCTAATCAAATTTGTGGTGTCTTTAACATCTAAGAATGACACAAACCCAAAACAATTACCTGTTTTATCTCTTTTCCGGGCAATGTAGAGATCGTAAATGTCGCCATAATCACGAATAAAACCTGAGAGATCATTACCGCTACACTTGTCTGGCAAGTTAGTGATGAAGATCTTCGTTATCCTTTTTTGAATGTTCACCAGAATATGAAACGTCCGGCCAGTCATACCGAGAGAGAAAATTTTTAATTTCGATTAATTCATTAATCACTCCAACTTACTCATTAAACCTTTATTTGTTTATCACCGTAAAGTAAAACTTTTAACTTGATTTTATCAACACTATATGAGATTCGTCACAAAAGTTACTTATTCTCATAAGTCACAATTTGTGACTTATGACTTTTCCCCCAAAATCTCCTTTTCAAAGCATAAAATCCCTCCATAAGTTACTTTTCAAAAAACCATCCAAACACTTTTTTTAACTTATGACTTATTAAATAAGTTAATAAGTTAAAAGGAGGTGTGGAAATGGAGAGCCAAACATGCACTAAATATAACCAACACCTTGGTGTTCATTTATGTTTGTTCATTTAAAACCTAAATGAATAGCTCATAAACATAAACGAACATAACTAAAAAAATATTAAAAAAAAAAAACCTTAAAAGAGCATAAGTAAATAAACATAGACAAATGAAATTGAGCATGACTAAACAAAAACAAACCAACACAAATGAATGGGAACACAAACGAATAATTTTAATACATTATAATTAATCCAAATACACATCTAAATTAGGGTTAATGCATAGTATCTTTTTATATACGTATAAATAAGTGATTACAGTAAGTTCAATTGGAAAACCCAATTTTTTTATTACTAAAAAACCCCATTACTAGTTGATTATATTCATACAAGTAGCTAGAAAACTCGTTTTATGTATATATTGGTATAAATAAAACTACTTACGTGATTATTAAAGTTTAGACAAACATAAATAAAGCAACAAAATGAATGAACATAAACGGATGTTTACGAACTTAAACGAATGAACACGACATATGTTCATGTTTGTTCATTTATTAAATAAGTGAACATAAACGAACTTCCCGCCGAACATGTTCACGAACAGTTCATGAACGTTCAGTTCATTTACAGGCCTATATAAGATTCATTATTTAGTAGCATAGATATGAGAAGCAATAATAAGTTAAATGACAATACTACCCATGAGCTATATTTTACTTATATTTATATGGTGCAATCATAGACATAAGATGAATTGTTAGTGCAATATTTTGTATGTCCCCAGCTAGTGATAAGTCGCTATTAATCGTTGGCTAGGTTAACCGATTGTTTAATACCATAAGGGTATTTTGGTAATTAGTTATGGCGAATAGGTATGATTCACACCAATGGATGACCCATTCGTGTATATGATATGGCGAATAGGTATATGCTATTAACCTATTCGCTCAATAGCCATTCATGTGAAATGCCATCCATTGGTGTAATTTTAAGGGCGAATGGGTCTATACTATAAATATCCATTTTGTCAATTGCTATAACCAGCCCTCATTAGCCCTTAGAGAGTTTCTAGAGTTTTGAGAGATTTTTGTGTATTTATTGATCAGATATGATTTGTAAGTACTCGTGCTTTGTTTATGAATCGAGAAAGTATTTGATAACATTTCCATACGTGTATTTGTGTGTGTTTGATTTATAAGTTTGTTAAAAAAAACTATAACATGAGGATTCGGCAGTTGAAATTATGGAAAATCTATGATATCCGGTTTCATTCTATGGTCCTAAATCAACTTATAGATTTTTTTCATCTAAAATGGGTTTAGATGAAATCTCAATCTATATTTTTATTTCCCTTTGTTATAAATCTCATTCAGAGAAAAAAAAATCTAACAATAAACAGTGATGATATTGTTTTGTCTTTATCTGTCGGTAGTATGCTCTAATAATATTTTATATTAAACTTGTCTCTACATGAAACCCCACCATTAGGCTATATGGTGTGCCATCGGGGAGTTCAATCGGGGAGGTGACTTGGCAAGTCCCCCGATCGGGAACACCGCCCCCCCCCCCCCCCCCCCCCCGTAAATTTTTCGGGGAAAACGGGGGATTTTGCCCGTTTGAACCGAGCCTCATGATTGGCTGAAAAAATTTGAACGTTGGGTGTGGGCCTTCACCATATAGCCGTTTGAAAAATTAAAAAAAAAAAAAAATTAAACCTTTTACCTATATATAATAAACCTTCCATCTAAACACATTTTAACAAAAAAATAAAACCTTCCATCAACACAACCATACCCACAACTTTTCCATCTCCACAAAATTTATAAAAATTCAATTTGTTACCATGAGTTCGTCGGAGGAGGAGGAACAAAATGTGATAAACTTTTACGTTGGCGCAATGATGGAAACGGCAAAACTTATAGCCGAGTTGGAAGACGAAAGCGATAGTGAAGCGTCTTCGGTACCATTGACACGGAGCGCGGCGCTTGATAGAGATCGTGAGGGTATGTTTTTATTTTTTTTGTTAAAATGTTTTATTTTTTTTGTTAAAATTGTTTTTTTTTTTTTTTGTTAAAATGTTTTATTTTTTTTGTTGATATGTTTTATATTTTTTGTTAATATGTTTTATTTTTTTTAAAGGTGCACACGAACGTTTGGTGGCCGATTATTTTGACGAAAACTGTGTTTACACGGACGAACAGTTTAAACGTCGTTTCCGAATGAGTAGAAGATTGTTCGAATGAATTGCCGATGATTTAGCTAATTATGATGAATTTTTTACACTACGATACGATGGTAGAGGGAAACGGGGTTTTACGACCCTACAGAAATGCACGTCTGCAATTCGTCAATTAGCATACGACACTGCGAGTGATTCATGGGATGAGTATTTAAGGATGTCTGATAGAATGAGTCGGGAATGTTTGTACCAGTTTTGCGAAGATGTTGTGAAGTTATATAGCAAGGTTTATATGCGTACGCCAAGAAAAAGCGACATCGAAAAGCTCTACGCGCACCATGCAGAGAAACACGGCTTTCCTGGCATGCTAGGAAGTCTTGATTGTACGCATTGGCCATGGCGTAATTGCCTCACCGCATGGAAAGGTCAATTTACTCGGGGTGACGTAGGAGAACCATCACTTATTCTTGAAACCGCTTGCTCACAAGATCTTTGGATTTGGCATGCTTTTTTTGGCGTTGCAGGTTCGTGTAACGACTTAAATGTTCTTGCAAGATCTCATATTTTTGACCCCATGATTAGAGGCACCGGCCCTGATGATTCTTTTTGGCTCAATGGCGTAAAGTATAAGCATGGGTATTATTTATGTGACGGCATATACCCAAGCTGGGCGTCTGTTGTGAAGACAATATTGAATTCTTCAAATGACAAAAGGAAAAAGTTTGCGAAGTGTCAAGAAGCAGCAAGGAAAGACGTCGAACGATTATATGGTGTGATCAAGGCGAAGTGGCATATAATAGAACGACCAGCACGTGCATTCCATCCACAAAGATTGAGATACATTATGTACGCGTGTTTGATACTTCATAACATGATAATTGAAGACGAAGGTCGTGCGATATGCGTTTACGATCCGAATGAGATTGAAGAAGTGCTCGAGCCAGTTGACGAGGGACAACAAGAATCAAACACGTGGGCGTTACACGATGCCACTATGAATGGAAACCTTGTTTCGGATCTCGTTGATCACATTTGGAATAATTTTCGTGTCGACGACAATGACGAGTAGTTTTTTCTAGTTTTTTTTTAATGAACTTTAGTTTGTAATTTTTATTATTTTGTGACTTTAGTTTGTATGTTTTTTAATTTTATGAAATTTCGGTTTTTTTTATTAGTAACGTTTTTTTTTACGTTTTTTTTATTATTTACGGTTTTTTTTAATTTTATTTTAATAAAAAAATAATTATGAAATATAAAATATATAATTAAAAAAAAGGAAAAAGAATAAAAAAAGGAAGGGGGAATGGGGGAGTTGGGGGAAACCATTTCCAAAGGTTGGGGGAGAAAATGGGGGAAATGACATGACGCTGATGTGGCAGTTGGGGGAGTTGGGGGAATGGGGGGCACACCATATAGTCTTAGTAGCAAGTAGTGTTCTCAACTGTGCGGAAGGCCACTGTGTATGAAAGTAGCTGTGGGCCAAGGGTATTGATAACTGGTCATCTTGGTTTTTTCCAAAACAGGCAAACAGCCAAGTAATTGAGACTTTTTTTTTTTTTTTTTTTTTTTTTTTTTTTGAGACATTGTTTTTTATTTGCCGTTAAAAAAATAAAAAAAAATAAAAATCCTTTTTAAATCTCAAAACCTATCATGAATCATTATAGAACATACAATAGATGTTTGTTACTAAAATAGTTTTGATTTTAACTTTGGGTAAGATATTTTTCTGGAATAATGGAAATAAATAATCCCAACTATTCACTATTGGCCAATAACAGTCCGAACTACGAAAATCACCAATATTGGTCCCAACTTTCGACATATTGGAAACCAACGGACCCAAACTAACGGAGGCTAACTCCGTTAGTGTGATACTGATGTGGCATGCTTAGGTGGCAAGATGATCTTACGTGGCATCCTACGTGGCATGCCACGTGGCAAAATAATCCTATGTGGCATCCTACGTGGCATGCCACGTGGCAAAATAATCCTATGTGGCATCCTACGTGGCATGCCACGTGGCAAAATGATCCTACGTGGCATGCCACGTCAGCATCACACTAACGGAGTTAGCCTCCGTTAGTTTGGGTCCGTTGGTTTGCAATATGTCGAAAGTTGGGACCAATATTGGTGATTTTCGTAGTTGGGACTGTTATTGGCCAATAGTGAATAGTTGGGATTATTTATTTCCATTTTTCCTATTTTTCTTTTAGATTTGGTTGTGAGTTCGTTGGAAAAAAAATATTTGTTTTAAAAGAAATAAAAAAAAAATTTGACTGGTTGTTTGGTGAAATTAAGAAAGAGACAGGAAGGGCAACTTGATAGGTGCAATAGAGAGAATTTTTTTTTTTTTTTAAATAAGATCAGGTGGTGAAATTTGGAGCTTCTTATTTGGGTATTTTTTGACAAGTGTCATGTAGGTCTCATTAAAAACTTGAAAGAGCTTGAATTTCACAAGGGGTGTAATGGTGCGGTGTGAATGTGTGTAATGTGTATATAATAAAGATATTAAATTTACTTTTCAAAAAAAAAAAATAATAAATAAAGATATTAAATTTGAATTAAAAAAGAAAAATAAAATAAAAAGGAAGTGGCAGCAGTTGATTGGAAGATGGAAGGATTACACATCGCTAAATATTTCACGCTCTCACAATTTAGAGCCCTTTAATGCCCAGAGGGCGGTGTATGGGGTGCGAATGGGACATGAAAATGCCATTTAACACCCTTTCGCATGACCACTACATATGGTCTAAGACTATAAGGGGTGGGGGGGGGGGGGGGGGAGAGGGGCGTGATGCGCCATGTGGCACATGTGGAACCATTTTGTAAGGGTGAAAATTGTGGGGAGTGAAGGGGGGGGGGAGAGGAATATTATTATTATTATTATTGTTATTATTAATGTGTGTGTGAGATTTAAAAAAAGAGCCAATAGATCATCGCCACGTGTCCCTCTTCTTCGGCCCCGCGTCCAGCCAAATCTCCCCGCCCAAAGCATTCCCCTTTCCACGCCCAACCGGGCGGTGTTCCTGCCCATGAAGCCTTTCCCCGCCCTCCTTTCCCGCCCCACTCCTTACAATCTAAGAGCATTCTCACCCCCTCCACCAAATCTCATCCATTAAATTACTCTAAAAATCACTACTTTACCCCTAAATCTTCTCTCTCCTAATTAAAATAATAATACGTTTTCCATACTTTTATCATTACATTTTCTCTCTCTTCACTCACAACTACTTACAAAAATATTAATATATATATATATATATATATATTTATATATATATATAGGGGTGAACAGTAGCTTTTCATATTTAGTGTGGAACAGTGCTTCCTCCAAATATTCTCTCTCTTCTCCACTCACAACTACTTACACTCACCCTATATAATTTGATAGACACACTCACATATATTTGGTGGATGGGATGTGAGTGCTCCAAGAAGGGGTTGTTAGCATTAAAGAGATATTAGGCTTCTTGAAACATGAATAATGAATGGTGTCATAAGATTAGAGTGGTCTAGTAAAAGGGCTAGTTTCTCTTTGGAAAATTGCAAAGAATTGAAATGTTAAAAGATTAAAATTGATTTGAAAATACATTGATATTTGAGATTTAAAAAAAAGGGCAAAATGAAGTCATAATATTGATCTGGCTGATAAACTTTTTTTTGAATGTTAGTGATGTATTAGAATGGGCTGGTAAACCATTTCATGGAGCTTTCAATTTTGATTAACGCTGTGTTCCAGAGTTTCATTTATGGTGGGAAGAGAAAGGATCTCCATTCTCTTCCTTTCTCCTTAGTTCCTTTCAAATTGGAAAGATTGAAAATCACCCTAAAAAGCTCTATATTATCCCTCTTATTCCCTCCAATAAAAAACTCTGGAACGCATTTTCCCTCACTCCCTTCCCAATCCTTTCTCTTCCCCATTTATATGAAACTCTGGAACATAGTGTAAATGGTTGGGTTCGTCGCTGCAAAAGAGAAAATTATTTAAAATGAGGATGAATTGTTTTTGTTTGGCATTCAATTATTGGCTTTTACAAATTCAAAGATGAGCTTCTAATAACTGAAGAAATCAATTATTAATAACTCTGACGACCTTCCTAACCACCACCCACCTCCAACCTTTACCCTTCACCGTTCGCCATCACCACTTGTAGGATTGGTTTCGGATCTCGAATTAACAAGATGTTTTTTATAACGTGCGAATTCAGATGAAAGGCAGAATCAATGACCCGATAAATTGTTAGAGGTCTTAGATAGTGTTAAGAAACAGGAAATTAAGCACACATACAAATCAAACACAAAAGTGGACAGAACTACGTCGTATATTAGGTGAAATGAGCAAAAGTTACATGATGAAACAACATGGGTCCTATTTATAGGACGTTGGTCCTATGACAGAACTCGTACAGGCATAGGACTCCTACACTTAGAAGCCTCCAGGCGTATGAGACTCATACGCCTAGTGTATATTACACACGTTACAAAACATGCGTAAAAGACTTGTAATACTACCGGATAAACGTTAAAACACCATACAAGAGAGGATAACTATAGCTAGACTAGGGACATGCCGAAGGGTGCACTAACAGACTCCCCCTTGGACCTAACTAGGTATCTTCAAAATACCTAGTTCCACTACAACCTTCTTCAACCTTTGAATACCAACCAACTCCAAGTTTCCAACATAGAGAACTTGGACCAATCGCACCTAGAGTGAATGTTCTTGGCGTAACAAAACCTTATCATCTTCTGAAATCTCATCGCCTAATCTCAATCTTGGTCTTGGAAATGAATTGGATTCTGATACAGAGTCTTTACATCTTCTTTAGAAAAACTCACCAGCCATATAGGATCAAACACTCGCATCTTCCGACAAATCTTGGGCTCATTTCTAAGTACGATCACTGCTTCAGTTCTCGTGAAGTTGTAATACCAAAACATGAACTTATCATAGAAGTTCTACTCAATCGGGGCAATTGGAATATGTGTCATCACATTCGGTGGCTTGATAGTTCGCTTCCAGATAAACTTTCCTATACTGGATTCTTTTTCTTTGGATTGATAGCGAACTAGATTTTGAGGAGTACAATAATGCCATCAACGGACACTTTCTCTGCAGATAATCATGTGAAACGTATCTAGCGAGGCGTTAGTCTGAATAGGCTCCTTCCTCACTAGATCTCGTACATACCAATACGACAGAGACTTGATGTGAGACGGTCTAGAAGTACAAAATACCACTTTCAAACTTAATGCCGATAGCATTTGCATGAGGAACACAAATCTAACTCAAAAGATTCCCCAGACATTAAATCCATCTCTGACTGAACTTATTGGCTTGAACCAGTTCTTCCTTTTATATTCATTAAACCACAACTTGCACATTTCTTGGATTCTAGCTTCACGTTTTTTCTCTGTCTCTGGTTCATCAACTTCAAGATTATCGGACTCCAGAATCTTCTCTTCTTGTTCAAGGTCTACTAGCTTTCATCACTCTACGAGGAATAGCTTTATCATCCTCTGTAGATTCACTATCATTGTCAACTCTTGTAGCTTTAGTAACTTGTACATCTTCAATAGTCACAATCACAGGCATAGACTCAACTTCTTTGCCGAGATCACGTCTTCTAGTCCTAGATGATTGAGCTTCAATTGAAGCAGTGCTCAGAGCAATCGGTGTTGGTTCACAAGTTACTGGCGTAGAGATTCCTGGCTCTATTGTAGCAAACGTTGTAAATGGTTCAATAACCGACTGCTCACTGGTCTGTGAAGGCCTATGGAGATTACGCTGGGGTCCTTGATCACCCTCATCATCATCACCCCTTCATCACTATCATCATCTTCCACCTCATGCTCTGAAGCACTGTTATCATGTCTCCGGTGATCATTAGGCGGTTCTTGGTAGTTAGGGTTGGCAATGTGACCTATGATCCTTTTCATCGGGATCTTTCTGCTTATAAGAGTTCGTTCTATTCATAGTAATGTCATTCTTATGGCTGCGTTTTATCTTGTCCCCATTCACCTTCGGTAGATTTGGAATCTGTGCATTAAATATCATCTATAAGAATCTTAGGAACATCAACGACTTTTCCCTCTTGAACTTCACGTTAACATTCTCTTTGAAATGATGAAATACCATTCCCGAGAAGTTAAACGATATGTTAAGGATTAGGGCTACCATAGCCGAAGAGAGAGTTTCCCTAGCCGCGTCAAATCTGCTGATTCTAGGACCAATACAATGGATCAACACATGCAGAGGTATCAATATTTTCTATAGAGATTAGTTTTTAACAACATCAATTGAGTTATGTCACCATCAGTGAGTCTGGTCAATAGACCACGAACAACACGATCTGCAGAAAACTGTATCGGATAGTCCTCTCTGTTATCAAAATAGAGTATATCTCTAATATTATTCTTAGTAACGACCACTTCACAATTGTTGACACATCCTACAACCGCAACTGGTGTACGATTACAGTCCAGTGTAGTTGTAGCCCAAAACTCCCTTTGATGGATGAGATACATATTATATCTTGTTGAGATTGAATAGAATATCCTTGAGCGACGCAATAAATTGATGATATCAATATAATCCGTAGAATTTGGTGTCCTCGTGTCCAAATGAGCACATATGTTATGACGTATCACTGGATTCAGGTCCATATATACAAATGCTCAACATATAGACATAAGAAACAAGAAAATGACATTCAAATAATAAAATGACACAAATTCACCAAGTTTTCTAACGTACAGTGTGTAACTTACACATGTATGACCTCATTCGTCTAAAACTATTCAGGCCTATGAGGGTCATACACATGTAAAGGCTCGAAGATTCAAAATTTTTTAGATAATCAATTTAGGCCATGATTTTTGTTAGATAGATGTATGAAAGATCGATTATGAAACTCCAAGTTTTAATTTTAATAAACAAACTCATTTTGATAGTCATTTGTTGGATTTTATAACTGGTTTTTTTCAAAAACCTAAAAACAATCATAACTTGCTCATTTGTGGATGAAATTGGATGATTTATGTGTTAGTACATGATATATAGATGTCCCTAGGCTAGTATAGATGTGTAAGAGTTTATGTGTATATGTTTATGTGTGTTTTGTGTGATATTAGGCTTGATTGGACATAACACACGAGTATGAAGGATTTACATGACTAGCTGAAGAAACAACGAGTATAACTCGGGGTATAGCCGGGGGGTCTCTACTTGTGTTCCCTACAGGATTTGATCCTTTGCTCACACTGAGGTTAGATCTGTGGCCCGTAAGATAAAGAGATGGTATACAAACACACAAGATATAAGTGGTTTGGTCTCGTTGACCTACGTCCACTGTAAAAGTATGATCGTTACTGCTTGAGGGGTTACAATTGTAAAGAAAGAGATACAAGTAAGAGATAAAAGTATGATCGTTACTGCTTGGCGTCCTGCTATTGGTCCACGTGGATGCTGTGGTTGGTTGTCAGGAGCGGCGCCCTGCTACTGGTACACGTGGCGCCTTGTGGTTGACTGCAGGTACCTCCTTTTCTTGTTGCTGCCAGAGGGTGTCAGGCGGCTAGCTTCGTCTCAAAGATTGGCTGAAGTGACATCTGACACATAGGAGGTAGTGCAGCAAGTGGGGGCTTAAGGGGAGTTGCACCTTGGAGCAGCCAGCTGTTAAATTCCGCGGGTGACCATTGCTAGGAGTGGCGCATGGTTTCACCCGGACGGATTGCACTCCGCATGTGATGCTCATGAAAGCTGAACTCCGCAGAGGTGTGTCATGATCTTGAAGTTATCATTTCAAATGGAAAACTCTCCACGAGTGTATTTAATAGCAATGTTATGGGAGTAGGGTGCGCCTGCGCGCCAGAATTGGTACCCTACCCCTTCAAGTCCCCCAGTCCAGTGTATCTCCTGGTCTTGCTGAGAGGTCTGGTGTGGCGCTAGACTATGATGTTGCGCTGGGTGGGTGAAAGCTCATCCACATTTGGTTTTTTGAAAGATTGTGCGTTGCAGCTCTTTAACATATATCAAGAAAAATAGTTCTTATTGCAGCTTTTTAACATATATCAAAATAAAAGCGGACCTTTTATCTTGCTATCTTTGATTTTCCATATGTTCCTATAACTTCAGGAAGAAGGAAAAACCCCTTTTTTCGTAGGTTCCTTTAGCTTCAGGTAGAGGGAGGAGACCATTACCTTTGCTCTTTGCATGTAGATTATGTATATAATGATAAAGGAGTGAATCATTTTCATTTCTACGCATGTAGATGATGTAAATAATGACAAAGGAGTGAATCCTTTTCATTTATGCACATGTAGATGATGTAAATAATGACAAAGGAGTGAATCCTTTTCATTTCTGCACATGTAGATGTTGTAAATAATGACAAAGGAGTGAATCCTTTTCATTTCTGTAATAATGCGTGTTTATTGTACTTCGTTTAGCGGATGATGTCGTGGTCAGCCTAAGCCTGAAGAGGTATTAGGCGGGGAACATCTTTTGGATTTACGTCAAACCAGCGCCAAGTGATGACGTGGCACACCTGGTGGTCAAAGTGTAAATCTGGCGGAGAACGTTTTTTGGATTTACGTCAAACTAGCGCCAAGTGATGACGTGGCACGTCTGGTTGTGAAAATGTAAATCCAACGGAGAACGTCTTTTGGATTTAAGTCAAACCAGCGCCAGTTGATGACGTGGCACGCCTGGTTATGAAAGTGTAAATCTAGCGGAGAATGTCTTTTGGATTTACGTCAAACCAATGCCAAGTGATGACGTGGCATGTCTGGTTGTGAAAGTGTAAATCCAGCGGATAACGTCTTTTAGATTTACGTCAAACCAACGCCAGTTGATGATGTGGCACGCCTGGTTGTGAAAGTGTAAATCCAGCGGAGAATGTCTTTTGGATTTACGTCAAAGCAGCGCCAGGTGATGACGTGGCATGCCTGGTTGTGAAAGTGTAAATCCACGGGATAACGTCTTTTGGATTTACGTCAAACCAGCGCCAGGTGATGATGTGGCATGCCTCGTTTTCGTCAAACCAGCGCCAAGTGATGACGTGGCATGCCTCGTTGTGAAGTTAATGTGGTCAATACTTGTATTAAATATGGGAATGATTGGTATTTAATTCTTCGAGAATTTGAAAAAGGTGTCATAAATTTCGGAGGAAACCGAGGAGGCTTGTTGAGGAAGCCGAGGTGGTTGGAGGACGTGTCAGTTGGCAGAAGGCATGTCTGTCATGATGACAGTAACGGCTGACCAGTGGCAGATGAAAAATTCGTCTGTGTCAGGCGCGTGATGCGCCACGCGCACAAGTGTGATTGATGGGGAGCCAGGATTTTGCCACGTGGTGATTACCACATGGGGTGTCAAGAGCGCGTGTGACTACACGTTGGGAAGAAGCTGGCATAGTTCAGATGCTCGACATTAGGGGTGTAAACGAGCCGAGCCAAGCCCGATCTTGACTGGGCTCTAGCTCGGCTCGTTATGGTTTTATGAAGCTCGAGCTCGAGCTCAGCTCGGTTCGAGCCTAGAATCTTTAGCTCGAGCTCGGCTCGCTAGCAAAATCAAATGCTCGAGCTCGGCTCGGCTCGGCTCGAGGTGATTTTAGAACAATCTCAAACGAGCTCAAAGCTCGGCTCGAGATCGCAAAAGCTTGGCTCGCGAGTTTTATTAAATAGGCCTATGAAATAAGGACTTGGGCTTTGGTGATATGGGCTATAAATTATAAGAGATATATAAATAACTTATAATTATGTTTGGGCTCGTTTAGGCTCGCGAGCCCAGTCGAGCTTTGTATCTAGGGCTCGAGCTCGGGTTCGATAACTAAACGAGCCATATTTCAGGCTCGGGCTCGTTAAGGCTCGGCTTGTTCGGGCTTTTTGCCGAGCCGATTCCGGGTAGCTCTCGAGCCACTACGTGTCATTTACACCCCTACTCGACATGTGTCGTGTCAAGGTTGATCGTGTCAGGCGCATGGGTGCCCATGCGCGCGAGTGTAAGTTCTTTGTGGCGAGTAGGACACGTGGCAGCCTGTTGAGAGTCCAGATGAATCGTCATCTGTTTGTGGCCTCCTGCTGGGACCCATCGCAATAAATTAAATGGGTATAAATATTCATTTCCCTCCTCTCTCTCCTCACTTTTTCCAAAATCTTCAAGAAATTTCTCTCAAACTCCCTTCTTATCTTCAAAATTTCCGATCAAGTTTGTTGAAGTTTCCAGCGAGCCTTCAAGTTTTCCAACAGAAATTCAAGTTTTCCAACAGATATTCAAGTTTTCCGAATGGATTTCCCAGTTTTTCCCCGAAATTTCTTAACTTTCTTTCTCTTTTATACCCTTTTTTCTATAATGTCTGAAGCTACTGTTAGTGACTCCAGTCATATAGACAGACTCCTGAGCAGCCTCTAGTACAAGGAAAGACCAAGGAGAAGAAACTAATGTTTAATACTGTAGGTGCATAAATGTGACTATCGCTTTGGATTATACAAGAAATGGCGTTTATCATTAAGGTTTTGAAGATTTGGAAGCCCATTCGACCATACGAGGGGTCGAATGGAGAACAACTAGGTCGAATGAAGTTTCTTATGTACCTTGAAAAGGTCGAACGAGTCTATTCGACCACTGCAGAGGTCGAATGGCACAGTCTATATATAGTTTGAGTTTTGTTTTGCAAGCGAAGTCTTGGTCATTCGGTGTAGAATTTGTGTGTGTTTTCATAGGTGAGTCTAGAACCTTCTGAAAGAGTCTTTCATTGTAAAACTAAGCCTTTATTGTTTATGATCAATTGTTTATCAATGAGAATGATTACTAAAATGAATCTTGTTAGTACATGATGTCCCTATGCTAGTATACATGATGTTTGGTTAGTATTTAGGGTGTTTGGGTGTGTTTGGAAGAATTTTGGTTCTTGATTGGTGCTGAGGGCGAGTAGGAGGTTCCTACAGGAGATTAGGGTGGCTAATTGCCTGAATATCATGTAGTATAGGCCTACTCGCATGATTTTACATGTGGCATAGGATTCTACTCGCCTTACGTATACTGCACGAGTAGAAGGGGTATAAAAGCATCCAATCATTGCCCTAATCATTAGCTGTCACATCACACAGCCCCCAAACACCCTTCCTAAGGTCTGAAGGTCTGAGATTATCATTGTAAACACCTGAGCTCTGTTTTTGATTAATCAACACAACATTTGACCATATTTTGTGTGTGTTGATACCTTGTTTGTGTTTGTTTCATTGTCGTTTCTGCTATCCGAACCTTTTCAGATGATTCCGCACTCTGAATAGTCAAGCTCATGATTGTCGGGTGACCCGAAACTCGATCCTACAAGTGGTATCAGAGTCGAGGCTCTTATCATGAGTGTTTTGATAACAAAACAAGTTAAAACAGGTGGTTTTGTGTTAAAGTTGTAATTTTTAATCAAAAACTTGTTTTGAAACTTTGAAACTTGAGTTTTTCATAAAAACCCTCATTTTTCAAAATCTAAGTGTGTTTTAATGGATTAAAACGTGTGTTTTTATTAGGGGTTGCTTTAAAAGTGTTTTGGAAACTTTTCTAATCATTTGAAGATTAAACACATCGTTTTTGGTAAGATTTTGTGGCAACCGTCACCCTCGTCTTCTAGAAAGTTGTCAATTTTAGTCCTTTGCCTATTTTGAAGCTTCACCTCTAGTCCTCTTCAAATATTATTTTTTTAAATTAAATTTTTCTTTAAATGGTGTACGTATACATTTTGTATACGCACGTGTTGACTTATAAAACGTACTACAATCATCATGTTATCTTATAAAAGTTCTATTTTTAATTTAAAAAGTTTAGTTTAAAAATTTTATAGTTAGTTTAGCTAACTTGGTTAAGTTTTTGTAAACAAAAGTTAACAAAAAAAAACATATATATATATATATATATATATATATATATATATATATATATATATATAGACAAAAGATCAAATACAAACAACTTTTTCGTACGAACTGTACGAATCAAAGAAAAAAACACGCGGGCCGCGTATAACTAGAGTAATTATATAATTACTCTAGTTTTACGCGGCCCGCGTGTTTTTTTCTTTGATTCGTACAGTTCGTACGAAAAAACTGTTTGTACATGAACCTACCCATATATATATATATATATATATATATATATATATATATATATATATATATATATATATATATATATATAGTTAACCAGGAGGGACCATTCTTGCCAAAGTCACAAACTTTCAAAATTGAATCTTTTCCCCCCGTGCTGCTCGTTTTTCCGGCGGTACTATTCCGGCCACCGGAATCTAGCTCCGGCGAGGTGATAACCGCGTCAAAAGGTCTCAAATCGTTTTTCTTCTAATATGTAACTGCTTGTCATATAACCAAGTTAACCAGGAGGGACCATTCTTGCCAAAGTCACAAACTTTCAAAATTGAATCCTTTTCCTCTCGTGCTACTCGTTTTTCCGGCGGTACTATTCCGGCCACCGGAATCTAGCTCCGGCGAGGTGATAACTGCGTCAAAAGGTTTCAAATTGTTGTTTTTTCTAATATGTAACTGCTTGTCCATCATATTGTGTCAGTTTCGTGTATTAATTAGGCGTTTAAACATGTTTAAATCATGACTTAATCACGTTTTTTTTTGAGGTAACCATCGCCTCTTTAGGTTAAACTTAAACGTTCGGATTTTCTTAACAATACTATAAATTGACCTTTGCAATTCATTTCTGCACTTCCACCCATTCTAAACCCACAAAAAAATCCTTCAAAACACGTCCGGTACAAGTCTAAAAATCGAGTTTCTATGCGGGTTTTAAATCTTCAGTCACAGCCATGTAACACAACGTGAGTCCTTTTTTCTTATGCCGTTTTGTTCCATTACCCTTCCTTTACAAAAGCCCTATGATTTCTTGGTCTCATTCTATTGAATCGTGATTTATTAATCTTAGTGTAGGGTTAGGGTTCTTAAGGTTGATTTGGGGAAGAAGATGCATAGGAAACAATATTTATAATATTTCTTTTCTAACTAAAATCAACAAGCAAGTCTTTGGTGTAGTGGTTGTTAGGGTGTTGTGTGTTTGAGAGGACCGGAGTTCGATTCTGCCTTCCAACCTTTCTTTTTCTGCTTTTTTTATTTATTTTGTTTCTTATTTATTTATATAAATACCATTAAATCTTGAAATATTCATAATAAATCCATCTTTTGTCCAAAATTTATGAAATTTTAGGAGTAGCTTCTTGACATCTCATAGAAAATTATCATATTTTTATTTTTTGAAAAAATGAATTATTTTCATATTTTAATTGATTTAAATTGTTTTAATCATAATTAATTGATTAAAAATTCATTTTTAATGATTTTAATCTCAAAATTTTGGGAAATTGTTTCTAATCATCATGAAGTGAAATAAAAATTATTGGTTCAGAAAACACTTATTTTTATTAATTTTCCTATTTTTAATCATTTAAACATGATTTAATCTCATTAAATCAGTTTTAAATATAATTAAGTTTATAAAAATTATGAGAAAAATATTTTCATTAATTTACAATAGATAGCATCCATTTTCTATAAAAATAGAATTTTTGGATCATGTCTTGAATTATTGGTCTTATTTATGTTTAATTAGACATAATTGAACGTTTATTTATTTATACTATGCCAACATCTATTTTATAAATATTTTTCTTATAAAATAGAAATATTTCTTATGTTGGGAAGTCTTAGTTATTATTTGGATCATTGTGTAACTCATAACTATTTATTTATACATTAATGATTATTGTATTTATTTTAGTTTAGTTAAAGTATTTAACTAAATTATTTTGCCTTAATTATTCCAAAACCTATTTTACCCAAATATTCAATTGGTAATAATTATGTTACCTATATCATATTTACATTGTTCAAAAAAAACCTATATCATATTTACAAACTTTGGTATATTATTTTAATATACAACTTTTATATTAATTCGACTTATCATAAAAACTCTAATTCCCCAAATCGACTTAGCAAACCTTAATGCGTTAGACCTTAGATACTTTAGACTCTTAGACATTTCCTTATTAGTATTCATATACATTATAGGTTGAATTCCTCAGAATTCCCATTACTTAGCTCACGACCGCTTGATTTGGATTTTGATCGCTTTCGCAAACTGTGAGTATATCTTTTCCCTTTTTACTGTTTTTACTATTTTGGGGTGACTCATGTATCCTATTATCAAGTTTCTATTTCTTGTTACTAAAAAGCAATTCGTATGTGTGTTTGCTTGTGTTATTTGTGTATCTATGACTTGTCAAATCATTAACCATTGCGGCCTAGCATTTCAATGAATAGATCTATGGTATATACCCTTGTAACTCTGTTGAGAGTCCTTGTCATTGCTATGTGTTTCATTACTACTGTTACTAGCGCATACTATATATATTTCATTTCATTTCAGGGTTGATTTGACCTGGATACCACTTATTACATTTTGCAAAATAACACATGAATTGCTAAATTTTCCCTACTATATGTATCAAACGGGTATGCTCACCAATACATTATTGTATTGACCAAATTATTTTCGTACATGTTTCAGGTTCTTATGAGATCACTTCTAAGCTTTTGGAACTTAGACTTAGATTGAGATTTACTGTATTTTAGTTTTAGATTGTTGTATTCCTTCCAATGCAATAAATTATTCAGTTCAATGTATCAAAATTTACATTTCTAGTCCATGAGCTATTGAACAATCTTCACTACGTGACACCTCGATGTTTCCTCCATCGGTTGGGATGTTACTCCCACATCTCCTGTAGACAGGAGAGATCATGGTTCATAAGTAATGTCCTGCCTCATAAATCACCAACGCGTTTTGGGCTTAGTTGGATGTGAAGCACATGAAAACTCCACAGTTAAGCGAGCTCAGGTGGGAGTAGTATTAGGATGGGTAACCTCCTGGGAAGTTTTCACTCGAGCAACCAAAAACAAATCCGTGAGCTTCTAGTGGGCAAAGCAGACAATATTGGATGATATTAGAGGCGGGGTGTTACAGATTGGTATCAGAGCCACTCCTGTGCCATCTGGGATGGTGGGGCAAACCTCATCGATGACGATGAGTCCCTAGGGGGTGATTGTAACACCCTAGGCATATCCCACATCTTCTGTGGATAGGAGAGATCTTGGTTCATAAGTAATGTCCTGCCTCATAAATCACCAACGCGTTTTGGGCTTAGTTGGCTGTGAAGCACATGAAAACTCCACAGTTAAGCATGCTCAGGTGGGAGTAGTACTAGGATGGGTGATCTCTTGGGATGTTTTCACTCGAGCAACCAAAAACAAATATGTGAGCTTCTAGTGGGCAAAGCGGACAATATTGGATGATATTAGAGGCGGGGTGTTACAGATTTTCAAGCAAAAATGGCAGTTTTTGTGAAAAAGTGAGTCTCAGACCTGCAGCACATGATTAGGAATACTTCAGGCGATTAAAATAGCCCACTCGCCTCCTTTTCAGGTGATTGGAGTCTACTCGAGTCCTTTCTTCAAGCGATTAGGGGCTACTCGTGTGATCTTACATGTGGGATAACTTCTAATCACCTGACAAACCCTAATCACATGAAACTCCTACTCGCGTCACTGTTTAGAGATGGATGTTGAGACACTGTTCCTGTATCCCATTCAACACCTGAAGTTAGAAGAAGATCAAGCTGTGAAGTTTCAGCCGGTGATACGTTTCTGCCATGCTAACAAGGTTCATGTTGGATGCGACTGGTAGAGAATTACAAGGATCAGGAGGGCGTTAAGTTGAAGACTAAAGATGTTGCTGCTTGTGAAGTTTTTGTCTGTTTTGATTAGTTTCTTGTATAGTTGTTTGCTACTTTATGATGTTTGTCTTTATGTCTTTTGTACGTATACTAGCTATGTCCAAGGGGGAGTCTATTTATACATGATGTCCCTAGGCTAGTATACATGATGTTTGGTTAGTATTTAGGGTGTTTGGGTGTGTTTGGAAGCATTTTGGGTCTTGATTGGTGCTGAGCGCGAGTAGGAGGTTCCTATAATCGCCTGAATATCACGTAGTATAGGCCTACTCGCATGATTTTGCATGTGGCATAGGATTCTACTTGCATGAAGTATACTGCACGAGTAGAAGGGGTATAAAAGCATCCAATCATTGCCTTAATCATTAGTTATCACATCACACAGCCCCCAAACACCCTTCCCAAGGTCTGAAGGTCTGAGATAATCATTGTAAACACCTAGGCTCTATTTTTGATTAATCAATACAACCTTTGACCACATTTTGTGTGTGTTGATACCTCGTTTGTGTTTGTTTCATTATCGTTTATGCTATCCGAACCTTTTTAGAGGATTCCGCACTCTGAATAGTCAAGCTCGTGATTGTCGGGTGACCCGAAAGTCGATCCTACAAATGTTTACGTGTTCTGATTTGTCTAATATGATTTTGCATGTGATTTAGGGATTCCACGCCTAAATTGCTCTACTTGTATGATTACGTAGTTGATTTCTTAATATCATTGAAATCTATTAACATTTGAAAATTTCAGATCAAATTAACTGATTTTTGAAGAAAAACCGTTTTTCAAATGGGTCAGGTCGAATCAGAAAGTTCTAGGTCGATCCAGTGACTTTTTTTTGTTCGAATCAGTGGTTTTTAGGTCAAACCAGTGGGATTATAGGTCGAACTAGGTGTTTATTCTTCATTCTGAGTGTGTTGTGTTTCCATTCGAACCTTTGGTTTCCATTCGACCTTAAGGGAAGTCGAACCAAGTCATTGATTAGGTCGAACCAAGTCTTTGTGTTACGGTTTCTCATTCGAGTCAATCTTTGAGGTCGAACCAACTCACTTTGCTTGATTCGAACCAGATTCTGTTTTCCATGATTTTCTAAGTGTTGATATTCCAAGCATCATGGACAACATTTGGGGATTTCTGATGACACCTAGACCTCGTACAACACAACAACAACATGCTCCTAAGAATCCTTGGGCTGTTGCATCACAGAAGACGAACACACAACCAACACAGTCGATTAATTACCTTGCCGTACCAAGTTCAACACCACCGACTGTTACTCCATAACAAATGCCAAACTATTGGGGAGTTGCAGCCGCAACGGTTAAGAATCAGACTTCAAATGCAATTACTACTTTGATCAATGACTTATCATCAGGTAGTGGTAATCGTCCGCCAAAGTTGTTGGATATGTTAGAATATTATCTATGCTAGAAGAAGTTCAAGATTCATTTGGAAGGTATGGGATTGGAAGGTGGAGAGGCCTGGCAAATGATCATGAAGGGATATAGTCCGCCAATGGTTGAGAACACAAATGTACCCATTCCTCTCGAAGACTTAAAAGATGACGAGAAGAAGAAGTTTGCTGTTGAGAAGAAGGCGCTTTCTCAATTGTCTCACGCCTTAACCATAGATTTGTTACATCAGTTTGGATCATGTACTACTTCAAAACAATTATGGGATTGTTTGAAAAATCGACATAATGGTAATGACAAGACGAGAAGACTTTGCATGGAAGAGTTAAGAAAGGAGTTTGAGAATTTTATTTATGTGGGGAATGAAACATTGAAGGAACTTTTTCCAAGATACTGTCATTTGTTGTCAGAACTATCGAATTATGATATTAACATTCCTATGACAGAATTAGTGGACAAGTTTGCTGATTCGTTGCCTCCGTATTGGGGACAACATGTTGAAGTACTGAAGGAAAAAGATTCTTATCAGTACTGGTCCATCTATGAATTCATAAGAAGTTGGAGAACAAAGAAATGGAAGAAAGGAGGAAAGCTAAAAGAGCACAGTTTCCACATAATCCAGAACTGTATCATGCTACATTATCTTCCTCTGTGTCTAATCCATCAGGAGGAGCGAGTGTTGCACCTCACATTGCTTGTGTATCAAATGTTGTTGAACCACAAAGGAGTCTGATCAACTAATTCGCTCCAGGACCGACATACAGATCAACTTCTTTCATACCAACTCAATCTCAAATGTTTGCAGCTTGTTATACATCATCTGTGAGTACACCTCAACAACAACGATAATATGTTGCTCCAGTGATGACACAAGCATCCTCAAGCCAAAGTCGAATTGTGTTGGAAACCTCCAACATGAACAATGTGACTGTAGAAGTGGCACAACAACAGATTGCTCTAGTTTCAGAAATGGTCGCTTCGTACAACGGACTGGTGGCAAGTCAGATAGGAAACAACAATCTGACAAATGAGGATTATGCCCAGATCGACAAGGAAGAGATGGAACTGATCGATATTCAGTGGGCATTTGCAAGTGTGATGAGAAGAGCTATTGAGTTCATAGTGAAGACTGGCAGAACTGATCTCGCTACTTCACCAAACCCTACCTATAGTTTTAACAAAGCCAAGGTGACTTGTTTTAACTGTGGAACTCGAGGACATATTAAGAGAGAATGTACCCAACCAATGCAACAAGGTAACCGAAGCCCCTTTAACTCTAATTACAAAACCGTCAATCACAAAACCAAGTTACCTACCAATGCCAAAACAACAACAACAAAAAAATTATCAAAACCGACAAAACACCTCTCAAAATACCACAACAAGATAAACATCTACTACCAACCAAAACAAAACTACACCTAATCCAACCAGAACCATTGTTCCTATTTCTACACCAAACACTCAACCGCAGAATGAGAATCAGGCGTTGGTGATACAGAAAGATAAGGGTTTTGATTGGAACAGTATGCAATTGGGTGTTGAAGAGGTTACCGGTGGTAATGTAGCATGTTTTGCGCAAGAGATGGTAAAGGAGGAGCCGGTGATAGTTGATGATGATTTGGATTCTAAGAAGGTATCTGAAGTTGTGATTGAGGAGGTAATTGAGGAGGTTCCAGAAAATGTTGCTAAGAAGGTTGAAGAACCGGTTACTGGAACGATTTCAGGGATGATTATTGTTTTTGTTGTTGATATCTCTGATGAGCCGGAGTCTGTATATTCTGATTTAGAAAGCGAATCTGACTCGGAGGCTAGTGTTAATTCTATTGATGACAACATTGATCAATTGCTAGCCGAAGCGGATTTATAGATGACGAGGAAGTCATGCATAGTGGATGATGCTTTCACGAAGATTGATTATTCCAAGTTCTTTGCAGGAAAGGAAGCTCACTTTGCATTGATGGCCATGACAGATCCGCTTAAACCGGTAAGTTCTAATTCTACTTCTAGCGATAAATATTGTGCTTCTTGTGATAGATTAAATGATGAGGTTACGAAACTTAAGCATCAGCTTGAGAGTGCTAAAATCGTCATTCAATCATATCGCAAGGACGAGCATGATTTCAACAAAACACTTGAGGGTTACAAAAAGGATGTTTCTGAATTAACTAAAACCCTTTCTTTGAAACAAATAGCCATTAATAAAAACATTAATGAAATCGAAGAAACTAAATTGGAATTGGCTAAAGTCAAGTGTTTTGCTGAGAAAATCAACAAAAAGCTAGAGAGTTATAAGCATGTGGCATATGTTTTGGACCACATTGTTGAGGAACCATCACAATCCAGTAGCGCAAACTACAAAGCTGTTCTTTCCCAGTGTTATTTGAAAATCATAATCTAAATTCAGTAACACCAGAGAGTTCAGTAAAATCGGATTCCTCATCGGATAACGAATCAAACACCTCAAGTATTGGTGATCCGAACTCCGATGTGAGACCTATTCTTGGATTGAATGATGAGGGAGTGGTAGCAGTAACTGATGATTCCGATACTGAATATGAGGAACCTAAGAAGAATGTTGATATTCCATTGGAAAATCACATTCGAACAACTAAGATAGTATCACCATCTCAGGTTTCACATACTTAGAAGAATGAACACAAAATGAATCAGTCAGTAAAGAAAGTGAAAAAGAATGATTCAGTTGACAAACCTGTGAAGGTTTTCTATCGGATGGAAGGATCTGATAATATAATCTCGGATTATGAATATCCCATACAGTTTGCCAATTATTCTCAAATTGAGAAAATATGGCAACAAAGTACCATTTGGTTTCCTAAACACGAAAGGACAAATGATATTCCTCCCTAACTTATTAGGCGACTGTATAGTGATGATTCTAAATAACCTAAGGTTCATGTCACTGAGTTTGTGAAGCCAAAAGAAAAGGTCAACGGATTTTATGAACCCGCTCCAGAGAGTTTAAGGCGAAAGTGTGTTGATAACCAACACCCGGTTAAATCATTCTCTAATCCTCATGCTAAGAATACTTTTGAAGAATACCGTGCATGTTTCGAATGTGGGGAGAGAGGGCATTTACTTGCTCACTGCCCATATGTGAGAAACAAGAGGCACGGAGTTAAGAGAAAGCAGAATCATAGGAATTCCGTGGATGAGTATTCTCATAGATAGTCTTTTCCACAAGGACAGTTTTACCCTCAAAGACAACAGTTTTCCAACCAAAATCATTTTTATCAACAGAGGGAAAACCTTCCAATGGTCTATGATAATAGGAACCGAATTGCCATGGAGAAAAAGCTGAAGAAACCAATGGTGAACTCAACTAATGATAAAAAAAAGGTTTACCCAAAACCTGCTGTGAAGTCATCAGTTGGACCTGTATCTGTTAAATCAGATAAGGTAGCTGTAAAAGCCCAAACTAACTCATACCACGATATCGGTCGTGGCCAGGAGAGATCGTTGGTTCATAAGTAATGTCTTGCCTCTTAAATCATAAACGCGTTTTGGGGCTTAATGTTAGTGGATGAGAGGAGAACTCCACAGTTAAGCATGCTCAGGTGGAGCAATTTCAGGATGGGTGACCTCCTGGGAAGTCTCCATCGGGGCGACCAAAAATTGTAAGATCCCACATCGGTTGAGAAGGAGAACAAACACTTCCTTATAAGCGGTGGGGGAACCTTCTCTACCAGACGCGTTTTGGCCAGTCCTTCGGGGGTGAGACCAATGCAAAACCATGAGCTACGGCAAAGCGTACAATATCGTGGTACGGGTTAGCTTGGGCTGTTACAGATGGTATCAGAGCCGGGGCTCGGATCGGTGTGCCAGTCGTGCCTGCGAGGACGCTGGGCTCCCTAAGGGGGGTGGATTGTAAGATCCCACATCGGTCGTGGCCAGGAGAGATCCTTGGTTCATAAGTAACGTCTTGCCTCTTAAATCACCAACGTTTTTTGTGGCTTAATGTTAGTGGATGAAAGGAGAACTCCACAGTTAGGTGTGCTCAGGTGGGAGAAGTTTCAAGATGGGTGACCTCCTGGGAAGTTTCCACCGGGGCACCCAAAAACAAATCCGTGAGCTCTGGGTGGGCAAAGCAGACAATATTGGTGGTGAGAGGGGCGGGTGTTACAGATGGTATCAGAGCCACTCCTGTGCCGTTCGGGATGGTGGGTGTGTACCTCATCAGGTACGATGAGACTCTAACAGGGGGTGAATGTGACACCCCAGGAAAATCCCACATCGGCCGTGGCCAGGAGAGATCTTTGGTTCATAAGTAATGTCTTGCCTTTAAATCACCAACGCGTTTTGAGGCTTAATGTTAGTGGATGAGAGGAGAACTCCACAGTTAAGCATGCTCAGGTGGGAGCAGTTTCAGGATGGGTGACCTCCTGGGAAGTTTCCACCGGGGCACCCAAAAACAAATCTGTGAGCTCTGGGTGGGAAAAACGGACAATATTGGTGGTGAGAGGGGCCGGGTGTTACAGTAGCCAAGAAAGTTTCTTTCTCAATCAATACAAAGAAACCTATTGAGGTTAAACAACCTCAAATAAGTATTCTTAAATGTTCGGAACAGACTTGGACACCAAAGGGTTCTCCAGGTGCTTCGACATCATCTGTTAATGTTCAGGTTAAGAGTGAAGAGATTTTTAATAACCATAAAACGGTTGATTCAAAGTTGAAAGTTTTTGAGAAGGATTCTTTGAAACTAAAATTCAAAGACCCAAGACCAAACAGGCTTGGGTCCCTGTTAAAAACTAATCTTGTTTTTGAATTGTGCAGGGAGCTCCAGGTGGCCCTGTTAGTAGTCTCTGAATTGTCGACAGTGGAGCTTCTCGGCACATGGCTGGTGATATGACGCTACTCTTTGATATCAAGAATATTAATGGAGGATATGTAGCGTTCGCTGGGAACAAAGGATGGTATATTACGATGGAAGGCAGTGTTAGTAATGGAATTGTGAGTTTTGAACGGATATCGTATGTGAAGCAAATTGATTATAATGTGCTAAGTGTGAGTCAGATATGTGAGAAGAAGTTTTCCGGACCCTTTGATGACAAATCTTGCTACATCTTGAAGCTAGGTTTTGTTATTCCAAAGGAGTGGATCATGCTAAAAGCTCCAATAGTGAACAATCTGTGCATTCTTGACATGAGAAATGCAACCACAACTCAGGGTCAAGTCACATGTTTTCTGTCCAAAACTATTGAAAAAGAATCTATTATGTGGCACAGAAGGATGAGGCATATTCACCTAAGAAAAATGAATAACTTGGTGAAAAACGGACTTGTTGAAGGAGTAAATGTGAAACATTTTCATCTAAATGATAAATGTGTGAGTTGCAAGAAACGGAAATATCACAAACAGTCCCATAAACCTAAGAAAGTAAACTCATTTGAATTTCCACTTGAATGTTTACACATGGACCTTCTTGGACCTGTTAAGCGTAAGAGTATCAACGGTGATCTTTACTGTCTTGTGGTTACTGATGACTACTCAAGATTTTTGTGGGTGATGTGCATGCAACGCAATAGTGAAACGTTTAATAATCTGAAAGTTCTGTTTACTCAGTTGGAGAATATCTATGGTTTAAAGATCAAACAAATTCAAAGTGACAACGGGACGGAGTTCAAGAATTCTTAGATTGATGCATTATGCGAAACAAAGGGTATTCATCAGGAGTACAGTGCTCCATATACTCCACAACAGAACAGTGTTGCAGAAAGAAAGAACAGGACTCTAATTGAAGCGGCACGAACTATGCTTGCAGATTCTAATCTTCCGGTTATGTTCTGGAATGAAGTTATTCATGCAGCATGTTACACATTGAATCGCGTGTTGATTGTGAAGAAGTTTGGTAAAACTTCTTATGAATTGCTTAACAAACGAAAGCCGAATTTAGAGTTTCTAGAACCATTCGGGGCACCATGCACGATGTTGAATCCTAATGAGAAATTTGGTCCAAAAGCTGAAGAAGGTTATTTTGTTGGATACGCGACACCACTTAAACGCGTATTTAACAAAATAACTAAACAGGTTGAAGAGGGGGCGAATGTTTATGTTCAGCGCTACACTCAGAATGTTCAAGGAAGTGGGCCCGATTGGATGTTTGACTACAAGGAATTATTTGAGTCATTAAATCTAGAAAGCATGGTTGAAGAAGCTGTTTTACGATTATATTACGAGTGTGAGAATGCAGTAACTTCACCGTTAGTGCGTCCGATCACCGTAACTCATCCAGCAACAGCTTCTAATGATACCAATGCTCTTGTCACTAAAGAAGAGGTTTTCCAAGAAGCTTCAACAATTCTTGATTCATCTGAGTCAGAAGACAATATTGAAGTTTTCATTGAAGCTATCTTAGATTATGCTACAGTGTCACCTCCAGTGAATCCAAATCCAGACGTTGCATCTTCTTCTAATACGGGTAATGATCTGGAGACGGCAGATAATTTCAATGTTCAAGCGGTGGTTCTAGTTCCTGATCATCCAGAATCTCGGATTCATCAGATTCATCCGCTTGAACAAGTTATAGGTGATCCTGGTAGTAGTGTCATGACAAGAGGTCAACTCAGACGTGCAACTTCATATGATAACATTGGAGCCCTTGCCCTATATACTAAGATACAGAAATCAGGTTGTCAAAATGATTGGTCTTTTGCTTGTTATGTTTCGCAGGTTGAGCTGAAAACATATAAGGAAGCTTTATTAGACGAATCATGGGTGGATGAAATGCAGCAAGAACTACAACATTTTAAGAAACTTGAAGTCTGAACGCTTACAGATTTACCACCAGACCGGAAGAAGATTGGCACAAATTGGGTATTCATGTGCAAGAAAGATTATCGAGGTGTAATTGTCAGAAACAAAGTTCGATTGGTCGTTCAAGGATTTTGTCAAACAGAAGGAATTGATTACAATGAAGTCTATGCACCGGTTACGTGCATTGAAGCAATTCGAATGTTTCTTGCGTATGCATCCTACATGAAGTTTAAGGTGTATTAGATAGTTGTAAATAGTGCTTTTCTATTTGGTGTAGTCAATGAAGAAGTATATGTTGGGCAACCACCAGGTTTTGAGGATCCTATTCACCGGGATAAGGTTTACAAGCTAAACAAAGCTTTGTATGGTTTGCACCAATCTCCAAGACAATGGTATGAGGGGCTTAGGACATATCTTCTCTCTAAGGGATTCAAACGAGGATTGGTTGATTGTACCATATTCACAAAACGAACAGAGGGTGACTTGCTTCTTGTGCAGATATATATTGATGACATTATATTTGGTTTTACTAATGAACTTTTATGTAGGGAATTTGAATGTGTTATGCAGGAAAAGTTCGAGATGAGCGCTATGGGAGAAATGCAATTCTTTTTATATTTGCAGGTGGATCAATTGACATTGGGCATCTTTATTCACCAGATGAAATATGTTTTTGAAGTCTTGAGCCGATTTTAGATGGATGATTCAAAGCCTATGGATACTCCCATACAACCCAATCATAGGATTGGAGTTAATGCTAAGGGGGATGCTCACAGATCCCTTTACATATAGAGCCATCATTGGATCTTTGATGTATTTGACTGCATCCTGGCCAGATATAATGTTCACGACATATCTTTGTGCTAGATTTCAATCGAAGCCGAAACAGAGTCACCTTACAGCTGTCAAGCGAATCCTACAATATCTAAAGGGTTGTCCCTCGCGTGGACTATGGTACCCTAATGATGATAATTTTGACTTTATTTCTTTTAGTTATGCAGATTTTGGCGGATGCGATATTGACGCAAAATCCACAACGGCTGGATGTCAATTTCCTGGGATTCGGCTTGTGACCTGGCAATGCAAAAAGCAGACAGCAGTTACACTATCTACATGTGAAGCCAAATACGTGTCAGCCTTGAGTTGCTGTTCACAGGTTTTATGGATACAACAAGAAATGCTCGACTACGGTTTGCAATTTCTTAAACCCCCATTCATTGCGATAATGAAGCAACCATCGCACTCATTAAAGACACTGTTAATCATTCTAAGGCTAAGCATATCTGAATTAAGTATCACTTTATTCGCGATTGCTATGCTAAAGGATTAATTCACATGGTCAAAATCCACACTGACTATCATAGAGTTGATCTTTTTACCAAACCATTTGACAAATCACGTTTTGAATTTTTACTAAAAGCTAATTGTATTAAAGAAAAACAAGACTGATCTTCACATCGGTTTATCAATTTTATTTTGTTTCAGAAAATTAAAAATCCAAAAATATGTTTTTAATTTCAGGGGAGGCATTTTATTTAGAAAAACCAAAAACATTGAAAATTTGAAATATCATAAAAATCAGAAAACCCAAAATGATTTTTCCCGAGAAAAAGAGGAAATGATAGTACATCAGTGAGGTTCTATTACATGCTAAATATTTGAAAAGTCATATGCTTGATCAGTGTTGACTTTGTGTGATGTGCTAATAGGCTTTTAGGCTTATTACTGCGTGCCTAATACATACATATCAAACTATTTATTATGTGGTTGAACACCTCATGGGCATATGGTCTTGGTAGCGTAATTTCGTTTGATAGGGTATTGTACGAAATTCGGTGGTTTCGGGTTGTTATGTTATTTGTTATCTGGGGATAGCCTATCTGATCTTTTGTCGTATTGATTTGTAGACCTAGATCAGGTAGGGTATCTTAATAAAAGAGCTTTAAGGCCAAAACCCAAAGTTACCAAATTGAGGAACTTTAAATGTGTGATGATAATCAAAGATTATCTAATGCATCATATCTAATCACTGATGGAAATCATGATTGATATAAGACCTCAACCTGGTAGAGTGCACATGTTACTCTGTAGCATTGATTTGCTGACCTGTACACCTCTGTGCCTCATACCTTGTAATTACGGATAACAATAGCATAATCACGCGTTACAATGAATCTTTGTGCAAAATTCCTTGATACAGGAGTATGTCGTGTGTGTGGGAACCACAGGTGAATTACTTTATACTATAAATACCAGTATCAGTTTAAAGCATTGCATAACGGTCTGTATGTTAGTTTATGTGGATAACAATATCAACAGTTGCCAAAGTTACATTGTCAGTATAGTTGAAATAGAACAACGGTGTGATGTGATCTCTCATAAACTGATATGATCCTCTTACCGGAAAATCACAAAAAGTTTATTGCTTTCTGTTGATTTCGTTCATATACAAAAACCCAAAAAGATTTTTGGTGTGTTTTAACATAAATTTCAGAAAATCCTAAAGATTGTACATTTCTGCGTTATTTTCGATAACCGATGGTGAATGATGATCATTTTCTGAAGTTTGACAGACCAATTTGAGTTTTGTATCATTTAAATGAGAAGTGATGAAAGTTTGAAGGTGTAATTGGTTTAAAATGACAAAACGAGATTCGAATTTGACATTTGGTAAAAATTTCATTTTTCCAGTTTCCTATTCGACCTTTCGTTAGGTCGAATGAGATTCTATGGCTTTGATTCGAACCATTATTCAGAGGTCGAATGAGAGTGTTTATCTAATTAGTTTCATTCGGGCCAATTTATTTTCATTCGAACCTTTTAGTTGGTCGAATGGACATGGAATTTTTCTCATTCGAACCCTGTAAGTGTCGAAGGAAGGTTGTCTATATATATCAATCAACTCTTTCGAACCCCCACTTAAAATTTTTCAAAATTTCAATCTTAACCTCACCTTGTTGCTCGTTTGTTTTACACCTTTGTTTCTTGATCCTTGTGATTTCTTGATCATTTTAACATCAAAATCGCAAGTAATGATCCAGTATTCAGTCCAGAATCATTGTGCAAAGTTCTTGAACCCTAAACCTTTAATCTGTGCATTTAAACTGGGTTTGAACATGATTTGGACTTAGCTTAACCATTATCGATGGTTTTAGGGGGAGAATAACACAAAATCAAGTGTTTAAACGTGTTAATGATCAAAATCGATTGTTAAACCCTAGATTTTGGGGAAAACCATCTATAATTGTTTTAATTGATACAATTGGTCTTTGATAAATGTTAATCATTCATGTTAGGGTCATATAAAATCAAAATGTGATGTTGATTGTGGTTTAATTGTGTTTTGGTCATTTTGAATTGTTACAGTGGTCATTCAACCATCTAAAAGGGTCGAAGGAACAATTTTTAGGTCGAATGGAGTTTTTATTCTTCATTCGATATCATTTTTCCTCATTCGAACCCAAGATTAGGTCGAATGAACATTATGTTTGACCAAATTTCCAAATTGTTGAATTTTCATGTTTATTTGATTGTTTTTGCGGGTTTTAATGGCTGAACTGTTGGATCAGTATGCTCTTGATGTGTTGCTTGCTAGTGAACACTTATGTGTTTTGCAAGCTCAATCAGATTTGCACAGCGGAATGATTAAGTAAAGCTACACTATCAACAGGAGTTATTACTCCCCATGGATGTTTGAAATCTAAAGACAAGTTTTAATGAGAATCTAAGTATTGAATGTGAATGATAATAAATACTCAAACAGATTCTCAATAAATGAAATGGAAAGAACAATAAGAACAATAATAAGCTTTGAAGGATTTCTGTATTAATCAAAATCAATGTCTAAAACAGAGGGATGAACCCATCTATTTATAGACTTTACATATGCATGAACCTTGCCAAAAAGCAAGTCAGAAACAAGTTGCATTCTTGGAACTTGTACAAAAGATAAAGTAATACTAAACTAATAAACTACTGAAACATAAGTCGGTGAAAAAGATTCTTTACAAGAGCCGATGAATGACAAACTACTGATGAGTAGTTTGTCTTCAGTAGTTCTTCAGTGAACTGTCTGGTTAGACTTCAGAACTTCCGATACTTCTTCTACAGTACTTTAGTCTTCTTTCTTCAGTAGTTCTATACTTAGGATATTTTGCAGAAGTGAATTAGACTAAGGTTTACAAAAGTGGCTTCACCAATCCTTTTTGTCCTAACAATCTCCCCCTGGATTGATGAAGCCAAAACCTTTTCTAATTCTTTATTGTTTTTCTTCTGTCATTCACAATCTTCCATATCTCCTTGAACATGGAATTCTTCAATTGATTAAGCTGTTCATCAGTGAGAGATCCCCTTTGAGGTTCCAGATGTTGAATTGTAAGCAAGTCCTGAGTTGATAGTTTCTTTAGTTCATTCATTGACTTGTAGGCCTTTCTTGTAAGATCTCTTCTTGTCACCAATACTGAGTTGTCATTAGTAAAGGACCATCTGATGATCAGCACTTTAGACTTGTCAAAGTCTGAAGTATAGGGAACCATGCTGGATCCCTGGGATGTTCCTGAGTGTTGGATATTTTCTATTTCTGTGACTCTCAGGTGGGATTCACTTCTGTCTTCTTGTTGCACTACATCAGGTAATTTAAAGGTTGGTAAATGATGTTCAGTAACTACCTTTGTGTGCAGTCTGTCAGTGATAGTCTTCTGAATTTGGTAAGCAAATGTTGAAGGATCCCTAAATTGAGTTATCAGAGGCTTCTCTTCAATATCAAAGTCTCCTTGCACAACTGTGTTGCCTTCCAACAACACCATCTTGAAGTCAGTCTTTGTATTGTCCTCTGGTTTCTTCTTGGTAGCTGGTCTTTTAACACCAGAAGTTCTAACTACTGAAGGTGATACTTCAGAAGTTTTGAACTTCTCTGGATTAGCACCCTTGGCAGCCTTGTACTTCTTGTATGTGTCCAGTAGTCTATCTTCTTTCCATCTTGACACAGAGGCTTTTGAACCATAATCATTTGCTACCAGTTCTTCAATCATCTCAGCTCTCTTGGCTTTTCCATCTTTGTTTGTTGCAAGTTTGTGAGCAACAAGTTGAGCTCTTCTAGTCAGCTCATCCATTTAGAGCCCTTTGATTTAATAGGATTTTGTTTTGCTGTTCTTTGTTATAAAAGACACCAGTTGTTGTCTTTTGTCTTCTTCAGCAACTCTCTCTATTTCAGCTTGCCTATTTAACTCTGCTTCATAAGCTTGAAGCTTTTCATTTAAGCTTAGATCTTCCCTTGCCTCCAAGTTATTCCAGATCTCTTCTTCCTTAGCATTTCTTTGGGCTGCAATCAAACACTTCTCAAGTAGTTCTTTGGACATTGATAGTGGAGAAGGGTTCAGCACAGTCATTGTTGTAGTTGTTGTAGGCCTTGGAATAGGAGTTGGTTGTTGTTGTTCAGTTGTTTTGGAAGGCTCTTCAGCTATTTGTAGAGCAGGCAGCACCACGAACAATCAGACATTGAGAATCAAACACAGGCTCTTATTGATATTTAATAAGGGATTAAAAGTTCACTTTATCAACATCCATCACTTTAAGAGATATTTGACAAATCAATACTCTTTAAAATGGATCCTCATAATACTGGTTGAACAACCAGTACAAGAAGTTGTAGAGCAGGCAGCACCACGAAAACCATTGAACTTTGAACAAGTACATAATTATTGTCCTTGTATAGGAGAAGTCAGGAAATATGAAGAATTCTCTGGGATAATTGACTTTTTGAAGAGATACAGAGTAGTTTACGCTCTTGCTACACCGATGGCGATTACAGAGATCATCAAGTTGAGTTCTGGGAGAAAGCAACAATTACTTTATGGGAGATCAAGTCTATGATTGAAAGCAGAATACAAGGTCAACGAGTGCTTATAAGTGAACAAGATATTGGAGAGGCGTTGCAGCTTAAAGATTCTCCTACTGATCTAACAGAATTGTCATGGACTAAATAGAGAAAGTGTTTCTTGAGGATGTAATACAATGCTCCTATCACAGATTGATCATTTCATAAAGCCAAGCTGTTTTCGCAGTTCAAGTATTTACTTCAGGTGATCTTACATGTATTTGGACCAGTAAGTGGAGGATATGACGTGTTGTGGAAGAGTTTATGTTCATTGGTTATGTCTCTCATACTGAACAAATCTTTCAATGTGTCTGGAATGATTTTCCACCACATGATTGAAGTGTTACAAGGATTGAAGAAAGACAAGTCTTTGATGTATCCAAGTTTTTACAAATGGTGTTTGACAACAAGTATCCAGATTTGAGAAGAGATCCAGTGTAGATAGTTAATCAAGTTCATATGAATCAGACTACCTTGAATATGATGAGGATTTATAAGGGAGTTTCTGATGATCAGAAGTCACCATATAAGAATTTGTTTTGGCACTTGAGATCAGTTGCTTATATGGATCCAGGTCCAAATAAAGCAATAAATGAAAAGAGTGATTCGTATTCTGATAGCCCCCTATGTCATGTTGATAAAACTGCTAAATGGAAATGTCAAGTTATCAACAAGGGTGCTAAATCTGGAAAGGGAAATCAAAAGGTGGTTGAGGTTGAAAGCAAGAAGAAAGCAGTGCAAAGTAAAGGTAAAACAAAGACCTTACTTGTTGATGAAGAGTCCGCTGATTCTGAAGAGACTCAAGATGATGCTGAGTGGGATTCTGCCACAAAAAACTGCCAAGGTTACTAAATCTAAGGCCACCGTGATTGGTACACTTGAAGGCATGGACAAGATTGTAGAAGAACAGAGAACTAGAGTGTTAGATGATGAAGATTATGATCTTACTTGTGGTAATCTTGATTTTCAAGGTTCTCCTGTTGTGGGTGCCAAAGTCAAGAGAGGCAGAGGAAAAACAATGGCAAAGAAAGAAGCCCCTAAAAATAAAAGAGATAGGGAGATTGATTTGTTACTTGTTGGAAAGAAAGTACTAGTTGTTGGTAGTTAAAAAGCTACAACACCAGTCACATCCCCAGTTGCTAAAAAGAAGAAAGTTGTTCAGGAGGTTGTTACAACTGATCCATCATCCTAGATTGATCCTGAAAACTTTTCTGCTACTTTAAAGAATATTTTGGAAGAGATTTAGAAGAAAACTGCTAAACCGACTGCTACACCTATTGCTGAATCATCTACACCTTCGGTTAAAGGTTCAAGTGAAGTGATGGAAGCTGTGAACGCTCAGATTGCCAATGTGATGAAGGCATTTAATCAATAACAAGAAGAAATCAAACAAATGAATCAAGATGAAAAGACTATGTTGAAGATTGTTTTGTCTTCCAAAGCCAATCAAGATGAATTAGAAGCAAAAGTTAAGAAACTTGAAGATGAAAACAAGATGTTGGTTACTCGAGGAAAGAGACACACTAAGAAGATTAAGATGCTTCAGTGAGAATCCGGTTAAAAACCGAATTCACGGATCGAATACGCGAAAACAACTCGGTTTCAGACGGGGAATTCGAGACGAGACAGAAATACACGATAACAACGTCATCACAGATTCGTATTACTACATAAACGGTTACAGACACTGTCATCAGTAGGATAAACGTCTATCTCGTGGCCGGGGGAGGTCGGGCATGACCTCCCCCTTGAGAGCATTCAAAATACAAACTCAAATCACCAAAAAATAATAACACATGAGATTGCTATTTATAGTCCAAAACACCAGTTCCACGTTCGCCCTTTTATGATGGTCGAATGTGGAGTATTTCCACATTCGCCCGTTTAGACTGGTCGAATGTGGAGTATTTCCACATTCGCCCAGTTGATATGGTCGAATGTGGAAAACTTCCACATTCGCCCAATATGATTAGGTCGAACCTGGCTCAGTGTTTTGTTCTATATTAACAAATGCGTCAGATCCATAAAATGCCCTTATGGATCACCACAATCTCATGTAACACACTACTAAGACTCAACCCTAGTCTATTCGACAGTGACGTCCACAGAAAGTGCATCAACATTCAGATTGAGAATAAAGAGATGAAAGCTGAAAATAAAGATATGAGGAAACTAATTGATGATTTATACTCTAAAGCACCATAGTTGAAAGGAACAGAGGAGGAGGAAAAGGATAAAGAAGAAGAAAAGAAAGTTGATTATGATACTTCTAATGAGGAGGGTGAAGATGATGATTTGGATGATAGTTCGGATGATGATAATGATGGTGCAGGAGGAAAGGATGCTAATAAAGATAAAGAACCTATTTCAAAAGATTATGATGATGATGATGATCAAGATACTGAATAATTCAAGTTCAAGAACAGAGAATCAGATAAAGATGATACAGGTGAGTCTAGTGCAAAGAAGACACCTGGTGAAAATGTTGATGAAGATGAAAGTATCTTTTGGAATGAAAATATTCGAGCTTTATCTGATGAAGACAAGAAATTGTACAGACAAATGTTTGAAAAGAATGTTTGGATGATAGAGCTAACCTGGAGATTCCCTGAAATCTTTAGGAATGATGACATGAGGTTTGAGATCGAATACAATGATCCAGATCTTGAAGATGGGGAAGTATCTGCTACTGTTACAAAAGAAATATTTGATGGGATTGCCAAGCAGGTTGGGAAGTCTCTGGAAGAGATAATGCAAGATAAAGAGATTCCTGATATTCCAGTTAAAGAAGCAGGAAATGACTCTGATGACCAAGATACTCCAGTTTTTGAAGATATAGAGATTGAAGATCTTTCACATGAAGAATATCCTGAGTATTATAAACAGAAAGAAAATGTGGTGGGGGATATTGGTAGACACATGATGAACGGTGCTTCTGTAAATAACGATGATGTTGGATGGTTTGCTGAAAAGATGTCAAGGGAGAGCAGAACTAAATGGGATTTATTTAGGCCTCAATATCCTAAACGATTTAACAAGAGATATTGATCCCATTACAGGCAAGAAGAGAGTTACTTTGAAGTACAAGCCTCCTGTGGTGATGAAGAGGATACCTTTGATGCCTATCCAACAACACTTCAGCAATGAATTTGTGTTTTGATATTATGACTGGAAGACGGCTGAAGCAATGATTGTATTGAAAGACAAAGAGTACAAGAAAATACACATATTTGATCCAATGTGGATGATTAATTGCTCAAAAGAAGATATCAATATGTTGTATTTCATTCCAATTCACTTTGAAGTACAACTAGGTCGAATGAAGTTTCTTATGTATGTTTTCGTCTGGTTCGTACCTTGAAAAGGTCGAACGAGTCTATTCGA
This sequence comes from Ambrosia x helenae, assembly GCA_030844895.1. Taxonomy (NCBI): domain Eukaryota; kingdom Viridiplantae; phylum Streptophyta; class Magnoliopsida; order Asterales; family Asteraceae; genus Ambrosia; species Ambrosia x helenae. Next base: position 186,877 of record JAUTDX010000207.1, read on the forward strand.
CCTCTGCAGAGGTCGAATGGCACAGTGTATATATAGTTTGAGTTTCGTTTTGCAGGTGAAGTCTTGGTCATTCGGTCTAGAGTTTGTTTGTGTTTTCATAGGTGAGTCTAGAACCTTCTGAAAGAGTCTTTCATTGTTAAACTAAGCCTTTAATGTTTATGACCAATTTTTTTATCAATGAGAATGATTATTAAAATGAATCTTTATGTGTTATGATTTGTCTACTATCATTTTGCATGTGATTTAGGGATTCTGCATCTAAATTGCTCTACTTGTGTGATTACGTAGTTGATTTCTTACAATCCGATCCTCTACAAATACTCATGTGAAGTGGACTCCAAGCAGATTTAATGATATTTGTAACGATTTTGAGATTGACCCGGAGTGGGAACCGGAGTTGCCTGGGCCAAGTCATTCGGTGTTGACTCCCACCAATGGCAAAATCGCCTTGTATGAAGCCCACTTCACAAAGTGTGGGTTTCGTCTACCGGCTATCCATTTTCAGATTGACACGTTGGTGTCATATGGGACAGCGGTGACACAGCTGAGCGCCTTTGGGATGTTGAGGCTGTTTCATTTTGAGGCGAGCTGCTGCGCCTTAGACATTGAACCTACTGCTGACAGGTTTAATGTACTTTACTACATGGCCAAGTATGAAAGTTGGTTTACTTTCAAAGCACGCCCAAAGATGGCGCCCATTGTTTCCGCCGTCCTCTAGTCTCTCCATGACTGGAAGGAGAAGTACATTTTTGTTAAGAGGGGTGTGATTCCTATGGCCATGCCTTGGAAGGTACTTAGCGAGAAAGAGAGAATTTCCCCGCGCCAAGTCACGGCAGGATATGAATAGGAGCAGTGGTTTACTACCCTCATAACAAACACCTCTTCGTTGGAAGTGATGTCTTGCAAGGAGTCCTTGTTGTTTCTTCTTGGAATAAGTCGGTTGCGCCTGCGCACTGGACAGGAGCCCTACATCCGTGATGAGGGTAAGTATAACTTCATGCGCCATGTGTTATATTTTATAAACTGCTTAACAGATGAAAGCCAAACTTGGAGTTTCTAGAACCTTTCGGGGCGCCATGCATTTTGTTGAATCCTACTGAGAAATTTGGAACTAAAGCTGAAGAAGGTTACTTTGTGGGTTACGCGACACCACTAAAACGCGTATTCAACAAAAGAACCAAACAGGTTGAAGAGTGGGCAAATGTTGAAGTCCAGCGTTATACTTAGAATTCTCAAGGAAGTGGGCCTGATTGGATGTTTGATTACAAGGAATTATTCGATTCATTCAATCTAGAAAGTATGGTTGAAGAAGCTATTTTACGATTATATTACGAGTGTGAGAATGCAATAACTTCACCGTTAGTGCGTCCGATCACCGTAACTCCTCCAGCAGCAGCTTCTAATGATACCAATGCTCTTGTTAATGAAAAAGAGGTTTTCCATAAAGCTTCTACAACTCTTGTTTCATCGAAGTCTGAAGACAATGATGATGATTTCAGTGAAGCTATTTTAGATCATGCTTCAGTAGCACCAACAGTGAACCCAAATACAGATGTTGCATCTTCATCTAATACGGGTAATGATTTGGAGACTGCAGAAAATTTCAATGTTCAAGTGGTTATTCCTGTTCCTGATCATCTGGAATCTTGGATTTATTAGATTCATCCGCTCGAACAAGTTATTGGTGATCCAAGTAGCATTGTGATGCCGAGAGGTCAATTGAGACGAGCAACTTCACATGACAACATTGGAGCCCTAGTCCTGTATGCTAAGATACAAAAATCTGGTTGTCAAAATGACTCGTCTTTTGCTTGTTATGTTTTGCAGGTTGAACCGCGAACGTACAAGAATGCTTTACAAGATGATTCATGGGTTGAAGCTATGCAGCAGGAACTTCTACAGTTTCAGAAACTTGGAGTCTTGTCACTGACAGATTTACCACCAGACCGGAAGAAAATTGGTACCAAAAGGGTATTCAAGTGTAAAAAGGATGATCGAGGCGTAATTGTCAGAAACAAAGCTCGATTGGTCGTACAAGGTTTCCGTCAAACAGAAGGAATTGATTACAATGAAGTCTATGCACCAGTTGCGCGCATTGAAGCAATCTGAATGTTTCTTGCATATGCATCATACAAGAAATTCAAGATGTATCAGATGGATGTAAAGAGTGCCTTTCTGTATGGTGTGGTTAAGGAGGAAGTATATGTTGGGCAACCACCAGGGTTTAAGGATCCTATCCACCGGGATAAGGTCTACAAGCTTAATAAAGCTTTGTACGGTTTGCACCGAACCCCAAGACAATGGTATGAGGAACTTGGCACATATCTTCTTGACAAAGGATTCAAACGAGGTTTGGTAGACTGTACCCTGTTCACAAAACGAATAGAGGGTGATTTGCTTCTTGTTTAGATTTACGTTGATGCCATTATATTTGGTTCTACTAATGAACTTTTATGCGGAGAGTTTGAACGAGTCATGCAGGAAAACTTCGAGATGAGCTCTATGGGAGAAATGCAATTCTTTTTGGGCTTGCAGGTGGATCAATTGCCAACGGGCATCTTTATTCACCAGACGAAATATGTTTATGAAGTCTTGAGCCGATTCCAGATGGATGATTCAAAGCCTATGGATACTCCCATTCCAACCAATCACGGGATTGGAGTTGATGCTAAGGGATACCCTAATGATGATAATTTTGACTTTATGCTTTTAGTGATGCAGATTTTGGCGGATGCGACAAAGACGCAAAATCCACAACGGCTGGATGTCAATTTCTGGGGAACAGGCTCGTGACATGGCAGTGCAAGAAACAAACAGCAGTTGCGTTATCTACATGTGAAGAAGAATATGTGGTAGCCTTGAGTTGTTGCTCACAGGTTTTGTGGATACAACAACAAATGCGCGACTACGGTTTGCAATTTCCTAAAACCCCAATTCATTGTGATAATGAAACCGCTATTGCACTCACTAAAGACAATGTTAATCACTCTAAACCTAAGCACATCCGAATCAAGTATCACTTTATTCGTGAGTGCTATGCTAAAGGTTTGATTGATATGGTCAAAATCCACACTGACTATCAGAGAGCTGATCTTTTTTACCAAAGCTTTTGACATATCAAGATTTGAGTTTTTGTTAAAAGCTAATGGTATTAAAGAAAAACAAGACTAATTATCACCTCGTTTATCATATTTTATTTCGTTTCATTTTTGCTTTCATAAAAACCCAAAAATATGTTTTTAATTTCAGGGGGAGCATTTTCAGAAAAACTAAAAACATTAAAAATTTCAAAATCCATAAAAATCAGAAAATAAAAATGATTTTTCCTAGAGAAAAAGAGGAGATGATAGTACATCAGTGAGGATCTATTGCATGCTAAAGAATTGAAAAATGTCAAAATGCTTGATAAATGATAATTTTGTGTGATGTGCATATAGGCTTCATAGACTTATTATTGCGTTCCTGATACATACATACCAAACTGTTTCTCTATGTGGATGAACACCTCATGGGCATATGGTCTTGGTACCGTAATTTTGTTTCATAGGGTTTGTACAAAATTCAGAGGTTTCTGGTCGTTATGTTATTAGTTATCTGGGATAGCCTCTCTGATATTTTGTCGTAAGGTTGTAGATGCAATTGTGCGACTAGTGCTTCGGATTGAACAATAAATATGTTTTGTGATTTGTCGTTGGTGCGAAGGAAGTTTTTAGAAGGTGCGAAGGAAGATCAGAAGGTGCGAAGGAGGAAGTTTTGATCGAATGTGATTTATGTTTTTGTATAGCTTGGTTTGACCAGTTAGTTTGGGCGAACCTGCACATTCGCGTGAACAAAGTGGGCGAATGTGCAGTCTATAAATAGTCAAGCTTGATTTTTGAATGTAACTTTTTGTCATATTATTCCCTCCACTTTCTGATATTCTCTCTAGAAGTTTATTTAGCTCTTTTCACGTTCTTACCCTGTTTGTATCAATCTTTAAACGTGTAATCGAGTTTATAATTAATGAAAAGCTTTTGAAAATGATGATTTACTTGTTTTGATCTGTTTGACTATTATTTTGTGATTGTTTTAGGGATTCCGCACCTAAAACTAACTTGTTTGATCATTCTTTGTTGTTATACGATCCATACATACGCATACAAAGTGGTATCAGAGCCATTCTGGATCAAACAACCACAAATTAATAGTTTCTCAGTTGATTTGGACCCAATTTTGGTCAAAAAGTTTCTGTTTTCAATGAACAAACTAATTTGATAAGATTTTGATTGATTACAACTTGATTTCAAGGTTAAATTGGATAATTCTCTTCATTAAAGTTGTTCCAAATCAATTCCGATTCAAAACCTGATTTAGATCATCAAAATCTTTCAACATTTGATAAACATGATCAAAATTAACGGATTTTCAAAGAATAACCGTTTTTTGAATTATCAGGGGTTGAACGTAGATTACAACTTGTTCATTCGCCCGGTTGGTGTTACATTCGACTGATCGAACGGTCGAAGGAGAAGGAAAACGGTCGAACGAGAGAAGAAAGCGGTCGAAAGAGATTTTGTGATATCAGTCCACATTCGTATAAATCAAAACGGTCGAAGGAGAAGATTATTTCTCATTCGCACGTTCGATAGTACAAAAGAGTGTCCTGTTTTAAAACATTTCTAATCTTTTTGTGTTTAAAACGTTTACAGGTTAAGATGTGGAACTTCCCAACAACGCCAAGACCTTCTCAAGCACCACAACAGCAGACAACACAAGATCCATGTTCAGTTGTAGCCCAGAAGACTAGTCCACCATCTCAGCCAATCAATTACATGGCTATGACTAGTTCGGCTCCTCAATAAGTTGTGCAACCATTACAACAACCAATTGACAACTATTGGGGAGTAGCAGCAGCTGCCGTTCATTCGCAGACGACCAATGCTATATCCACACTTATTCATGATCTATCATCAGGAAGCGGCAATCGTCCACCAAAGCTCATGGACATGAAGGAGTACAACACATGGAAGACAAAGTTCAAGATCCATGTGGAGGGACAAGGACTTGAGGGAGCCGAAGCATGGCAGATGATAGTAAAGGGTTATGTTGCTCCTATTCTGGAGAATACTGGAGAACCGATACCGTTGGAGAATTTGGCTGATGATGAGAAAAAGAGGTTTGCGATCGAGAAGAAGGCGTTTTCTCAGTTATCCCAAGCGATCAACAATGATTTGCTGCATTAGTTTGGATCGTGTACTACATCTAAACAACTGTGGGATATGCTGAGAAACCGACATGATGGTAATGAGAAGACAAAGAAGCTGAGAATGGAAGAGCTTCGGAAAGAATTTGAGAACTTTAGTTACATGGGCAATGAGACTCTAAAAGAGTTGGTTCCACGGTATTGCCATTTGCTCAAAGAACTTTCGAGCTATGAGATCAGCATACCGATGTCAGAACTAGTGGATAAATTTGCTGATGCTTTACCACCATACTAGAACCAACACATTGAAGTGTTGAAGGAAAAGGATGCATACCAGTATTGGACTATCAACGAGTTCATTCAAAAGCTGGAAAACAAAGAAATGGAGGAGAAGAGGAAAGCCAAGAGAGCTCAGATTCCACAAAATCCAGATCTGTATGTGAGTGGTACATCTAACTCTCTTTCTGCTTCAAGCACTACTTCAAATGTTGCTCCTCACATTGTATGTGTATCCAATGTTGTTGAACCCACAAAAGCACCAAACAACTATCTTGCCCAAACTTCATCATACACACCACAATCTTATCAAACACCAAACTTTATTCCACCTTTTTCACCATTACAACAAGCTGCCTGTTACACAGCAAGTCAACCTCAACAACAACAACAATATCCTCCTCACATGAATCAGATGCAGATTACTCAAGCACAATCAAATCAAAGTCCGATTGTGTTAGAGACTTCTAATCTTAACAATGTGACTGTTGAGATTGCTCAACAGCATGTTGCTTTAGTTTCTGCTATGGTTGCATCATACAACGGTTTGGTTGCGAGTCAGATTGGAAACAACAATCTCACCAATGAGGACTACGCACAAATCGATAAAGAGGAGATGGATCTTATGGACATACAGTGGGCATTTGCTAGCATAATGAGGAGAGCCACTGATTTTATCCAGAAGACTGGAAGAACTGACCTTTCAAATTCTCCAAACACCACTTACGGCTTCAACAAAGCCAAGGTTACATGCTTCAATTGTGGTGAGAAGGGTCATTTTAAAAGAGAGTGTACACAGCCAGCACAGCAAGGTAATCGAAACCCGTTCAATTCAACCTACCAAAACAGACAAAACCAAAACCAAAATCAAGTTTCATACAACAGTCCCAACATCTCAAGCTTTCAACCCCAAAACAACTACCAAAACCATCAACACACACAACAAAATACCAACACTAGACAACCCACAACTCAAAACCAACCTCAACAAAATCCAAACCGAACCATTGTTCCTATCTCTACACCTAACACTCAAAACCAAAACCAAACTGACAATCAAAACCAAGCACTTGTGATTCAAAAGATGAAGGTTTTGATTGGACGGGTATGCAATTGGGAGTGGAGGAGATTACTGCTGGAAATGTGGCTTGTGTGGCACAGAAGATGAGTCTGGATGAGAATGAGGAGATTGAAGAGGAGGTTGTGATAGAGAAAGTGTCGGAGTTGAAAATAGAGGAAGTGAATGAGGATGTGATTGCTGAGAGTGAAGACAAGAAATCTGGAATGATTCTTGATTCTGTCACGGATGTTGGAGAGCACTATGATTCAGCTTATTCGGATATGGAGAGTGATTCTGATTCGGAAGCTAGTGTGAATTCACTAGATGATGACATTGATCAATTGCTAGCTGAAGCTGATTTCCTTATGACCCGCAAATCGTGCATGGTGGATGATGCGTGCACCAAGATTGACTACTCCAAATTCTTCGCAGGGAAGGAAGCTCACTTCGCGTTGATGGCAATGACAGAACCTCCTAAACCGGTAAGTTCTGAATCTCAATCTAAAGTGTGTGTTAAATGTGCTGATTTTGAAAAACTGACAGACGAAAATAAGCTTCTCAAGGTACAACTTGAGAGTGCCAAAATAAACTGTCAGATTTATCAAAAAGATTTAAAAGATTTCAACAAAGTTCTTGATGGCTATAAAAAGGATGTGTCTGAACTCAAAAAGACTTTGTCAATAAAACAACTTGCCATTAATAACTATATTAATGAAATGGAAAACACCAAGTTAGAAATGGCAACCATCAAGTGCTTTGCTGAAAAAGTGAACAAGAAGTTAGAGAGTTATAAGCACATTGCATATGTAGTTGACCATATCATAGAAGAATCCTCCCAGTCGAATAGTGCAAACTATAAGGCGGTCCCATCTCCGGTGTTGTTCGAAAACCATAATTTACATGCAATACCACCGGAGACTTTAGTCAATTCTGACTCCACATCAGAAAACGAGCCCAACACTTCCAGTGTCGGAGACCCGTATTCTGATGTGAGACCTGTTTTGGGAAACAATGAGGGTGTGGTCGCTGCAGATGATTCTGATGAAGAAGATGAACAATTTGAGACGGTTGAAAATGATAGTGATATTCCTGATGAAAATTATATAATCACTACTGAGCCAGTCTCACCTTCTCAGATCGTTCATCCCATGGCAAATGCTCATCGAAAGAATGTTGTTAAGAAAACTGAAAAGTCTGTTGGTAAGAGTGTTGAAAAGAAAGAGGTAAAGAAAATTGAGAAAAATGTAGTTAAACCGGTTGAAAAGAAAACTGAAACTAAATCTGAGAAAAATGTGGTTAAACCGGTTGAAAAGAAAAATGAAATTAAATCTGATAAACCTAATGAAATGAGCAACGAATCGTGTGACAAACCTGTGAAAATTTTCTATCGGATGCAAGGCTCCGATAAGATTTTGTCTGATGATGAATATCCGATTAAATTTGTCAATTATTCCAAAATTGAAAAGATCTGGCAGGAAAGTACAATTTGGTTTCCAAAATTTGAACGAACCAATGACATTCCTCCAGAAATTTTAGAGAAAATTTATTCGGATAAAGATGCCAAGGTCAATGTCACACAATTTGTTCTGCCAGTTGATAAAGCAAATAGTTTCATTGAACCGACTTACTCGAAGGAACCAGCTCCTGAGAGTTTAAGGAAACAATGCATGGTTGATCGATATCCCATTGCTAGTTTTTCCAAGTTGCCGATCAAAGAAAACTATGAAGAATACCGTGCGTGTTATAGGTGCGGGGAAAGGGGACATTTACTTGCTGCCTGCCCGTACGTACAACACAAGAGGCACGAGGTGGAGATGAGGCAACATCATGATTATCCGGTAGACAACTACAGTTATCCACAAAGACGGTATTTCTCTCAGCAAGCACCTTATTATAATCAAAACAATTTTTACAACAAGAGGGAAAACAGTCCGATGACTTATGATAAGCGCAACCGGATAGCCACTGAGAAACCGGTAAAGAAACCTGTGATGAACTCAACTGCTGATAACAAAAAGGTTTCTCCTAAACCAAATGTAAAACCAGTAGTTGGACCTGTCTCTGTTAAATCAGAGAAGGTAACCAAGAAGGTTGCATTTAAAGACGAAGTAAAGAAACCGGCTGAGACCTCAAAATCTCAGATCCGGATCTTGAAAAGTTCTGAACAATCTTGGTCATCTAAGGAGTCTGAGGGTGCCTCAACTTCATAGAATGTGAAAATTGAGAAAAAGAAAGTTAAGAGTGAAAAGAAAGTTGAGAGTGAGAAGAAAGGGGTTGAGTTAACCCAAGATGTTTGTGAATCAAAAGAATCTTTGAAACAACCCGTTCAAAGACCCAAGACCAAACAGGCTTGGTTCCCCCGAAAGATCTAACTGCTTTACTTGATATGTGCAGGGAGCTTCAGCTGGCCCTGTTAGCAGCCTATGGATTGTTGACAGTGGAGCTTCTGGTCACATGACAGGGGACCTCACACTACTCTTTGATATCAAGAACATAAACGGAGGTTATGTAGCGTTTGCAGGAAATAAAGGAGGCTACATTACGATGGAGGGGAGTGTAAGCAATGGGGTCGTGACATTTGAGCGGATATCGTACGTGAAACAGATAGATTACAATCTGCTCAGTGTTAGTCAAATCTGTGATAAGCACTTTTCTGTGTATTTTGAAGACAAATCTTGCTACATCTTGAAACCGGGGTTTGAACTTCCGAAAGAGTGGGTGATGCTAAAGGCACCGAGAGTAAACAACTTATATATTCTCGATATGTCCAAATCTATGACCACCCATGGCCAAGTCACGTGTTTCCTCTCTAAGGCTACAGAAAAAGAATCTATAATGTGGCACAGGAGAATGGGACACATCCATTTGAGAAAGATGAACCAGTTAGTGAAGAATGAACTTGTTACGGGAGTTAATGTGAAACATTTCCATTTGAATGACAAGTGTGTTAGTTGCAAAAAGGGAAAGCAGCACAAACAGGCCCATAGACCAAAGAAAGTCAATTCTGTTGAACTACCGCTTGAGCGTTTGCACATGGACTTATTCGGTCCAGTCAGACGTAAAAGTCATGCCGGGGAATTGTACTGTCTTGTGGTGACTGACGATTATTCTAGATTTTCATGGGTCATTTGCTTGCATCAGAAAAGCAACACTTTTGACAATCTGAAGGTTCTGTTTACACGTCTGGAGAATATCTATGGTCTGAAGATCAAACGAATCCGGAGTGATAATGGGACGGAGTTAAAAAAACGCTCAGATGGAGGATCTTTGTGCAAACAAGGGAATTCTTCATGAATATAGTGCTCCGTATACACCCCAGCAGAACGGTGTCGCAGAAAGAAAGAACAGGACTCTAATCGAGACGGCGAGAACTATGCTTGCGGATTCAAATCTTCCAGTCATGTTCTGGAACGAAGCTATTTACGCAGCATGATACACTTTAAACCGTGTTTTAACAGTGAAGAAGTTTGGCAAAACTTCTTATGAGCTGTTGAACCGACGCAAGCCGAATCTGGAGTATCTAGAACCATTTGGTGCCCCGTGTACAATGCTTAATCCTTCGGAGAAGTTCGCACCAAAGGATGAAGAAGGTTATTTTGTTGGATATGCAACCCCATTAAAACGGGTATTCAACAAAAGAACTAGAAAAGTCGAGGAGTGGGCTAATGTCGAAGTACAAAGATACACACAAAATGTACAGGGTGGAGGTCCAGATTGGATGTTTGATTACAAAGACTTCTTTGAATCATTCAATCTAGATAGCATGGTTGAAGAAGCTGTACTTCGCTTATATTACGAGGTCGAAAACGTCGTAACTTCACCGTTAGTGCGTCCGATCACTGTAAACCCCCAAGCAGCTTCTAATGATACCACTGCTCCTGTGATGGAAGAAGAAGTGTTCCAAGAAGCTTCTACAACGCTTAATTCATCAGATTCAGAAGATGAAGACGATGATGCTACAAGTGAAGCTATTCTGGATAATGCTACAGTGACACCACCAGTGAACCCAACTACAACTGATGCTTCAACATCGAATGTGGGTAATGATCTGGTTTCTACAGAGAATTTGACGACTCAAACGGGAGTACAAGTACCTGATTATCCGGAATCTCGGATACATCGGATACACCCGCTTGAACAGGTTATTGGTGATGACGGTAGCAGCGTGATGACAAGAGGGCAGTTGAGAAATGCTCAAGCACCAGAAAATATTGGCAATCTTGCTTTATATGCCAAAATACAAAAATCTGGTTTTCAAAATGACTGGTCTTTCGCTTGTTATGTTTCGCAGGTTGAGCCGCGGACGTACAAGGAAGCTCTTTTGGATGATGCCTGGGTGGAAGCAACGCAAGAAGAGTTGTTACAATTTCAGAAACTCGGTGTATGGACACTGACATATTTGCGCCCGGGAAGGAAGAAAATTGGAACCAAATGGGTGTTTAAGTGTAAGAAGGATGATAGAGGAGTCATAGTAAGAAACAAAGCTCGTTTGGTCGTTCAAGGTTTTCATCAGGTTGAGGGAATCGACTACAATGAAATCTATGCACCGGTTGCACGCTTTAAAGCTATCAGAATGTTCCTAGCGTTTGCATCATGGAAGAAATTTAAGGTGTATCAGATGGATGTAAAGAGCGCATTTCTTTACGGTGTGGTCAAAGAGGAAGTTTACGTAGGTCAACCGCCAGGCTTTGAGGACCCTATTCACCGGATAAGGTTTATGTTTTAAACAAAGCTCTCTACGGGTTGCACCAGGCTCCGAGACAATGGTATGAGGAGCTGAGCACGTATCTTCTCTCGAAAGGATTCAAACGCGGACTGGTAGACTACACACTGTTCACGAAACGAGCAGGAGATGACTTGCTTCTTGTACAAATTTATGTTGATGATATTATTTTCGGGTCAACTAACGAACTTCTGTGCAGGGAATTTGAAAAAGTTATGCAGGAAAAGTTCGAAATGAGCGCAATGGGAGAAATGCAGTTTTTCCTAGGCTTGCAGGTGGAACAAAGACCAACGGGGATCTTTATTCACCTGACGAAATACGTTTCTGAAGTCTTGAGCCGATTCCAGATGGATGATTCGAAGCCGATGGATACCCCGATACAACCTAATCACGAGATTGGAGTTGACGTTAAGGGGGAGCTGACTGATCCATTTACATACAGAGAAATCGTCGGATCTCTGATGTATCTCACCGCGTCTAGACCGGATATAATGTTTGCGACATGTCTTTGTGCACAATATCAATCGAAGCCGAAACAGAGTCATCTTGCAGCTGTCAAGCGTATCCTTAGATATCTGAAGGGTTTTTCATCGAAAGGACTTTGGTACCCTCATGATGATAATTTTGACCTAATCGCTTTTAGTGATGCAGATTGGGGCGGCTGTGACAAAGACAGCAAATCCACAACGGCTGGATGTCAGTTTATGGGGAGCAGGCTCGTGACCTGGAAATGCAAGAAACAAACCGCAGTTGCACTATCCATATGTGAAGCAGAATACGTTTCAGCATCGAGCTGCTGCTCACAAGTTCTTTGGATCCAACAACAAATGGTGGATTACGGTTTGCAATTTCTTAAAACCCCTATTTACTGTGATAATGAGGCCGCAATCGCATTAACAAAAGACTTAGTAAATCACTCAAAGGCTAAACATATCAGGATTAAATATCATTTTATCCGTGATTGTTATTGATATACGTTAAAATACACATATAAAAGTCCCCGTTTAACTCCCATTTTCATATGTTTTTGTCCTTATACATGATGAATTGGTACTTATTTGGTATCTTTATGATTACAGGTCTTAAACGATGTCCCGGAAGCAAACCCGAAGAAAAACAAGGATTTCGGCCCTTTATCAGGAGAACTTTTGCGCAGCAGTTGTTCGGATCGTTTTTACCCCTTCTAAAACCCAAAATCCGACTTCGACTTTCAAATAAGAATTGTTCTACGCTCCGAGAGCTTTCCAGGCATATAAAGAACACCTCCTAACGATTTTTCTACGATTTTATATGAAATTTTAAAGATCGTGCTGTCGTGCTGTTCTCTGTGAGCGGCCGCTCACTCTCTCCGAGCGGCCGCTCGCCATCCTGAACACCTCTAGAAGCTTCTGGAAGCCCTACGTCAGCTTTGCTCACTTGTCTGTAAAGTGAGCGGCCGCTCCAAGCCTCCGAGCGGCCGCTCACAGGGCCTGTTCAGCTATAAAACTCCCATTCAGCCTCTGTTCGAAGTATTGGGTTTTGGGGAGGCGATTTTAGGCGATTTCTGGACCAAAGGAGCTGCTGGAAAGCCGTTTAACAAGCTCGGGAATCCATCCGATCCATCCTTCATCATCCAATCCATCTCTTTAGCAATCTTATGGTTTGATCCTTTAAGCTTTCTTAGATCCAAATCTGATTTTGTTTGCTATTTTGATGTTATTTTAGTTAATCGTACGCCTACGGGCAAGAACATTAGTATTAGTTAGTAGTTAAAACAATCGTTTGCGTGAAATCAAGTTTTGTATAAATTTGGCGTTTTTCATGTTTGAATCTTGATGATCATAATGCAACCTTGTTTCATTGTTGATAGATTTGTAGTTGTGTGCGGATGACTTTGATGATTATTGAATGTGTTAGGCGGATTACTTGTTGAGAAAACCGTCCGTTTAATCGTCCGGTAGTAAACTAGTTAACTTGTTAATAAAGTTTACACCATGAAACTGTAACCGGGTATTGGTTTGGTTAAAGTCACTCGGATAATGATTATAGATGTTTACCGGCACGTAAAAGAGTTTAAAAAGCTTAATGGTGTTGTTACTAATCTTTGACGCGGTTAATGATCTTTGCTAGTTATTTTGGTAGAAATAGCGATCTTAGTAGATTTGTGTTCAAAGTTAGTAAAATGGAATAGGTTGTGAAATGCTCTACTTTATGCTAGTCTCGGTGGTCGTATTTTGTATTCGATATTGCTTTCCTTTGCTAGTGCGGTTGAGGACTCCCGAAAGGTGATACTAACCCTTCTTTAAAGATTCACATGAGATCATATCAGCTGCGCGCTAATGAACGACTTGAGGTGGCTAACGTGTGTATTCGTGTTAGCTTTCCATATAGTTGTCATGTTAGGATGCCCGAAAGGGACACTAACTGTCGGAAAATGGGAATGTTGATCACGCCTTTATTTCTTATATAGATGACATGCTAGGATTGGCGTATTATAGCTTATATAGTTATATTTTCTATTTGGAGTCATAGTTAAGTTATTTACATGTTTTACAATTAATTTAGTCTTAAACAAAAACTCAAACTTATCTTTTCCTACTGGTAAATCGGGGACAGAGTTTTAGTACAATTGCTCCGCGCGCGTCCATGGATCGATATCTGGTTCTTATCTGTTCGTTACTACATATATGACAGGGTACACTTGCCCTATTGTGTGTGTTTTAATATTAAGGTCTAAACCATTTTTATAAATATTAAAGAAAAACGTGTGTTAAAATCCATTGTGAAATATGTATAGTTACGCACACGTCAAGTTTTTGGCGCCGTTGCCGGGGACGCGACGAGCTTTAGGAACGAACCGAGTCAACTTTTTACCAGTGTACATGCTTGTGAATACTTGTTTATACTTTGTTGATTCTTTATTTCATTCATTTATTTGCATATATGATTATTTGGTTGTTTATTTGATTTATCTGTCTGTTAATATATTGAATTGATTTTAGATTGGTTCATAGGTTTGCACATATATTCGTTCATTTATCTGCTTATAGGATTGTTTGATTGATTATTCGTTCATTAGGGTGTTGATAGATTTAATTGATTGATTATTGGATTTATTGGTTTATCTATGACTTTGATTTATTCTTTATTTGATTGATTCGATTTATTTGTTCGTATTTGAACTAATTATTAATTTCATGCTTTAGATAGTTTTATGCTTTGTCTGTTTGTTTCTGTTCATTTTATTGATTCTATTGGTTTTTATTTGATTTTTATGTATATATAGTTTTAATTTTACTTAAATATATAATGGAAGTCTGGGTATGTTACGTTTAAATTTGATGGTTCGGATGCTTTTATAAAAGGTTTGGGTTAAGAAAAATTGGGAAATTTATTTAATATAGAAGTGGTTTTAATAAAAATAATTTTCTGTGAAAAATGCTTCGTTGCGATTCGCAAGGAAGCTGGGCTTATGGTTCCGCTTTAAGCGAGTTCCTAATTACCCGGATTTTATCTTTTATTGTTCGCGATACGTGAACAGGATCACCAGAGTCCTTCGTGTGACGTGAATAACCGCTATCTTCCGTTTTTAACTCAATACATTGGCATCCATCATCATTTCTATTCATCAACTTCCGTTATATTATTTTTTGGTGAAAAAGGTTGTTTTCGCGCAAGCAAAAAGACGGTCTTTATCTTGTTGCAACGCGCGAGCACCTTGAGTCATTGTGCTCACTTGCGCCACGCGAGAAGCGGTCTATAGTTCTTCGCGATGCGCGAGCGACTAATATTTTCACTAAATTTTTTTTGTATATTTTCGTATTTATATATTATCATAATTTAAGTTAGTGTATAGTTTTTAGTATATTTATCTATCTATATTTCTTCCGTTTTTCTTAGATCGAGTCTGTAATTATTTCTTCTATTATTTCGTACATTGCGTCAGTTTAAGTGTGGGGATGGCCGATGTCTATTCATTGCTCGATCGATCTTCTCGCCCGTACTCAATCTCCATTCGGGCGAAAGCGATCTTAAAGAAAATCTTTTATGAAAACGGCCATTCCAAGAAGTTTAAAGTCCATATGGACGAGTCCATAAATCAAAATGGACTAAGTTTGAAAGTCAACGGTCATCGCTTAAAAGCTTACATTGATGGACCGGTTCACCAATCCGTAGAGGTAATCGACCTCTACGCCCCACATGCTTAATAAGTGTGGGGAAGTGAGTCTAGCTAGCGACTCGTTAATAAACATAGCACGGCGTGTATGGGCGCGCCAAATTGTACAAATGTTCATAACTTAGTTTAATTTTTAGTTAAGTTGTTAGTTTTAACTTGTTTTGTAGTTTGTTTCTAATCTTTTTGCAGGTTTGATTCGCGCCTTGTGATTGTGTGGATAGTCGCTTCAAAACCATGGTGTTATGATAGGAAGCGTCTCAAAACAGGTATGTAGTTGTTTGTGTTGAAACAGAGCGAGTGCAGGCGATTTTGGAGGCGAAACTGCAGCAAAAATTCACATCAGCTGCAATGAGCGGCCGCTCACTGGCACCGAGCGGCCGCTCCAAACGCCCAGTACTTAAAAAAAAATCCGGCGAGCGGCTGCGCGAAGGCTCTGTTCGAAATTTTTGGCAGAGGCAGATTGGGTATTTCACTTAAAAACTGAACCAAATCAACCCTAATAAACAAAAACTCGGCCGCTCACTTTTATTTTACCCGATTTCTTGCACTTGCTCTCAAAGAAACACCCAAAAACCTATCAATTCCACATCCAAATCTTCAAGTCCAAGGTATGAATCTCTTATATTCTTGCAATTTTTCTTGTTCTAGTGCAATGTAATCTAGTTTTATGCAATCTTTTCTGAATTTTTGGGTCTCTTCATAAATGTTTAACAAACCCTAAAGTTTTTAGATGGATTGTTTGCTTTGCTAGTATAGATTAGGGTATGTTATTGTCCAAATCTTTGAGTTTTTGGGTTTTCTTCATAATGTCCAAATCAAATCCGAAAATTTTAAAGATTTGTTTGAATTTTTAGCATAATATTTAGTGTAATTTAGCATAATAATAGATTAATCTCATGTTATGCTTATAGTATAGTGTTTATCTTAGTGTAAATTAGGTTTGTTCATGAATTTTGGGGATTCTTCATAATTGTTCAAAAGTCCCCAAATTCCATATGTTCTAGTGTGTAGATTGTTGTTAATTATCTTAAGTTTTGGGGTTTCTTCATAATGGTTTAACAAAACCCAAAATTTTAAGATTGTTAGTGTTTTTTATCTTAGTTTAGATAAGTACTGTTCATGAAACTTTGGGGCTTTCTTCATAATCGGACAAACGAGCCACAAGTTTCTTTGATACTTCATAAACATTCGTATTTTATTTCAGTATTGTTTATTTGGTTTGAATAATGAGATGATGAATGGATTTGATATGTTTTGCTTTTGTCAAGAATGGTGATAGTGCAGGAAACGGCGAGCACCGGTATGGATGCTCAATGCAGTCACCATACTTTTCGGGTTATCACCAACAGGGGAGTATTATTATCTTTTTTTTTCGCACGAATAGTTAGCTATTTCATAAACGCTTTCTATTGTCACATTGGGGACAATGTGAGTTTCAAGTGTGGGGAGGGATTATATCTTGTTTGTCCTCTTATATATATATATATATATATATATATATATATATGTTATATTTACTCTAAAAAAATATATATAATAAAAAAATATATAATAATAATAAAAAAAAACCCTTTAAAAGTACATATATGTATATATTCACTTATAAACATCAAGCCTAACTAATTTTTGATAAAGATAACTTGAGGCGCGACAAACAGATGAGATGCGAGCGTGTTAGATTCGTACACTTACAACCATTTCCTTCCGGTTACGTGAGCATTTGAGCCTTAGAATAGATTTTCATTTCTTTGACGTGTTTTCGAGTGAGCCGGATGTTTTGTGTAATTTAGAACTTGTCATTAGCATACTTATTTAGATCAGATACGTGTGAGATTGTACGAACATGATTGAGGCATTTAGGATACCCTTTTGATTTAGCCTTTTCTTTTCGTTCTATCTGTTTCCCCGCACCCAAATGTTATCCACTAGTTAACCATGTTGAACCTAATCCCGTGTTTTTCTTATTTATCACCATTTTACCACTGAACCAAATAGCCTTTTTCTTTTAAACCTTTTTGTGTTAAAGCTCGATTTAGGTTATTGTTTGACTAGTTTTTTATGTTGTATATAGTTCGTTTTCGGGTTTATATATTTAGAACCCGTATGTTGATCATATCAGTCTTAGTTATCAGTTATATATATCATAGATATATATATATGTTAAAAAAAGAAAAAAAAAAAGAAAAAAAAAGAAAAAAGAGAAAAAAAACAAAAAAAAATCCAGAAAAATAGAACACCCTAAAATAGGGTGAATTAGCAGTGATTCGAGCAGTTTTTAGAGCTTTAAAGTTAAAAGTTATACGTTTAGCTCGATTTAAAATAAAAATCGCCTATATTAGCATTTGTGTTGTACAGTTGTAGTAGTTGCTATTAGTTAGACATAACCGCCGGGTTTTAGCCGATTTGTCACTGTAAATATCCCTTCCACACCCTTACCTTTGCCTAACATTACAACCCTTATAAGACCTCTTGATTTGTGCTTTTTCACACGTTAGTTGGTGAAGACTAGATCTTTTGACAAGCTTATGATATTGCACGATTCATTGTCTTGGCAATGGAGCGATTTACACATACACATTACACGTATGTATCATAAATAAAACCGAGTGTGTGTGAACATTGTGAGTCGTGTACGGGTTTGCGTGCTTGTAGATCGGAAGTGAGTCGTTGCTTTTTAGTTATCTTATCACCTGTTTATATATCTTTGTTGGCTTGTCTATTATCGTCTGTACAGGCTATATTTTGCCTTTGTTGCCACTTGGCGAGTTTTTCGTTTATTTTCTGTTTAAGTGTTTGCTTGAGGACAAGCAAAGTTCAAGTGTGGGGAGGTTTGATATACGTTAAAATACACATATAAAAGTCCCCGTTTAACTCCCATTTTCATATGTTTTTGGCCTTATACATGATGAATTGGTACTTATTTGGTATCTTTATGATTACAGGTCTTAAACGATGTCCCAGAAGCAAACCCGAAGAAAAACAAGGATTTCGGCCCTTTATCAGGAGAACTTTTGCGCAGCAGTTGTTCGGATCGTTTTTACCCCTTCTAAAACCCAAAATCCGACTTCGACTTTCAAATAAGAATTGTTCTACGCTCCGAGAGCTTTCCAGGCATATAAAGAACACCTCCTAACGATTTTTCTACGATTTTATATGCAATTTTAAAGATCATGATGTCGTGCTGTTCTCTGTGAGCGGCCGCTCACTCTCTCCGAGCGGCCGCTCGCCATCCTGAACACCTCTAGAAGCTTCTGGAAGCCCTACGTCAGCTTTGCTCACTTGTCTGTAAAGTGAGCGGCCGCTCCAAGCCTCCGAGCGGCCGCTCACAGGGCCTGTTCAGCTATAAAACTCCCATTCAGCCTCTGTTCGAAGTATTGGGTTTTGGGGAGGCGATTTTAGGCGATTTCTGGACCAAAGGAGCTGCTGGAAAGCCGTTTAACAAGCTCGGGAATCCATCCGATCCATCCTTCATCATCCAATCCATCTCTTTAGCAATCTTATGGTTTGATCCTTTAAGCTTTCTTAGATCCAAATCTGATTTTGTTTGCTATTTTGATGTTATTTTAGTTAATCGTACGCCTACGGGCAAGAACATTAGTATTAGTTAGTAGTTAAAACAATCGTTTGCGTGAAATCAAGTTTTGTATAAATTTGGCGTTTTTCATGTTTGAATCTTGATGATCATAATGCAACCTTGTTTCATTGTTGATAGATTTGTAGTTGTGTGCGGATGACTTTGATGATTATTGAATGTGTTAGGCGGATTACTTGTTGAGAAAACCGTCCGTTTAATCGTCCGGTAGTAAACTAGTTAACTTGTTAATAAAGTTTACACCATGAAACTGTAACCGGGTATTGGTTTGGTTAAAGTCACTCGGATAATGATTATAGATGTTTACCGGCACGTAAAAGAGTTTAAAAAGCTTAATGGTGTTGTTACTAATCTTTGACGCGGTTAATGATCTTTGCTAGTTATTTTGGTAGAAATAGCGATCTTAGTAGATTTGTGTTCAAAGTTAGTAAAATGGAATAGGTTGTGAAATGCTCTACTTTATGCTAGTCTCGGTGGTCGTATTTTGTATTCGATATTGCTTTCCTTTGCTAGTGCGGTTGAGGACTCCCGAAAGGTGATACTAACCCTTCTTTAAAGATTCACATGAGATCATATCAGCTGCGCGCTAATGAACGACTTGAGGTGGCTAACGTGTGTATTCGTGTTAGCTTTCCATATAGTTGTCATGTTAGGATGCCCGAAAGGGACACTAACTGTCGGAAAATGGGAATGTTGATCACGCCTTTATTTCTTATATAGATGACATGCTAGGATTGGCGTATTATAGCTTATATAGTTATATTTTCTATTTGGAGTCATAGTTAAGTTATTTACATGTTTTACAATTAATTTAGTCTTAAACAAAAACTCAAACTTATCTTTTCCTACTGGTAAATCGGGGACAGAGTTTTAGTACAATTGCTCCGCGCGCGTCTGGATCGATATCTGGTTCTTATCTGTTCGTTACTACATATATGACAGGGTACACTTGCCCTATTGTGTGTGTTTTAATATTAAGGTCTAAACCATTTTTATAAATATTAAAGCAAAACGTGTGTTAAAATCCATTGTGAAATATGTATAGTTACGCACACGTCAGTTATGCTAAAGAGTTGATCGATATGGTCAAAATCCACACTGATTACCAACGCGCAGATCTTTTTACAAAGTTTTTGACAAATCCAGATTTGATTATCTTTTAAAAGCTAATGGTATTAAAGAAAAGCAGGACTGATCACCACCTCAGTCTATCACTTTTTAGTTTAAATTTTTTTTACTGTTTTTCAGAAAAATTTCGAAAATCCAAAAACATTGAAAAATTTCAAAATCCATAAAAATTAGAAAATTTCTTTGCTGACTGCTATATCTTCTTCCCTTAGATTAATGCCGTCAGATTTCTGTGAACAAACGATATCTGGGCAGTCACATATTTGAAATGCTCCAGCTTTCCTTGGGAACAGTAAATTCGAAAATCTATAAAAATCAGAAAAATCTAAAATGATTTCCTGGAGTATAAAGGGAAATGATAGTACATCAGTGGGGATCTGACACAGTCAATTCCTCGACCGATAGAACACAGGTTGACGTGAAGCTCTACTATTTCGGTTAACCGATATATGTGCCGGATTGCGAAATCCAAGAGCTCGGTCGTGGTTGGCTCATGATATTGTGTTCGTTAGAACACTAAGCGTGAACTTGGGTTCACGTAGAAAAGAGGAGATCGCGTGAGTGGCAAACATCCCGCCCTGTTCAAGGATACTAATGTATCGGATGACTTGAACTGAATTCCGGGACGGAATTCTCTTAACGGGGGGAGAATGTGACAACCAGCAAATTCCGTACAACGATTAACGTGATTCTAATCATGTTTTCAAAGTAATTAACATGGTTTAAGGTTAATTATGGTTAGTTGAGCCGTTATGAGTCCTACGATGTCCTTCTTGAAGTTCGTAGAAGCCTTGATGCCTTTAAAGAAAGACTTCGCGTGATTAACGTTAACGAACTGACATCAGTAAATATCCATCAAACTGGAATAACATAAGCTTATTCTATGTAAATACAACACATATTTACTATCGATGCGATCGGATGTGAAATCGGCTCGAAAAACGGTCTAAAACGCAGCGTTTTGGATAACGCGGAGAGGAACCGACGTGGAAATCAGACGTCAAAATGCGTGGTTTTAACCGTTATCAAACTTTCGGAATAATTATTTATTATAAATAATGTTTCTTATTAAATTTCGAAAGTAAACGGATCGTTACAATGAAGGAAACCGCGACCGAATCGATTCACGCGATTTTAACGCGTGTTCTGATTTCACGCGTCGGGTGACGGATATAATTATGTTTTTGCTCGGTTTAGTGTTATTTTAAAAAAGAGATCAAAACCGACTATATTTTGTAGTTAAGTTTCGAGCTTAAAAACAAACCGAAGCACAATACGTTATAACGAGTTCATGCAAGCGGTGTTCACCTACCAAGAAACCCTAACTATAAAAACCTACTTTCACTCTCTTCCCCTCAAATCTGGCAGCCGCACCCCTCCCTCTCTCTCTACTCTCTCTCTAAAAACTGAACTCTCTCTCTCTCATCGCATTTCTCTCTCTCTCCTCCTCTGTTCAGGAAACGGCCGGCCACCACCACAGCTTGGTGGTGGCGGCGTAAGGTTTTAAGCCAGAAAGGAGCTGATCGGGTGGTTGGTGGGTTCGTTTGTGATTGGGTTCAGTACAGAGGGTGGTCGGGATTGAGTATGGGTCTAGTGGTGACGTTGTTGCTCGTGGTGGTCTCATGGCGGGTGACAGCCAGTGGTGGTTGTTTTGGTGGTACAAGGTGACGGTGGTGACAGATCCGGAGGAGGAGGCACCGGGTGACGCGATGGTGGTACCGGATGGTGTTGACGGGTTTTATTCTTGGGTCAAAGATCAGTGGGTTTTTAGTCGGGTTTGGCCAGATCTGGTTCAGGTCAGGTGTCATTCTCGGGATTGGACTCGGGTTCGGCTCAGGATCTCAGTTACGGGTCAGATCTGGTCAAAACATGAGTCTGGTAAACACGCGGGCAAGCTCGGTCAGCTGGTCAACGGGTCAGACCGAGTCAACTCGGTCAAACATGTCGACTCGGTCGAACACGTCGTTCTAGATGCATCAAGTCGCGCGCGCACGTTTTGGTATAATTATTTGTGTTTACATTGCATTGCATATTATAAATTATAAACACAAATAAAACCGGAGTTTAACTCGCGAACGGACCAAAAATAATAAACAGAAAGTATAAGTCGGATTTTTGGTTTCGTATATTAGCGTGACATGGTTAATTATCAGACTTAAATTGTGTATATTTATATAAATAGTATAAATTATATGGTTGTCGAAACGTATAAACGTCTAGTTGAAATCGGAAATTGTATTAATGGATTAATTGTCTTGTGTTTAGAATGGATTTTTGGGAAATTTGTAGACAACTTGTGTTGTCTGGTTCTTGCAAAAACAGAGGAAACTCTGCCGAAATTTATAAAATCCGAAGCACAACGAGGTTAATATTGTTGTGTATGTTTTCATAAATGAATTTTCCAAGTGTTTTAAACAAATGGTTTTGTCCAAAGTTGTGACGTTTTCGACAAATGGTTATTTACAACAATAAAGATAAACATCGAACAATATTTGCAAGACAAATATGTAGTTTTGTCGAACGTCAATTGTGTCAACTTCAATGGGTTTTGGTAACCAAAACATTGTTAAAAAAATACGGATTTGAAATATGTAGACTCGGATTATTTGAAAGTAATGCTTCGAAACACTTAAACACTCGGATTTTGGGAAGCGAAATAACAAATGTTATTAGTCAATTTTAATAGTTATACTTATGTTTCTTCAAAGTATATTGTCCAAAAATAATTATACAAGGCAACTACATTTATCCGATTTACGAGATAAGCTATTACTCGGGATGAGTTATGCGTTTCGTAGTAGTAGTCCAACATGGTTTTCACACGAATAGTAACAGGTGCGCAAGTTGGGTACTATGTCGTATGTGAACACATGAATTATGATAAGTCACGATCGGTTCGTCGAGTTAAAACACTTAAAGACTCGGGTTAGTACACACGAGTCAAGATAGTTGAATAAACTATCTTTTAACCGGAAAATAAGCTAGGTTTATATATGATATACTTTAAGGTGTCCTTTATTGGTAATTAGGGCACGAGGAAGTCGGTCAAAGCTTTGGGCTTTATTTGCTAGCTAAGCTTGGAAATTAAGGTGAGTTTCACGGCCCCATTTTACTATTTAACTGGGGGAAAGATATGTTTGTCAAAAGTTATCACATGTTGAAATGTTTTCAAAGGTTAAAATGTGATGAGTGGCATGATGAGTACTTGAGTTTTTGTTCGCCACTCGGGGTTGAGTCCTCGCTACTGTAACCATTAATTCAGGTAAATGAAACCGAAGGAATATTTGGATAGTACTATTGGTGCCTGACAAGGCCCACCCCTAATCGATAGCGTCGATTATGCATCGGTGTATGCCAGGGGTGCACGTATTCTGAACATAAGTCGTTGGGTTCCGAGAAACGACTTGGAGCGGGGCATATTTATTAGTCTTGGTTTGGTTATGGGACTCATGGGATTGCTCATCATCATAGTTTGTAGGAGCTAGCTACTCCTTACAAAGGCCACAAATTGTGCTGGATCTGCACAGGATGTAAAAATGTTGTTATTACGAGACTAAAACCTGTGAACTCACCAATATTTTATATATTGACGTCTTTTTAAACATATCTTTCAGGTAACTAAGTGCTAAACAGATATGCGGCTAGTACGGTGGAATTTGGGATGTCGGACACTGGTTGGGGGTTTCACCTATTGTTACCATCGGGTTGGGATATAAACGGAAACACTCCACTTTGAAACTTAATGTTTCTGGTTTTATGTAATGTTTGAAACCAGGTACTCCTTCTCGACATCTTAATATAATAATCTTTTCTAATTAAATATAGTTTGTGTTAATCTTGACTTTGATATGCTTTTGAGCGTCGCGCCACGTGTTTCCGCCATTGGCGTGGTGTGACAGAAGTGGTATCAGAGCCAAGGTTATAGCGAACTAGGATTTTGAAAAAAACCTAGACTATAACCGGTTTCGGCTCGAAAACAAAGTTTTCAAAAATAAAACACAACGAAATATTTTTAGAAAAGAAAGAAAATTGTACATGGGTTGTACAAGGGGAAATTCCAACCGACTAGCCATGTGTGTCAATATATAAAATGTTAGAAAATAAGGATATGAATGTTTATATTGTGTAGAGATCCGATTTTCTAACTAGTGCTAGTTAACGCATATACGTAGTACGGATATTTTGCCTGTAAGGATGCCGTGTCACACTTCACTTTAGTCCGCACTTTTGCATCGATTACCGATATCGACAAGCGGGAAGGACACGCGGTGGTCTTCGATAATCTCACCCACTTACCTGCGGACGGGATGATCGGAAGGGCTAACCTTTATCGTGCTAGTGGACGTTGTCGTGTTGCTGATGTTGTGAAGGCGAAGCTAGTCTAGGTCTTTTATTGTGTGAAATCTCTGTTTTTGGATCAGGAAGCTCGGAACTAGCGGGCACCAAAATTACCTGGCAACACCGATTATCATTACGGGTGCACACGTAATAATAACTTGTGGTGCACGGTAACCTTGGTGGGCGCTAGGGCTGGGGTTGGTGATCACTCCTTGTCTTGTCTATTCTTGTTCTTTAGGTTCAGTCTTAGCTTTTGGTTGGCCAACGGGTTAAAAGGAGGTCTTGTTGATGTCCCTTGATTTCGATCCTAGCTAACCTAATGAGCTTTCTTTGACGTTACCTTTAAGGTACGAACACGGAAGAGCTCGAACGTCTATTCATATGAGCAATCTGACATAAACCCTTGCATCGGATAGGGACAGGAGACGAAAACTTCCTTGTATAGGAGTTGAATGCCTCCACACAAAGTTCTTCAAAGGAGCGGACATACGAGGATGCACTGCCTACCGAAGAGATGAATGCTTGGTACGATGCGTGGAATGCTAAACTTGGAACCCAGTGAAGACCGAGGGTTCGTCCCTGCAAAACCATTGCGTTTTGAGCACGGGACCCTGTGTGGATCAGTATTGACACTAGTGGCCCGTGTGCTGCTGTATTATTACTGTGAGTAAGTCATTCTTGATCTAACACATGCCCAAGTTGTCTTCGAGGGTCAGGCGTTCCTTCCCTATTGGAGGGCAGAATCGTCCTTGCTGAGTTAATAGGCTTGATCATCTTTATCTAGAAGGCATGATAGCCCTGTCTGAATTGACAATGTCGAATCGACAAGATCCTAGTATAATTATTTAATGGGAAAATAATTATACAGTAAAGTGAGTCGAGTCGATGGTTGTAAAATGTAATGTCAAATCGGCAAGATCCTAGTATATTTGTTTAATGGGAAAATAAATATATGGTAAAGTGAGCCGAGTCGAGTGTTGAAAACGAAATATCGATCGACAAGATCCTAGTATAATTATTTAATTGGAAAATAATTATACAGTAAAGTGAGTCGAGTCGATGGTTGTAAAATGAAATATCGATCGAAAAGATCCTAGTATAATTATTTAATGGGAAAATAATTATATGGTAAAGTGAGCCGAGTCGAGTGTTGAAAACGAAATATCGATCGACAAGATCCTAGTATAATTATTTAATGGGAAAATAATTATACGGTAAAGTGAGTCGAGTCAATGGTTGTAAAATGTAATGTCAAATCGGCAAGATCCTAGTATATTTATTTAATGGGAAAATAAATATATGGTAAAGTGAGCCGAGTTGAGTGTTGAAAACGAAATATCGATCGACAAGATCCTAGTATAATTATTTAATGGGAAAATAATTATACGGTAAAGTGAGTCGAGTCGATGGTTGTAACATGTAATGTCGAATCGACAAGGTCCTAGTATATTTATGTAATGGGAAAATAAATATATGGAAAGGTGAGTCGGGTCGAATGTGGGAAAATGAAATCTCGATCGACAAGATCCTAGTATAACTACTTAATGGGAAAGTAATTATATGGTAAAGTGAGTCGAGTCGGAGATAAGTTTATCCAAGTTAGTTAATATATATTGAAACATACATATATATTGAATATAAGATCACGACGTGCGTTTTGCGTCTGAATCCGTCATAATACTTGGGGAGTGAAACCACATTTCGGGAGCCGAAATCGTAAAGCGTGTGATTCGTAATTGTCAAATGTCACAGAACGCTTTCTGCTGACATTGAAATCCCCCTTGAAAATCAGATAACGGAAATCTGGAAGTGGTCACGTTATTCTCTCAATTAAACTGACCCATGGGACGACAATTTCGTTGCTCTTGTTGCAATAACGTTCGTCACCCTCGTCACGACGACGAAACTGGTTATCTATTTGGGGCGGCAATTGATGCGAAGTTTTTTCCATCAATCCCCATATATATTGAGACGTTGCGTCCCCTCGTCACGATGGTTTATAAACTAATGTTGCGAGATCCATTCGTCATGGACAATGTGACTTGTCTAATCTCTTGTCATATTCCGATACTCTCACTGCGTGGCCTATCAGGGAGAAAGTTCACTGGCCTCGCTTAGGTGGCGGAGAGGCATTTCAGTTGATGACTATCGGTGCTAGGGCCAAAATAACATGCAAGAGGACCCTAATGAGAAGGATGACTCGGCTGAATTGCCAGAGTCTGTATCGTCTTTATTTTATCGTGGTGTCTCGATAAATCATGATCCTTCTACCTCTACTATTCTCGTTATGACCAATATTTTTGATATTGAAAAAGATGTAGGTTGGTTTCTAGGTCCCATGGATACTATTTACCACACATCTAATAACTATGACGGGTCTAAGGTTTTCGCCGAGCCTGCTGTTGTTGCTGCTATCATTGTCCTACGGCTCAAGCGAATCCTGTTGTCATTAATAAGTGTGTAACTCTTGTCGAGTTTGTTGTTGTTGTTCCCTAAATCTTCGCTAGATTTGTCACAACCGTTTCTGTAACTCGTGTCAAGCTTATTCTTGTTGTTGTTTCTATGGCTCTTCTCGAGTTGATGTTGTTGATGTATTTGAGGCTCCTGCAAAGGTGAATGTCGTTAACGAAGACGTCTTTATGACCCATGCCAAGCCGCTATGACCATGTCTGTGTCTCTGTTAAATTCGTTGTTGTTAATTCCATTTTCTTCTTGGCTTTCATTGACTCCCTCATTATCTTTCCTTGGGAGCTTGCCAAGCCTAATATTGCCGATGGTTCTTAGGCTTGGATTGAGACTGTCAATGTTGCTGTTGCTATCGTTGAGTGACTTATACAAAGCCTACGGTCGTTCGCGCTATGAACAATATCGGCTTTGAGAAGTCAGCTAAATTATGTGGAACCCATCGTTCCCATTTATGTTATGGTGACGAATGCGCCGGCCGATCCAACCATTCCTACCAATGAGCCTATGGAGGATAGGTTTGAGGTCAAAGGCATGGATACAAATCCTGCCCCCACAAGTGAGCTGAGGCGCACCGGGATGCGTGCTCACCATAACAGAGCTTTCTATTGTTGTGGACTGTGGGTTTTTCCATATTGAGCGTCATCTTGTCGTGTGCATTCATGCTGTTGTGTTACCCCCAGCGTTTGAGCATGTTTGTAGTTGCATTATTTTACCGATTGCGTATCCATGTGGTTGCGTTGCATTGTCGACGGTGCATTCCTGTTGTTGTGCTGCTCCTGTAGTAGTGTAGCCTTGTTGTCGTGTTTCTCTATGTCATGCGGTTCATGTTGCGATGTTACCTGGTTGACATGCTTCTCTGTTGTCGAGTTGTTCCCGTTGCGGTGTTGCCTTGTTGTCATGCTTCTTTGTCGTCGTGTTGTTCCTGTGCGGTGTTCCCTTGTTGATGTGTTTCGTGGATGTGTTGTTGTCATGTCGTGTTATTTCTACTATCGTGTTGCTCCATGGATGTATTGCTACCGCTGTTGGATTGCCTTGATGATGTGATGACTTGTCGTTTGCTCCACTCTTGGTTTCCCTCGGGATGGAGACATCACCTAAACCCCTCGTTGCTGTCATTGTTCTATTTGTTTGATCGTGTCGTGCTGACGATTATGGAAATACCATTGTGGACCCACCCATGGCGTATGCATTGGTGGAGTTCCTGGAACAGGATTCTGGGGTTTTATGAAACTCTGAATCCTGAAGGGCGTATAACCTTGTCTATTATACAAGGGTACTCCCCTACCGTGTTGAGATGGATGATCGACTCAGCCGTTCGATTAATGTTGTTATTCCTCTAATGGTAGGTTTATCTTGTCTTGGTGTCGTTGCGTAGATTCTTGGGATAGTGGAACCCTTTCGACCTTGGGTCGATATGGGTGTTCCCAGTTATTTTTCAGTAGCATTGCTCGCGCTAGAGAAAAATCCCCTGTCCTTGACAGACACTGTTGGAAACAGCATAGTAATATGAGCTGCCAGGTCAGTGCGTTTAGTACCTGACTAATCAAGATGAGCTCGAAAGCTTACATGTTGCACCCATTTGTGTGACTACCTGAGTCGTTGAATGGGATGCCTTATGGGACGGCTCAAGACTACTTCTTGTGGGGCGATCTCGGTCGTTTGTTTGTTTTAAGTGACGGTTTTGGCGTATGAAGTTGCCAAGCCCCACACATGGAATGCATGCCAAATGCATTCATCTATGACTCGATTTCACCTCTTACCTCGAAAGATCCCGAAAGATGGAATATTCGGCGAGTGAGGGTTCCGGTTTCAGGACTCCTTTCACTCAGATCTCTGCATAGGATCTGATAGTCATTTCAAGGGCGAGTGGCCTGTATTATTCAGAGTTGACTTACTAGGTTGCTAATACTAATAGGACACCATTGCCCGTAAGGCACATATAACAGGACAAGTACTAGATACCCTTGTTTTGGGTAGCTACCGGTGCTGTGTATACTGTTTAGGTGGAGACCAGCGTGTCGAGATGTTGTCGAAACCCTGTCCCCTGTTTGTTGCGGCAACCATATCATGATGATCCATATACATCATTCCCGTGTTGACCAATGTGATAAGGTGATGTGAGCCTCTAGTCATTTGCGTTTAAGTCAGCTTTTAATTCTCACAGATTATGGAATTGTATGGCCCGTGTGTCGGGTGTACATTGTCTACTGTTTGGGGAGCTGAGGGGTGAAAGTGACGCAAAAACTTTCGACCCCCATCAGTCCATATTAGGCGCCCTAGTACCACTAACCACAATCGCTCATGCGAAAGGTTGTAAGTTAGTGCATAGTGGATTTCAGTCCATGTGAGGACACATGAATGCCATCCGTTACTATAAACAACCTGGAACGTCCTCGAGAATGTCGACTGCTTTGTGATCTGGTAAGATCACCCGGTTAGTGAGATTCGAACGAGCGAACCTAATGGTCATGTCGTCTAAGGTGTCCGGTGGCTGTGATGGGATACAAGCAATGATCGATCGCTGTTAGGAACCTTCTCATCCCCTACTCGTTTGTAGTTATAATATGAGGCATACGTACAACCACCTATACTCTTAGAGATTCGTGGCTAGACACTAACATAATATCGGATTTTAGTAGTTATCCTATCTCAGGGTTCGCCGAACCTTGAACGCAAGTATGGGATACTCAATTTGAGATGAGTATGGATTACCATTCTCGAACAAATGAATTATTGTCCTGGACAGAAGTGTCTCGTGGGATACGATTGGTGTCGGTGGCAAATCAAATTCGTGTACTTCATCGCCAGAATTTCCTATGTGATAGAAATTATCACCCCAGTGTTCGGGGTGTACTGCTCGAAGTCCTCTGGAGTGCATACGTGTACGTCTCTAGTACATTGAATGACAGATAGAGATATACACATGATCTAGCTTGAGTTCGAGAGATGACCAACGAATCTGGTAGATTCAAATCTGCTTGAATAAGTGGCCAAACCGATCAGGAAGTTGTACTAACAATGCGTTAGCCTTAGGAACTTCGTATTGGTATAGGACTTTGCTGAGTGTATACTCTGAAAGGGTGTTGTTAAGCACGAAAACGGTAATTGAGTGACTTCGCTTAGTACTCCAGTGACTCGGAGATATCGGTTAAAACTGGTCTCGTAACGAGTAAGCTTGAACTATCGCAAGAGCTTAGTGGGATCTTGATGAATCTCGCAAGTCTGGCCTGAGGAAGAATTGTCAATTCCTCGACCGACAGAACACAGGTTGACGCGAAGCTCTACTATTTCGGTAAACCGATATATGTGCCAGATTGTGAAATCCAAGAGCTCGGTCGTGGTTGGCTCATGATATTGTGTTCGTTAGAACACTAAACGTGAACTTGGGTTCACGTAGAAAAGAGGAGATCGCGTGAGTGGCAAACATCCCGCCCTGTTCAAGGATACTAATGTATCGGATGACTTGAACTGAATTCCGGGACAGAATTCTCTTAACGGGGGGAGAATGTGACAACCAGCAAATTCCGTACAACGATTAACGTGATTCAAATCATGTTTTCAAAGTAATTAACATGGTTTAAGGTTAATTATGGTTAGTTGAGCCGTTATGAGTCCTACGATGTCCTTCTTGAAGTTCGTAGAAGCCTTGATGCCTTTAAAGAAAGACTTCGCGTGATTAACGTTAACGAACTGACATCAGTAAATATCCATCAAACTGGAATAACATAAGCTTATTCTATGTAAATACAACACGTATTTACTATCGATGCGATCGGATGTGAAATCGGCGCGAAAAACGGTCTAAAACGCAGCGTTTTGGATAACGCGGAGAGGAACCGACGTGGAAATCAGACGTCAAAATGCGTGGTTTTAACCGTTATCAAACTTTCGGAATAATTATTTATTATAAATAATGTTTCTTATTAAATTTCGAAAGTAAACGGATCGTTACAATGAAGGAAACCGCGACCGAATCGATTCACGCGATTTTAACGCGTGTTCTGATTTCACGCGTCGGGTGACGAATATAATTATGTTTTTGCTCGGTTTTGTGTTATTTTAAAAAGCGATCAAAACCGACTATATTTTGTAGTTAAGTTTCGAGCTTAAAAACAAACCGAAGCACAATACGTTATAACGAGCTCGTACACGCGGTGTTCACCTACCATGAAACCCTAACTATAAAAACCTACTTTCACTCTCTTCCCCTCAAATCTGGCAGCCGCACCCCTCCCTCTCTCTCTACTCTCTCTCTAAAAACTGAACTCTCTCTCTCTCATCGCGTCTCTCTCTCTCCTCCTCTGTTCAGGAAACGGCCGGCCACCACCACAGCTTGGTGGTGGCGGCGAAAGGTTTTAAGCCAGAAAGGAGCTGATCGGGTGGTTGGTGGGTTCGTTTGTGATTGGGTTAGTACAGAGGGTGGTCGGGATTGAGTACGGGTCTAGTGGTGACGTTGTTGCTCGTGGTGGTCTCATGGCGGGTGACAGCCAGTGGTGGTTGTTTTGGTGGTACAAGGGTGATGGTGGTGACAGATCCGGAGGAGGAGGCACCGGGTGACGCGATGGTGGTACCGGATGGTGTTGACGGGTTTTATTCTTGGGTCAAAGATCAGTGGGTTTTTAGTCGGGTTTGGCCAGATCTGGTTCAGGTCAGGTGTCGTTCTCGGGATTGGACTCGGGTTCGGCTCGGGATCTCAGTTACGGGTCAGATCGGGTCAAAACATGAGTCTGGTCAACACGCGGGCAAGCTCGGTCAGCTGGTCAACGGGTCAGACCGAGTCAACTCGGTCAAACATGTCGACTCGGTCGAACACGTCGTTCTAGACGCATCAAGTCGCGCGCGCACGTTTTGGTATAATTATTTGTGTTTACTTTGCATTGCATATTATAAATTATAAACACAAATAAAACCGGAGTTTAACTCGCGAACGGACCGAAAATAATAAACAGAAAGTATAAGTCGGATGTTTGGTTTCGTATATTAGCGTGACATGGTTAATTATCGGACTTAAATTGTGTATATTTATATAAATAGTATAAATTATATGGTTGTCGAAACATATAAACGTCTAGTTGAAATCGGAAATTGTATTAATGGATTAATTGTCTTGTGTTTAGAATGGATTTTTGGGAAATTTGTAGACAACTTGTGTTGTCTGGTTCTTGCAAAAACAGAGGAAACTCTGCCGAAATTTATAAAATCCGAAGCACAACGAGGTTAATATTGTTGTGTATGTTTTCATAAATGAATTTTCCAAGTGTTTTAAACAAATGGTTTTGTCCAAAGTTGTGACGTTTTCGACAAATGGGTATTTACAACAATAAAGATAAACATCGAACAATATTTGCAAGACAAATATGTAGTTTTGTCGAACGTCAATTGTGTCAACTTCAATGGTTTTTGGTAACCAAAACATTGTTAAAAAAATACGGATTTGAAATACGTAGACTCGGATTATTTGAAAGTAATGCTTCGAAACACTTAAACACTCGGATTTTGGGAAGCGAAATAACAAATGTTATTAGTCAATTTTAATAGTTATACTTATGTTTCTTCAAAGTATATTGTCCAAAAATAATTATACAAGGCAACTACATTTATCCGATTTACGAGATAAGCTATTACTCGGGATGAGTTATGCGTTTCGTAGTAGTAGTCCAACATGGTTTTCACACGAATAGTAACAGGTGCGCAAGTTGGGTACTATGTCGTATGTGAACACATGAATTATGATAAGTCACGATCGGTTCGTCGAGTTAAAACACTTAAAGACCCACACGAGTCAAGATAGTTGAATAAACTATCTTTTAACCGGAAAATAAGCTAGGCTTATATATGATAGACTTTAAGGTGTCCTTTATTGGTAATTAGGGCACGAGGAAGTCGGTCAAAGCTTTGGGCTTTATTTGCTAGCTAAGCTTGGAAATTAAGGTGAGTTTCACGGCCCCATTTTACTGTTTTAACTGGGGGAAAGATATGTTTGTCAAAAGTTATCACATGTTGAAATGTTTTCAAAGGTTAAAATGTGATGAGTGGCATGATGAGTACTTGAGTTTTTGTTCGCCACTCGGGGTTGAGTCCTCGCTACTGTAACCATTAATTCAGGTAAATGAAACCGAAGGAATATTTGGATAGTACTATTGGTGCCTGACAAGGCCCACCCCTAATCGATAGCGTCGATTATGCATCGGCGTATGCCAGGGGTGCACGTATTCTGAACATAAGTCGTTGGGTTCCGAGAAACGACTTGGAGCGGGGCATATTTATTAGTCTTGGTTTGGTTATGGGACTCAGGGGATTGCTCATCATCATAGTTTGTAGGAGCTAGCTACTCCTTACAAAGGCCACAAATTGTGCTGGATCTGCACAAGATGTAAAAATGTTGTTATTACGAGACTAAAACCTGTGAACTCACCAATATTTTATATATTGACGTCTTTTTAAACATATCTTTCAGGTAACTAAGTGCTGAACAGATATGCGGCTAGTACGGTGGAATTTGGGATGTCGGACACTGGTTGGGGGTTTCACCTATTGTTACCATCGGGTTGGGACATAAACGGAAACACCCCACTTTGAAACTTAATGTTTGTGGTTTTATGTAATGTTTGAAACCAAGTACTCCTTCTCAACATCTTAATATAATGATCTTTTCTAATTAAATATAGTTTGTGTTAATCTTGACTTTGATATGCTTTCGAGCGTCGCGCCACGTGTTTCCGCCATTGGCGTGGTGTGACATGATAGGCTTCGTAGACCTATTACTGCGTGCCTGATACATACATATCAAACGACTTGTTGTGTGGATGAACTCCTCATGGGCATATGGTCTTAGTACCGTAATTTCGTTTGATAGGGTATTTGTACAAAACTCGGAGGTTTAGGGTCGTTATGTTATTAGTTGTCTGGGGATAGCCTCTCTGATCTTCTGCTGTAAGTCATTACGGACCTAGATCAAACAGGGTGTCTTTATAAAAGAGCTTTATGCCAAATCCTAAAGTTACCGAATTGAGGATCTTTCCATGTTATATGATGATCAAAGATTATCTATTACATCGTATTAATCACTGATGCAAATCATGATTAATATCAGTCCTCAACCTGATATAGTGCATATGTTACTTTGCTGCATTAATTTGCTGACCTGTATACCTCTATGCATTATATCTTGTACAATTACAGACGACGAAAGCATAATCACGCTTTACAATGAGTCTTTGTGCCTTTACTTCTTGATACGGGAGTATGTCGTGTGCGTGGGAACCACAGGCAATTACGTTTATACTATAAATATCAGTATCAGTTTAAAGCACTGCACAAAAGTCTGCATGTGAGTTTATGCGGATCACAATATCAGCAGTTGCCAGATCACACATTGTCTTTAATGATAATAATTCAAAAGATCAATGGTGTGATCAGATTTCTCAATAACTGATATGATCCCTTTACCGGAAATTCCAAAAATATTTACAGTTTTTCATTACATTTCAGCATTTTATTTTCTCGTCAAAAATTACAAAACTCAAAAAGATTTTAGGTGTGTTTTAGCATAAACTTTAGAAAATCCAAAAAGATTTTTCATTTCCATCTTATTTTTGATAACTGATGGTGGTTGATGTTGATTTTCTAATCCTTGTTACACCATTTGAGCTTTGTAACTTTTTAAATGTGAAAATATGATTGTTGGATGCTTAAAAGTTGGAAAATAATTGGACCGGGACTCGTTTTTGAGATTTGGATAATTTATCAAAAATCCCATTTCTCATTCGCCCATTCGGTTGGTCGAATGTGGGATTTTTCATGTTCCTTCGTATGTTTTAAACGGACGAAGGAGAGTGTTCTTGATCATATGTTTCATTCGAACACTTTTGGCTCATTCGAACCTTTAACTAGGGTCGAAGGAGACAAAAGTTTCTCTTTCGTACGAATAGAATGGGCGAAGGAGTGTGCCTATATATACCATTCCTGTCTCATTCGAACCTATTCAAATTTTTTTCAAAAATTTCACTCTAACCTCACCTTGTTGCCCTGTTATTTTAAATCATCTCATTGTGATCGTTACATTCTACTGATCCTTTTCCACTATTTCTTACAGGTTACAATCAAGGATTCATGGATTAATCACTGTTTTGTTGTTTCGAGCCCTAATTTTTTTAAAATTGATATTAACTAGTTCATTGTCAAAATTGATTGTGGGGATTCATTATTTCTGTGTTTTAGGGGGAGAATAATCATAAACCAAGGTTTCTAATACAGTAGATTGTTGCAATTGATCAGTATTGTAGTTCGAAACCTAGGTTTAATAAGAAAACACAGAGATAATGAGAATTTAATAAAACTGTTGGTTTTAATTGGTTAATCGGCATTGTTAGGTGCAATACCAATCAAAAGAACATGATTAGAAACCTTAAATTTCAAAATTGAAAATTCAAAATAAGAACTGACTCCTTCGACCCTTTCGAATGGGCGAAGGAGATAACCAACTGGTCGAATGAAGAAATGTTGGACGAATGAAACTTTTTATCAAAATCCATACATTCGTACCATCAAAATTTCTCATTCGTACCTTGTTGTTTCTCATTCGCACCCCCGTTTGGGCGAATGAGAATGTTAATTACCAAAATTTTCAAAATTTGAATTTTGTCGATTTTTAACATGTGTCTTTGTTTTGTTTTGCAGAATTAACCATGTCCGAGCAGGAAAAGACGACTGAGCAAGCTGGATCATCTTCACAACCTGCTAAGACAGTTCCTGAAGAGCTTTTAGCCTTCGAGAATGCGCATAATTGCTGTGCATATCTTGGAGAGGTTAAAAAGCACACGGAGTTTATCGGAATCATTGAATTCTTGAAGAGATGCAGGGTGATAGATGCTATTGCTACACCGGCGATTATTATAGAGATATGATGCAAGAATTCTGGTCTGGAGCGAAGCTTGATTTCTGGAATTGCGAGTCGTGCTTGACTAGCAAGATCCAAGGTCAGAGAGTTATTGTTTGTGAGCAGGATCTACGAGAAGCGTTGAACTTAGAAGATGAGAAGACAGATCCTAAGGAGTTTAGTTTCATGGATCAGCGAAAGTGTTTCCCGGGAATGAAATACAATGGACCAATCACTGACGGTTCATTGCACAAAGGAAAACTGTGCCCTCAATTCAAATATTTGGCACACGTTTTGATACATGTCTTCGGATCTGCAGCTGGAGGATATGATTTAATGCGCAAAAGTATCAGCTCTATGATGGTAGCCCTGGTGTTGAACAAACCGTTCAATGTTTCAGGCATGCTGATGGAACATTTGCTAGAGCCTGTGAATGGCACGAGGAATCTAAAGTTTCTACTATATCCTCGTTTCCTCCAGATGGTGTTTGACAACAAGTATAAAGACTTGAAAAGGGATCCTAAGCACATAGTTGTTCAGGAACATATGTCGCTTAATACACTTGCTAGAATGAAGGCGTACAAAGGATTGTCGGTTAATGAACGTCCACCAGTAAGGCGTTTATTTGGACATCTAGCAAGAATAGATTGTACAGATCCAGGTGAAGGGCTTGTGAGACATGCAAACAGTGATTCTGATCCTAATAACCCATTACATCCTGTTGATCCTGATGCGAAGCGCAAAAGACAGGTTGTGAATGTCGGTGCCAAGAGTGGAAAGGTTAAGAAGAAAGAGATAAGGTTAAAGGTTGCGACTGAACCTGAAAAGAAGAAAAGCACACCAAGACGAAACAAGACGATGGCAAAGAAAGGTTTACACATTGTGGACGAAGCGTCGATTGATTCAGAAGAGACGCAAGAAGAAGAACATTGGGACTCGGAGACTGAATCGTTTAAAGACCACCACGCCCAAGGCCACTGAGGCTGGTGTGTCTGCTAGTCAGAATGTTGAAGATCAAGGGAATAAGAGTCCAATCCCAGTTGATGAAGATGAAGTGATTCTGAATTTAGATGAAGTTTTACTGGTTCTCCTGTACAAGCTGATAAGTCAAAGAAGAAGAAACCAGAGAAACCAAGTCTAAAGAGAAAGAAAGAGATTGAATCGCTTATAGCTGGTAAGAAACTACCACCAGCTTCTAGTTCTAAGTCACCGGTTACTGCACCAGCACAAAAGAAACAAAAGACTGCGACTACTTCGAGCACACAACAGAGTGAAGATCTACCTGTTGATCAGTTTAACGAAGCATTAGATAATGTGCTCAAGAAGATTAGGAAAGGCAAACTGCCTGATGTTGTTGAACCACCTGTGAAGAAGAAGGTGTCAGTGGATAGTGATATAATGAGTGCTGTGAATCAAAGATTGTCTGAGATGATGAGTATTATTAACAAACAGCAAACTGAGATCGAGCAATTGAAGACAAATGATCAAAAGATGTTGGAAGTCGTAGTCACATCCCATGATGATAATGAAGTTTTGAAGAAAACTATCAAGAGGTTGAAAAGAGAGAATAAGAAGTTGCTGAAGCACGAGCAACGAAACACCAGAAGAATTATTGTCTTGAAAGAGGAGAACAAACAGCTGAAGAAGAGTAACAAGCATATGGATGATTTGATCAAAGACTTGTACTCTCGAGCTCCTCAACTTCAAGCTGGTGAAGAAGATAAGGAAAGAGATGAAGAACAGGTCGATTTTGAACCATCTGACGAAGAAGAAGATGAAGAACTTGATGAAGATGCAGGTAATGATTCTAAGAAGAAGAAGAAGAAAGATGATGGAGATGATGGAGGTTCAGATGGTGGATCGAGTGATGGAAACAGCTCTGCTTTTGATAGTAGTGATGATGATGATGATAACGCTGAAAAGTACACATATGAAAAGCGTGATTCAAGTAAGGGTGGAGAGTCGAGCTCTAAGACTCCAGGAGAAAATGTGGATGACGATATATTCTGGAATGAGAAACTGCAGTCGTTATCTGAAGAAGACAAGAACATGTATCGCCAGATGCTCACAGATCGAGTCTGGACGATTGACATGACTAGCAGATTTCCAAAGATATTCGAATCGAGCAATAAACTGTTTGAGTTGGAGTTTGATGACCCTGATCTTGAAGATGGAGAGGTTTCTGCGGCGATTTCTAAAGAGATACTTGAGGGTTTAGCCAAACAGGTGGGAAAGACTTTGGAAGAATTGCTTGCTGATAATTTCATTCCAAAGATACCTGAGAAGGAAGCCGGAAATCATTCTGATGATCGTGATGTTCCTGCTTTTGAAGACGTTGAAATGGAAGACATAACGAGTGAGGAATATCCACAATATTTCAAGAATAATCAAGATTGTGGATTTCCTGGATTCTCAGATGAAGTGCTAAACCAAGCCGAGAAACTGGCTAAAGAGAAGAGCAAAGCATTTGAAGATGAAATTTTCAAAGGGCGTGATAAACCACGGTTTGAGAAATCTGAGAGTTTGAAGGAGTTTTTGAGGAAATTGAAAGAGAAAGAAAATAACCGACCAAAAGCTGAAATACAAGGTAGCTTTTACAAACTTCATAGTGGTATTTTCAAAGGTCGTGCATTGGCCTGGAAGTTTGTTAAAGAATTGAGATGCATAGCAGTGAAGTGGGAGAAGGGGATCTTATATTTCGATAAGTTTCATCATTTGAAGACTCTTCCTATTGGGCAATTCGTGATATTTGCCGTCACCATTTAACGGGAGCGTCAAATAGTCAGATTACCTACTTTGCTGAAAAGATGACGAGAGAAAGCCGAACCAAGTGGGATTTGTTTGAACCACAATATCCGAAACGAATTGTACATAAAAAGGTTATTGATCAGATTACAGGTATGCCCAAGGTGACGTTAAAGTATAAACCACCGCGAGTGTTGAAAAAGATTCCTTTGTTGCCGATCCCACAACACTTCGCCAAAGATTTCATTTGGTGGTATTACGATTGGAAGATAGCAGAGGCTGTGATTGTACTGAAAGACGGAGAGAAGAACTACAAGAAAATACACATTTTTGATCCCATGTGGTTAATCAACTGTTCACATGAGGATATAATAATGTTGTTTTACAATCCGATCTATTCTGAAGTGAAGGATGCTGAGCAAGCCGGAAAATACCAACGTGTGGTATTTCTGTGCTTTGCATATGACATTAACGCTGGTTGTGACTATGATGAGAAGCTCGGGAAGTTTGTTGAGAAGCAAAAGGTGCCTGAATTGAAAATGATGAAGCCAAAGCAATTTCAGGAACCGGTTTTGACTAAAGAACAAAAGATTCAGCGACATATCAAACTGATGAACATTAGAATGGACGAACAACGTCGACAGCAATCCAAGCAATAGTCGAGGGGGAGTTTGTAGATGCAATTGTGCGACTAGTGCTTCGGATTGAACAATAAATATGTTTTGTGATTTGTCGTTGGTGCGAAGGAAGTTTTTAGAAGGTGCGAAGGAAGATCAGAAGGTGCGAAGGAGGAAGTTTTGATCGAATGTGATTTATGTTTTTGTATAGCTTGGTTCGACCAGTCAGTTTGGGCGAACCTACACATTCGCATGAACAAAGTGGGCGAATGTGCAGTCTATAAATAGTCAAGCTTGATTTTTGAATGTAACTTTTTTTCATATTATTCCCTCCACTTTCTGATATTCTCTCTAGAAGTTTATTTAGCTCTTTTCACGTTCTTACCCTGTTTGTATCAATCTTTAAACGTGTAATCGAGTTTATAATTAATGAAAAGCTTTTGAAAATGATGATTTACTTGTTTTGATCTGTTTGACTATTATTTTGTGATTGTTTTAGGGATTCCGCACCTAAAACTAACTTGTTTGATCATTCTTTGTTGTTATACGATCCATACATACGCATACAAAGGTTTTACGGACCTAGATCAGACAGCGCATCTTAATGAAAGAGCACTAATGCCAAAACCGAAAGTTACCGAATTGAGGAACTTTAAATGTGTGACAATAATCAAAGATTATCTAATGCATCATATCTAATCATTGATGAAAATCATGATTGATATAAGACCTCAACATGGTAGAGTGCACATGGTACTCTGTAGCATTGAGTTGATGACCTGTACACCTCTGTGCCTCATACCTTGTAACTACAGATAACAAAAGCATAATCACGCGTTACAATGGATATTTGTGCAAAATTCCTTGATACGGGAGTATGTCATGTGTGTGGATACCACAGGTGAATTAGTTTATACTATACATAGCAGTATCAGTCTAAAGCATTGCATAACAGTCTCCATGTGAGTTTATGTGATTTTCTGTAAGGGTCGAATATTTAATGGTTTTGTCAGTAAGGTTTAAAGATAACAGAACAATGGTGTGATGTGATCTCTCAGAAACTGATATGATCCTCTTACCAACAAATCACAAAAAGGCTATTGCTTTCTGTTGATTTAGTTCATATATACAAAAACTCAAAAAGATTTTTGGTGTGTTTTAACAAAAAAATTCAGAAAGTCCAAAAGATTTTACATTTCTGTGTTATTTTCGATAACCGATAGTGATCATTTCTTTTTGTTCCTTGTGATTCACTGATTCTGTTCATACAAAAATTACAGGTAATGGATGCAGAACAAGTTCAGAATCGTTGATTCTTTGAACCAAACCCTAGACATTCAATCGGTGCTTATAAACTGTTTGTTAATCACAATTGATAATGGCAAAACTATTTTCGATGGTTTTAGGGGGAGAAGAGTCTAAAATCCAGTGTTTAAACATCGTTTTGAAACAGAATTGATTGTTTAAATAATATAAACCCTAGATTTTAATTGAAAACCATCTTAAATAGTTTGATTGATGAAATTGATCACTGATTAGTGTTAATCGGCCATATTAGGGTGTAATCGAACTAAAATTTGTTGTTTGTAATGGCTTAATTGATTGTTGGTAATTTTGAATTCCAAACAGCCTGTTCAACAATCTGTCTAAGGTCGAATGAGATCTTCCAGGTTCGAATGAGACCATTTTAGGTCGAAGGGACTGTTTGAGGTCGAATGAAGTTTTACTAATATGTTTTTTCTCATTCTACAAAACTATCTTCTTATTCGAACCCCCGTTTGGGTCGAATGAAAGGTTTGACCAAAAATCAATTTTGTTCGTTTCTGATAAAATTTTCATGTTTGTTCTTATGTGTTTTGTAGATTATAATGGCTGAACAACAAAACCCAGAGAAGGAGGTACAAGATTCAGAGAAACCAAAAGAACCAAAGGAGTTGTTATTCGAACCAGTTCATAATTGTTGTGCATTTCTCGGTGAAGTCAAGCAATATGAAAAATTCTCAGACATGATAGAGTTTTTGAAGAGAAGCAGAGTGATCTATGCTCTTGCCATCCTCATCCACATATAAATGCTAAACCATATTTGTTGAAAACTTCATACGTCACCATCCAAAATACGTTTTAATTAAGTGAAAACTTCATACGTCGCCGCTATTACTTAAATTTCTTGTAGTGTAGAATAAAGTTCCTGTTTTTTTTTTTTTTTTTTTTTTTTTAACTGAAATCAGCTACTCTACTGCTCATTTAAGAAGCTTAACCAGATGCATTTATAAGTTATGTTAATTAAGTTGATAGTGAAAGAAAAAAGTAATTGACGGGTCTACATAAGCACTAGACGATAAGGAATTAATACACACAGCCAGGTGAATCAAATAAATAATGATCTCCAAAAGTTGGTCAATAGTAAATTGGCCTTTAGCTACATGGAGCATCAACCATGTCCCCTAAAATAGTTAATGATTGATGTAAAGTTAATGATTGATGGAAGCAGCCTCTCTATTTCTACGGGGTAGAGGTAAGGCTGTCTAATCTTACCTTTCTCAAACACTACCTTAATTTTTGCTATTGGTAGGATTAACTGAGTATGATAATAATAAAAGTTAACTTGCTATTATGGTACTTGCTCATAATACTTGTTTGTATAAACAATATCATTTCGATCTCATTTTATGCCTTCATCACATTCTCAATCAATTCAAGAAGATGTACACATGCAGATTTTGCAATAGAAAGTTTCACAATTCACAAGCATTAGGTGATCATCAAAATGCCCACCGGAGAGAAAGAAACTTGATTAAAAGTTATTGTACATTCACGGTGAACCAAC
The DNA here is from genome assembly GCA_030844895.1 of Ambrosia x helenae. Classification (NCBI taxonomy): domain Eukaryota; kingdom Viridiplantae; phylum Streptophyta; class Magnoliopsida; order Asterales; family Asteraceae; genus Ambrosia; species Ambrosia x helenae. The sequence continues at coordinate 228,865 of JAUTDX010000207.1, forward strand.
ATGCACAGTTGCTCCATCCCACTAGCCCTGCATAAACATCATCCGAATATGGAGGAGCGTCTCTGTAGAGTGAAGCTCGGAAGGTCATGAATTGGTTTGAAAGTTCGTCTTCAAGTCCTGACCATTCTCGCTTGAAGAAGTCATGTGATCCAGATTTACCGGACTTGAATCTTAAGTTGTAATATGGCAGCCTCCCACCATATGTATGTTTTCGCTAAACCAAGTAGCCAAAAACGTATAATTAAGGCTATAAGTTTCAGTTTTTTCTTGTTATTCCAATGCTCAAAACCTATATGTAACATGGGAGATTATTTGTATGTACTCTAATAATTGGATGGTGCATTTGTGTGTTTGTGATTTAGTTCATTCCAATAAGTTTATATATAATAATCTTTCTTTTGCAATGTAAATCTTCCGAGTATGTTAACTAGCTAATATCTTATTAAAGTGTGGAAAAAACTCCCATACAATGGTATGGTGGAAAAGACTCCCAAGAAAGTTGGAAAAATTCTGACCTTAAATTAAATATTAGTTCTATTTAATTTCCTTTAATTGGGCCGACTAACATAAAATTTTAAACCCTAGCTAGATATGTAACTAGTTACATTTTTGTTTTTGTTGCTAACTACAATGGACACGTACAATTACAATGAACTAGTCAGGCTCTCCATGTGTTTAGATCCTCCAAACCAACTCTGGTAAGGTATTTGAGTGGGAATAAGAGAAGGTAATAGACACCGATCTCTGGGATACATGAGTCTTTAATGCTCATTGCTGAGGGGAGGTGGCGTGTTACTGTAGATCAGATCTAACAGTGTTACGATAAAATGGAAGAACACAGAACAGAGGGGAATAGCTCAATTCATTTCATCGATAACTGTCAATAACGAGCTCAACGACTATTTAACGACTGACCGTTACAACTTTTGACTTTGACTTATTCTAATCCCCACACTATACAACTATGACACAAACAGTCCCTGGACTTATTACAGCTATTTAACTATCACATATTGACATAATTGCCCCCTACAATCTTTAATCTTCCTTTATTCGTGACAATACTCCCCCCTTAAGCATTCTTGACCTCAAGAATCAACCGGAAAATCAGGAAACTTCAACATAAACTCATCAGAAATCATCCATGAAGCATCATGTAAGGGATGATCCTTCCACTGAATTAAGAACTTAACAACTGGCCGGTTACCTTGTCTTGCTAACTTTCTATCTAGAATCTTGTACGGTTGCATACCACTATTAGCCACTTCTGGAATTGGATGGACCACCTCAGGAGGCCCCCCAGCCTTCTTCAACAATGAAACATGGAATGTTGAATGGATTTGTGAACCAGGGGGTAGGTCTAACTTATAAGCAGCTGGACCAACTTTAGCTACTATAAGAAAAGGTCCATAGTATTTTGGAGAGAGCTTTGAATATCTGTGGACTCTTAGAGTAGTCTGAACATATGGATGTAGTTTAAGATACACCCATTCACCTACATCAAATGATCTTTCTGATCTGTGCTGATCAGCAAATTGCTTCATCCTATTTCTGGCCTTGGAAAGAGCTTGTTTGAGTGTTTCCACCATTGATTCTCTTGCTGTAAAGAACTCTTCTACAGCAGCAACATCAGTATCTAGTGGAATGTGTGGTAAATGAATAGGAGGTTCCATTCCAAACAAAGCTCTATAAGGAGACATTTGAATAGCAGAATGCCAAGTGGTATTATACCACCATTGTGCTAATGCTAACCATTTGGCCCATGTATGAGGTTCAGTCATCACCATACACCTCAAATAGGTTTCTAAACACCTGTTTAACACTTCTGTTTGACCATCCGTTTGTGGATGATAAGCAGTTGATAAAGCCTGAGAAATGCCTTGCAATCTTAAAAATTCCTTCCAAAATTTACTAAGGAAGATAGCATCCCTGTCAGAGACAATAGTCTGTGGGCAACCATGGATCTTAAACACATTGTCCATGACCACCTGGGCTACTTTCACAGCAGTATAAGGGTGTTTTAATGGTAAAAAATGTCCATACTTTGTGAGTCTGTCCACAATGACCAGAATAGAATCATAACCTTGTGAACTGGGCAGGCCCCCAATGAAATCCATGGAAATGTCTGAGAAGATTGTGACAGGAATAGGCAATGGATTCAGTAACCCAGGGGAGGCTACTGTTTCATACTTTGCCTTCAAGCAAATGTCACACTTCTTAACAAAATCTTTAACATCATTTGTTGCTCTCTTCCAATAGAACATATCTTTGAATCTCTGAAGAGTATTATGAATACCTGAGTGCCCAGCTTGTGGAGAGGAATGACAAATGACCAAAATGTCCTTCCTGAGTTGCAAATCATTTGGAATCCATAGTTTGTTTCTTCTTCTCAGCAACTCTCCATCCCAGGTATATTTATCAACAATCTCACCCTGCTGCAACCTCTGAATAATCTCTTTGGCAGTATCATCTCTTCCCAGACTTTCTTTGATTCTGTTCAACAAGAGGGGTTCATAACTGGACACAGCCATCTGAAATAATGCAGCACCATGAATTCTGGATAGAGCATCAGCTGCCCCATTATCAACTCCTTTTTTGTACACAATGGAATAATCATATCCCATTAACTTGCTGAGCCAAGTATGTTGAAGAGGAGTGGTAATTTTCTGTTCAAGTAGGTGCTTCAAACTCTTTTGGTCAGTTCTAATAGTGAAATGCTTCAAAATTAGATACTGATGCCAATGTTTAACTGCCATAAGTATTGCAAGCAGTTCCTTCTCATACACTGATAAGGAGCATTGTCTAGTAGATAATGCTTTGCTAACAAAAGCTAATGGATGCCTGTCTTGCATCAACACTGCTCCCAATCCTTTTGAGGATGCATCTGTTTCTATTACAAACTCTTTGGACCAATCAGGCAAAGCTAACACAGGGCATGCATTAATGCCTGTTTCAACTGGTCAAAAGCCTGCTGTGCCATAGATGACCATTTGAATGCATCTTTTTGTAACAATGAAGTTAGTGGCTTAGCTATTGCCCCATAAGAGGATATGAACCTCCTATAATAACCTGTCAACCCTAAGAATCCTCTTAGCTGTTTGACAGTCACAGGAACAGGCCATTCTTTAATAACTTCTATTTTTGACTGATCAGTGGCTACACCTTCTTTTGAAATCACATGGCCTAAGTATTCTACTTTAGAACCAGCAAAGCTACACTTTGATTTCTTTGCTAGTAATTGATTCTCTCTAAAAATCAATAACACTTCCCTCAAATCTGTGAGATGTTGCTGAAAATTTTTACTGTAAATCAAAATGTCATCAAAGAAAATGAATACCTTCTTCCTCAGCAGTGGCCTAAAGACAGCATTCATGAGACCCTGGAAAGTTGCAGGAGCATTGGTGAGTCCAAAAGGTAATACCAAGAACTCAAATAAACCTTGATGAGTTCTGAAGGCAGTCTTGTGAATGTGATCTGTGTGCATCCTTATCTGATGATAACCAGACCTTAAGTCCAGCTTTGAAAACACTTCAGCCCCTCCTAATTCCTCAATCAACTCTTCTATCAAAGGAATAGGAAATCTATTCTTGATTGTATTCTCATTTAGTTTTCTATAATCCACACAAAACCTCCAACTTCCATCTTTTTTCTTGACTAAAACCACAGGTGATGCAAAAGAACTTACACTGTCTCTTATAATGCCCATCTCCTTCATTTCTTGCACCATTTTCTCAATAATGTCTTTCTGCCCCACTGGATATCTATAAGCCCTCTGATTGATTGTTGCCTTCTCATCAATCAATTCAATTTTGTGGTCACATTGTCTTGCAGGTGGTAAAGAAGTTGGTTCTTGAAACACATCACCAAATTCTTCTAACAATTCTTCCACCAACTTGTTTTCTGAATTCTCTTTTACCTTAGCCTGATGCTGAAAAGCCCCCTTAACTTGATCTTGAATACTAAACAATTGAGCCTGCACTTCTTGGCTTTCAGTCTCCATCATAAAACTCATTTTCTCCACAGAACACAAAGATAAATTCTGAATATTTGTACCCTTTAACTCAAACTTCTGCTCCCCAATATGAAATTGCATTGTAAGGTTTTTGAAATTCCAAACAATGTCATTTAATGTCTGCAACCACTGAACCCCCAACACCATGTCATAATTTTCCAATGGTAACAAAAACACATCAGACTTGAACCAAATACCCTGCATAACCCACTGAAAATCCTTACACAACTCAACACAGGACAGTTTATTACCATCTGCTACAGTAACTGATAAAGAAGTAACAGATTGAGTTGGACATTTCAGCTTTAAAGCCAAACTCTTCTTTAAAAATTGTGAGTTGATCCTGAGTCAATCAAGATATACAAGGTTCTTGTGCCTATAGTTCCCACTATCCTCATAGTACTAAAGGATGGAACTCCTGTTAAGGCATTCAGAGAAATATGGGGTTCTACTGGAAGTTCATGAACTGTCACTACTTCATTTTCATTTGTACTATCAGATTCATCTATGTCTCCCACTTCCAGTATGTACAATTGTTTGAACTTACAGTTGTGAGTAGATGTATACTTTTCAGGGCACCAAAAACATTCACCCCTGGCCCTTTTCTCTTCAGCTTCTTTGGTGGAAACTTTTCTAACAGGTTTGATCATTTTGTTGGTTGAAGGGGTAGGTAACAAGGATAGGTTGTTTGTATTAGTAGAAGGTGTTTTATAGGGTGTAATTGTAGTGGTAGTATTATTATTATTATGGCTATTATTATTATTGGTTTTCTGAAAGGATGGGGTATAAGAACTGGTTTTCTTGGGGTCTATACTGCCAAATAAAGTGTAGTACACAACCTCTTGTTGTTTGGCCATAGCAATAGCATCTCTCACTGTTCTTGGTTTAAAAATCTTTACCAAGCATCTTATTTCAGGTTTTAATCCAGCAACAAACAGCCCAGCAGCATATTCTTCACATAATTTGACCCTATTCAACAAGGCATCAAATGCATCACAATACTCTTGTAAAGTACCTGTCTGCTGCAAATTCTTTAATTCTTCAATAGGCTCTTCAGATAATCTTGTTGAAAATCTGTTGAGAATGGATCTTGAATAATCTTCCCAATCCATTTCTTCTAATTCTCTGCCTTGGCTGGTCATATGGCCTTGATGCCACTGTAAAGCCACGCCTTCAAGATTAACAACAGCATACTGCATTTTCAACTGATTTGGAGTCTTATCCATGGCAAAGAAATGGTTGCACTTGTACAACCAGCCTTCAACATCATCTCCATTAAACTTTGGAAAATCTAATCTTCCTAATCTGACCAACCTTTGATCAGACCCTCTATGATGTTGTGACAACAATTCTTTCAATTCTTTCAATTGATTACACACTTCTACCATCTGAATTTGTAAATGTTGTACATGATTGGAATTTTCTTCAATTAAGGCTTGTTGGGATTGAATGGCTTGAGCATTATCTTTAGCTATTTTCTCCACACGATCCATTTCTTGTTGTCTTGTCGACATTAACAAGTTTAATTGGAATCAAAAAAATACAGAGTGAGTGAATTGAATTAGGTCAAAAATTGAAATGATTAACCGAAAGAAGGTTAATCCGAATTGAATGAACGGACTTGAACGATGATCGGACGGTGGTTGAACGGAAACAATGGCGATTGATCGGAAAACAATGGTGGCTTAAGAGCTCCGAGAGGAATCGAAGGCTCTGATACCAGTTTGTTACGATAAAATGGAAGAACACAGAACAGAGGGGAATAGCTCAATTCATTTCATCGATAACTGTCAATAACGAGCTCAACGACTATTTAACGACTGACCGTTACAACTTTTGACTTTGACTTATTCTAATCCCCACACTATACAACTATGACACAAACAGTCCCTGGACTTATTACAGCTATTTAACTATCACATATTGACATAATTGCCCCCTACAATCTTTAATCTTCCTTTATTCGTGACAAACAGTCGGTGATAATGGTTTGCTTTGTATCGTTTGGTCTTTAATAATGTGGTTGTGAAGATGATGAGAGCTCTATTCACTCTTTTGGCTTACATCTGCTTCACCATATATCTAGCTGAGTAGGAAAATAATGGTGCACTCATGTTTTTGGCATATAATCATGATTAATAATCAACTTTTGAACTTAGTAATGCACCAAATATGTATACAGAAGTATATAATTTAAACCAAATGTATTTCTATCTGCTTTGCAAGCACCAAAAAGTTGCACCATATTTCTAAATTATTAGTTATTCAATATAAATCTTCATTAACTATATATTTAGTCAACTTATAATTAGTCACGTAGAAAGATTAATTAATTATTGAAGAACTTAAGAATCATATTCTATTAGTTTTGATGCATCGTGTTCATAATATATACATTGTTTAGTCCATGCGTAGTGGTGGCGTTGTGTGACGTTATCGGCCCCATAGCGCCCGGGAACAGCGCCCCCCGAGGCGCTATGATGGCGTTATGGTTGTGGTCGTTATGGTGGTATCGAGCGTTGTCCAAGATTTGAATGTTGTGAATTGATTATTATGACCGTTACAACGGTCATTTGCTTTAAAAAAAAAATTTACCACACTATATATATCTAACCATAAACATACAAACACATACAATTCAATACACAAACAAATACACACACATACAATTTAACAAGAAACAAGTATACACACAAATTACCACAATGTCGTCTCCTTCCCCCCCCCCCCCCCCCCGAAGACTCGTTTAACGATCTTTATCGTCAGTTTTTTAAGACGATGGCGCAGATGAGGAAGAAGCCGATATGAGTGCGGTTATGCTAGCGTCGAGCGGGATGCATCATATACATAATGCGGCATCACGGCAGATATTGTATAGGGAATATATACAGCGAGACCGTCTATCCGCCAATGAGCGTTTAATTAATGATTATTTCAATGAGAATCCGGTTTATGTCCCGAATTTGTTTAGGCGAAGATTTCGGATGAGTAAAAGCTTATTTTTGCGCATTACCGAAGATTTAGAGTCAAAATATATATGACTACTTTAAGCAAAAACCCAACGCTAGAGGGTGTTTAGGATTCACCCCAATTCAAAAGGTCACTTCCGCATTACGTGTACTCGTCTATGGGAACACGTACGATATCAATGATGAGTATTTTAAGATAGCGGAGAAAACCACACGTGATACCTTGGAGTATTTCTGCTACGGTATATTTACAAATTTAAATATATTTATAATTATAATTAGTAATTACATTATATATATATATATTATTTCTACTACGGTATTTACAAATTTATATATATTTAGGTATATGCCAATTATATGGAAAACGATACTTGAGAAACCCGACATGGAACGACCTTCAACAACTATACGAAGCGTATTTACAAAAACATGGCTTACCTGGCATGATTGATAGTATATGAAGGTTCAAACCCAAGAACAAATCACTCTCTACACACACACTTACTTAGAAGACAATAGATTAATATGAAGTATGTTTGTTGTAGTACAAAAGAAAAGTGTTTACTGCAGAAAGATAAAAACAAAAATCTTACTTTATTCAACACCAAAGGAGGCCTTATATAGCATACATATCCAACGTACACTTTGACCAAAGAAACAACCACCTACCATCTCCTATTCAACAGGAAATTTTCCAAAGAATAGTGATGCTCTAAACAAACTAATAACAATTCATGCAACGTCCACTTTAACTTTATTTATTCAAACTTAATAAACTACTTAACTTATAAATAAACTTCTAAATAACCAGCTGACCCGTTTGACTTATTTGACCTATGACCCGTTTGACCCAACCCATCAAGATTATCCAACATTCACCCCCATAATCTTGATGTCGGTTCATTTCTTCAAAGTAGTGCCGGTTCCTCCAACTCAATCAAGTTTGCTTCATTCTCCTTGTCTTTCCATCTAGTACACTCATTTGCAAAGTGTCCAAGTGCTCCACACTCATAACACCTAAACCCGCTCTTATTACTTCGACCTGAACCTCTTCCACGTCCTCTTTCACCTCTAGCCGATCCTCTTCCTCGACCTCTTCCGTGTCCATATTGCCTATCATCATGCCCTCCATTAGTTAACAAAAGTTGCCCTTGATCTTCATCATTTTCACCATGACTTTTGAGTCTTTCTTCGTATGCTTTAAGTCTTCCCACCGCTTCCTCAAACGACATGGTTTCAATATCCGAGTATTGCTCGATGGAGGCTACAATTTGGATGTATTTTCTTGGCATCGCATTGAGAAACTTTCTCACAACCAATTCTTCCTCAATATGCGAACCAAGACTTTTAAATTTTGCCATTATAGCACTTATCTTACCCGCGAAGTCGTTAATTGTCTCGTTATCTTTCATCTTTAGCAACTCCAACTCGCTTCTAAGAGTTTGCAAACATGCCTTTTGGACTCGATCCGCTCCTAAGTACCGAACCCAAATCGACTCCCAAACATCCTTTGCATCTTTGTGTTTAGAAACTTGCAAAAGAATGTCTTTGGGTAGGGTTTGAAAAATTATAGCTTTTGTGGTATAATTTTTCATTACATCACCGGATGCTCCCGTGACCGGATCAAGCAACTCCCATAACCCGTATGCTCTTAGTATCGTCTCCATCAAGATCGCCCATGACGTATAGTGTTTCTCGGTTAGTTTAGGACAATGGAGGGTCACATTACCTTGCTCGCGAACAGTAACCGCACCTGCGTTTTCTGTCATTTCTTGCTAGGTTCTTGCTTAAATCTTTCTGTCTTGCTCTTTTCTGCTTCTGTTTCTTGCTGATCTTTCTTTAATCTTGGCGCCTCTTGCTATACCTTGTTGCGTCTTGCTTCAACTTGCTACTAATCGACTAATATTAACCAATCGATTCACTTGCTGCTTGCTTGATTTTCTACGGACCAATTACATAGAACCAGTGCTGCACTTGCTTCTTGCGAACCCCTGGTATGAGCCTAGGGTTCTGATACCAAATGAAGGTTCAAACCCAAGAACAAATCACTCTCTGCTGACCCGTTTGACTTATATGACCCGTGACCCGTTTGACCCAACCCATCAAGATTATCCAACAGTATACACTATCATTAAGGCGGTGGTATAGTTGTCCAACCGCATGGCGAGGTCAACACACACGTGGTGACCAAAAGGGACCAAAGTTGGTTTTACAAGCAGTTGCCTCACAAGACATGTTGGTTTGGTCGACCTTCTTTAGTCTCGCCAGGTGTATGAACGACATAAATACTTTTCAGTTTTCGTCATTACTCGAGTCTTACATTGGCGAAACAATACCGAAAGCTGGGTTTTATGCAAATAATAATTACTACGAGCATGGATACTATTTGGCGGATGGTATATATCCGGAGAATTCAATGCTCATCAAAACATTTAGTCAAACACAAGATAAAAAAAGAATATTTTAAGAAACTTCATAAGTCCACAAAAAAGGACATCGAGAGGCGTTTTGGCATTCTTTAACAACAATGGCATTTTGTGACACCCGGCAAATTCTGGTTAACAACGTTGTCTAGATGAAAGTCTACCTTAGCGAGTCACGCGTATATTGTACTTAACTGGGTTAGTTAAGTCGGGTTATGGTTCGGGAACTATTGATTAGTCTAGAAGATCATTGGAGGTTGGTCTAGAGGTTCGTTAGATGTCAGTCCTTAACCAAGTGTACAAACGGTGACGATTTGTAGGATCGTCAGGGCATACGGAACGTACGAGTCTCGAGTCCCGGGAATTGGTGAACGAGTGTAAATATGTGTATTTACTTGTGTTATGTGTTTACAATCATTATGTGACTTGTCGGTACGTGAATATGCATTAACATATGTTAAAACGGGGTTTAACGCGCAAAACGCACAAAACCAACCCCTATAGGCGAGTAGGAGGTCTACTCACCTATAGGGAAGGCGAGTAGGGGACCCTAAGGGCGAGTAGGGTCCGACTCGTGTGTAGTTAAGGGCGAGTAGGCCCAATCACATGAACATTCAGGCGATTACAAGCCCTAATCGCCTGAAACTGCTGCATACTCGCTAGTTACGTGCTGGACGACTAAAAACGACTATAAATACCATACTTAACCTCCTAAACTTCATTATACCAACCCTAGTCGTCCCATAACCCGCCCCAACACATAAACAACCTCTGGAAGGCGATTTTTGATCAAAACTCAAGGTTTCAAGCTTGAATCATCATATTTTCATAATCCTAAGGTTTGATTTTCATCCATAACTCTTTATAAACGTTTTTAATCAATCCCTAATGGTCCAGACCTGTTCTTAAACGAAAAAGCTTTCTGAAAATCGTCAATAAGGGTTGTTAATCGGATTATAACTAATATGCATGCATTATGAGTGTGTATGATTAGAAAGTTAGGGTTTTTATGATTCATGATGATGATTTGATATGTTATCATGATAGATCAGTATTGATATTGATATTATGATAATAGGAATCTCAGTAATTGGATATTAGGGTTATGATTACACGTGTTAGTATGATGTTGCATGCTATGTGAATTGGTGTTTGGATTACTTGGTTGCATGCAGGACTGATTATACGAGGTTGAACGAAGGATTTTGGGTTAAACATGTTTAGGATAGTGTTTGGGATGATATTGGGTGGTTACACACGTTCTGGATCTGATTTGGAGCGTTAAACGCGCGAAAAACCGGAACAGCAAGGTTACAGGCGAGTAGCATTCCTAATCGCCTATGTTATAGGCGAGTAGGGTGCTAATCGCCCATATTATAGGCGAGTAGAGGTCTACTCTTGTGTAAGATCAGGTGATTAGCCCTAATTGCCTATAAGTTCAGGGAATAACCCTAATTGCCTATAAGTTCAGGGGAATAGCCCTAATTGCCTATAAGTTCAGGGGAATAGCCCTAATTGCTAATAAGTTCAGGGGAGTAGCTCCTAATCGCCTATAATAGAGGCGAGTAGGATTTCTAATTGCTAGTTGACTTTCCTAATTGCTAGTTGACTTTTCCTAATCGCGTGTACTGCTGCTGTAAGTGTAAATTAGCATTCCGAGACCCGATTTAACATGTAGTAACATGCTAGGAACCCCGTAACATGTCTAATAACTTGGTAACATATATTTGGATGTATTCCGGTGATACGTGAACTATGTGCTATAACTTGTTGTGCGTTAACGTATGTTAAGTGTACTTGCGTTATTGTATGTTTTGGAGCGTAAACATAACACGAGGAGTCTCGGGTCACCAATGGGATGTCGAGTCTTGTACTTTGGGTCGGTTAAACAGTCACGGTGTTTTCAAACGAACTTGGTTATGGTCTGGACATCTAGGGACTAATTAGCCTGCGGGTTATTAGTCTAAGTACTTGTAACTGTCGTATGTTAGGTCGCCGCTTACGGGACTAGCATAGCAGCTGGGTTTACTCGGGTTAAGGAGTAACGCAATTTAAGGTGAGTTTACGGCCCCTCTTTTAAACTGGTTTTATACTTTCGGGGGAGAAAACATGTGTTAAAACGATTAATTGGTAACTACTGTCATACTATGGGTTTCTATTGTGTACTACACGATCTTTGGAAGTCCCGGGGGGAACCATGAATGTGCGGGTTTGCACAACGGGGAAATGTGAATAGCGCTATTGGGAGTGACCAACCCCGCTCGTCGACTTGGAGGGTCGGCGGGTGCATATTGTCTCAAACAGGAACAACAGGAACAACAGGAACAACAGGAACTACATCGGGCATACTTTTGGTATTCGCGTTAGTAATGGTTTTCCAATCGTGGTAGTAACAAAACGTACGCCTAGCTAGCGTATACTGGTTTTCGATTGTTATAGTATGGACAGGTGGACTTGGTACTTGGATACAAAACCTGTAAACTCACCAGCATTTTTGTGCTGACGTAAACTTTTACATGTTTTCTCAGGTCGCTAAGGTAGCACGACTGGACTAGGGCGCACGCGTCTGCACGGCGTCTAACTAGGGTTGCATGGTCTTTTGAACGTTGAACTATTATTTCATTGTTGGGATAATGTTTTTGAATAAGCTTCCGCTGTAAACGGGATTTTAAACTATGTTTTGAAATTGCATTTATATTCATTTAGACTTGTTTATTGTGATCGTTGGTTTGGATCCTGGTTTGTCATGCGCCTCGCGGTAAAACTCCGCAAGTGGATTTTGAGGGTGTGACAGATTGGTATCAGAGCCAATGGTTATAGTGAACTAGGACTGCATGTAGAGTCTAGTCTATAGCCGAGTCGCACACACTAGACGATCACATGGTACTAAACGTTATAGTGGTTTACGTATGGTCTTGTCGGGGTGTCTCTAAATCATTGGTCTTTCTACGTTACATCATCCGTTCTATCTTAGGTTGGGTTACTTGTTTTCTAGGCAGTGTGGTCTGTTGGAGTAACTCGTGTGCTCTTGAGATTTGTCCAAGGCTCGGACATCTCCCTTTCGCACTCCAATAGAAACACTTGTCATAAACTACCGTGGTATTACGGTGTGTAGCTAAGAGTCTATGTTCGGTGACATGAACTTTGAACTAGGAGAACACTTGGAGGACCATGTAGAGCGTTTTATCATTTTGGGTGCACACAAAATCATAAAACGAAATGCATGGAAGCCCTAGTGAGCTCTGGGTTTGAGGGGATAGTCCTGGATTGGATCTAGCTTTGATCTTGTGAACATTAGTGGTTATCTTTAACTGCGAAACTAAATTTTCTCATTCTTTCTGCCAGAATCATGTCTAGAGTGCGTGGAGGACGTGGAGGTGGTCGCAATGGTGGACGTGGTGGTGGTCGCGGTGGTGCTGGTGGTCGTGGTGGAGGTATTAATCTATCACAGGCTGATCTGAACAACTTGCTCCAAGCTGCCTTTCAGTTAGGGCACAACGGTGGTGGTAAGTTGATTTATCCATTTCCTTCGCCTCATTGGTGAACCTTGTTTACGTTACTTTTGGTTTCTCATACGTTTCGTTTCAGGTGGTCCTGTTGACCCACCCCCACCCATGTGCACCTACAAGATGTTCCGGGACTGTAAGCCCCAGGAATTCTCTGGCACTGAGGGTGCGGTTAGCTTGCTTAGGTGGTTGGAGAAAGTGGAGTCGGTATTTCTGATGTGTAACTGTCTCCCAGAAGATCGGGTGAAGTATTCTGCTGCGTTATTCCAGGACGTGGCATTGACTTGGTGGAATGGCATCACCCAGAACATGGGTATTGGGGAGGCATATGCTATGCCATGGGAGAATTTTGTGCAGTTGCTGAAGCGTGAGTATTGCCCGAGGGAAGAGGTACAGAAGCTGGAGCATGAGGTGTGGAACCTCAAGATGACTGGGTCGGAAATTGAGAAGTATACTGTGAGGCGGAATGAGTTGGCAGTGCTGTGTCCCGATCTGCACGTGCCAGAATATCGTAAGATTGAACACTATGTATCAGGGTTAGTACCGGAAATTGCAGGGTTAGTGGCTGCTGGAAATCATCCTACGTATGCAGAGGTAGTTCGATCGGCCCATAGGATGACCAACTTAAAAGTGAATGAGGGGATTTTGCCTGCGAAGGGTTCAACTGTTAAGGCCCCAGAGAGCAACAAGCGCAAGTGGGAAAATGACGGGAAAGGATCTGGGTCTGCACAACAGGGTAAAAGGTTTGATAATGGGGGTTCATCTTCTTCGGGTAACAAGCAGGGTGGTTATGCGGGAAAACTGCCCAAATGCAACAAGTGTGGACGCCATCATCAAGGGAACTGCGACAGTAACCGTTGTCACCGCTGCCAGCGAACAGGCCACTATGCTAAAGATTGTCGGGCTACACTTCCATCGACTCAGGCTCCGACCAACAGCTCAGCTCCGACTACTCAGGGGACTACAGGGAAACAAGGATGCTACAACTGTGGTGACACTGGGCATTACAAGAAGGATTGCCCAAAACTGAAGCAGGGTGGGAATAACGGGAATGGGAACAACGGGGGCGGCGGCAGAAATGCACGTGCCTTCGTCATTGGAGCTGCTGAGGCTAGACAGGACCCTGACACAGTCACCGGTACGTTTCTTCTCAATAATCGTTCTGTTAGCGTGTTATTTGATTCTGGTGCCGACAAGAGTTTTGTATCCATGGATGTTAGTCGACTGCTAGATGTAGTACCCGTACCATTAGAGACCAAGTATGTTATTGAGTTGGCCGACGGTAAAACGATTGAAGCTACTAGTGTTCTTCGGGAGTGTCAATTAGAGTTGTCGGGTTTATCGTTTCCCATCGACCTTATGCCGGTACCTTTGGGTAGTTTTGACGTTGTAGTAGGAATGGATTGGTTATCTTTGTATCGCGCGGAGATCGTCTGTTACGATAAGGTTATTCGGATTCCTCTCCCTGATGGAGAATTCCTTTCTGTGTACGGTATCAAGGGTGGTGTTCCGCTAAACATCATCTCTAGCATGAAAGCCCTTAAGTGTCTTCGAAAGGGTTATCCAGCTGTTTTGGCGCTTTTATCTGTTTCCTCTGTTGATGAGAAGAAGATCGACGACATTCCGGTGGTACGCGAGTTTCCTGATGTTTTTCCCGATGATTTATCTGGTCTTCCTCCTCATCGTCAAGTCGAGTTCGGTATTGATCTTGTACCAGGGGCTGCTCCTATTGCTCGGGCCCCCTACCGTCTTGCACCTCCCGAGATGCAGGAATTGTCCAGTCAGTTACAGGAACTCTTGGACAAGGGTTTCATCCGGCCAAGTTCTTCCCCTTGGGGAGCCCCGATTTTATTTGTTAAGAAGAAGGATGGAAGTTTCCGATTGTGTGTGGACTATAGAGAACTGAACAAGTTAACCGTCAAGAACCGTTATCCTCTTCCACGTATTGATGATCTATTCGACCAGCTTCAGGGTTCTAGTTATTATTCCAAGATCGATTTGAGGTCCGGTTATCACCAGCTGCGCGTCAGGGAGGCTGACGTTGCGAAGACTGCTTTTCGAACACGTTATGGCCATTTCGAATTCTTGGTCATGCCTTTCGGTCTCACGAACGCACCGGCGGTTTTCATGGACTTGATGAACCGCGTCTGTAAACCATATCTGGACAAATTCGTCATTGTATTCATTGATGACATTCTGATCTACTCTAAGGACAAGACCGAACATGAGGAACACTTGCGTTTGGTTTTGGAACTCTTGCGACGGGAACAACTTTACGCCAAGTTCTCAAAGTGTGACTTTTGGTTACGCGAAGTTCAATTCCGAGGACATGTGGTTAATGAACTAGGAATTCATGTCGATCCAGCTAAGATCGAAGCGATCAAGGACTGGGGAGCACCAAAGACACCAACTGAGGTGCGGCAATTCCTAGGCCTTGCGGGCTACTATCGTCGTTTCATTCAGGGGTTCTCGAAGATTGCTCAACCCCTCACCACTCTCACTCAGAAGGATAGGAAGTTCGACTGGGGTGAATCACAAGAGTCAGCGTTTGAAGAACTGAAGTCTAAACTGTGTTCTGCTCCTATTTTGTCTTTACCTGAGGGTCCTGATGATTTCGTTGTCTACTGTGATGCTTCCATTCATGGACTCGGTTGCGTGTTGATGCAACGCGAGAAAGTGATTGCGTATGCTTCTCGTCAACTTAAGGTGCACGAGAAGAACTACACAACTCATGACTTAGAGTTGGGTGCCGTGATATTCGCGTTGAAAATTTGGAGACATTACTTGTACGGTACCAAATGCACCATCTACACCGATCACAAGAGTCTCCAACATATTTTCGACCAACAACATTTGAACATACGGCAACGTCGTTGGATTGAACTTTTGAACGACTATGATTGTGCTATTAAGTACCATCCTGGCAAGGCGAATGTTGTAGCAGACGCCTTGAGCAGGAAGGAATCAACTAAACCTCGTCGCGTTCGGGCATTGCAGCTCACCATTCATTCATCGTTACCTGATCAACTCCGTTCTGCCCAATTGGAAGCTTTGAAGGAGGAAAACCTTAAAGCTGAAACTATGCACGGTGCCGACAAGCACCTAGAGCGAAGGTCTGATGGCCTACACTATTTCGCAGAACGTATATGGGTTCCTTTGTTTGGGGGACTACGGGAGCTTGTCCTTCATGAGGCTCATAAGTCCCGGTATTCTATTCATCCTGGTTCGGATAAGATGTACCAAGATCTGAAGGTGCTTTACTGGTGGCCAAACATGAGGTCGGACATAGCCTCATACGTGAGCAAATGCTTGACCTGTGCTAAGGTCAAGGTGGAATACCAGAAACCGTCGGGTCTCCTGCAACAACCTGAAATTCCGGAATGGAAATGGGAACAGATTACTATGGATTTTGTCACACAACTTCCTAAATCACCAAGCGGGAATGACAAGATATGGGTGATTGTCGATCGGTTGACGAAATCAGCTCATTTTCTTGCTATTAAGGAGACCGACACCATGGATCGTTTGGCTCGTCTTTACTTGAAGGAAGTTGTTTCTAAGCACGGGGTACCAGTTTCTATTATCTCGGATCGTGACTCCCATTTTACTTCTCACTTCTGGAAGTCATTGCACAAGGCTTTGGGTACCCAACTAGACATGAGTACGGCTTATCATCCACAGACTGACGGTCAGAGTGAGCGTACGATTCAAACTTTAGAAGACATGCTGCGGGCATGTGTGATCGATTTTGGAAAGGGTTGGGAAGCTCATCTACCGTTGGTAGAATTCTCGTATAATAACAGTTATCACACGAGCATCAAGGCTGCTCCGTTCGAAGCACTGTACGGACGGAAATGCCGTTCTCCTCTTTGTTGGGCTGAAGTGGGTGAGAGTCAACTCACTGGGCCTGAACTAGTGTACGAAACTTCGGAAAAGATCGTACAGATTCGTAATCGGTTGGCGGCGGCACGGGACCGGCAAAAGAGTTATGCTGATCAGCGTCGCAAACCACTGGAATTCCAAGACAATGACAAGGTACTTCTAAAAGTCTCACCGTGGAAGGGCGTCATACGCTTTGGGAAGCGTGGCAAACTCAATCCGCGATATGTCGGCCCATTTACGATCCTGGAACGGATTGGGCCGGTGGCATATCGACTTGATCTACCGACGGAGCTCGGTAACGTACATAACGTCTTTCACGTGTCAAACTTGAAGAAGTGTCTGGCTGACGAGTCTCTCATCGTTCCACTAGAAGAGATCAAGGTTGATGATCGTCTTCGGATTGTGGAAGAACCTGTGGAGATCCTTGATTACAAGATTCGTAGCCTACGTCACAGCAAGATTCGTATCGTTAAGGTTCGGTGGAACTCGAACCGGGGACCGGAATATACGTGGGAACGGGAGGATCAGATGAAGTCTAAGTATCCTCATCTCTTTCCTAAGGAAGCGTTCGAGTCGAGACATGTCTCTTCGGCAGCTGAATGAATCTCGGGTCGAGATTCCTTTTAATGTGGGGATGATGTGACAACTCGGGTAAATCTCTCTCTTGGTTTCTATCTTTTTGTTTGCTTCCTTCGTTATTTCTTTTGTTCTTTTGGTACTTGTGCAATTTTCGGGACGAAAATTCTTTTAACGTGGGGATGATGTGACACCCGGCAAATTCTGGTTAACAACGTTGTCTAGATGAAAGTCTACCTTAGCGAGTCACGCGTATATTGTACTTAACTGGGTTAGTTAAGTCGGGTTATGGTTCGGGAACTATTGATTAGTCTAGAAGATCATTGGAGGTTGGTCTAGAGGTTCGTTAGATGTCAGTCCTTAACCAAGTGTACAAACGGTGACGATTTGTAGGATCGTCAGGGCATACGGAACGTACGAGTCTCGAGTCCCGGGAATTGGTGAACGAGTGTAAATATGTGTATTTACTTGTGTTATGTGTTTACAATCATTATGTGACTTGTCGGTACGTGAATATGCATTAACATATGTTAAAACGGGGTTTAACGCGCAAAACGCACAAAACCAACCCCTATAGGCGAGTAGGAGGTCTACTCACCTATAGGGGAGGCGAGTAGGGGACCCTAAGGGCGAGTAGGGTCCTACTCGTGTGTAGTTAAGGGCGAGTAGGCCCAATCACATGAACATTCAGGCGATTACAAGCCCTAATCGCCTGAAACTGCTGCATACTCGCTAGTTACGTGCTGGACGACTAAAAACGACTATAAATACCATACTTAACCTCCTAAAATTCATTATACCAACCCTAGTCGTCCCATAACCCGCCCCAACACATAAACAACCTCTGGAAGGCGATTTTTGATCAAAACTCAAGGTTTCAAGCTTGAATCATCATATTTTCATAATCCTAAGGTTTGATTTTCATCCATAACTCTTTATAAACGTTTTTAATCAATCCCTAATGGTCCAGACCTGTTCTTAAACGAAAAAGCTTTCTAAAAATCGTCAATAAGGGTTGTTAATCGGATTATAACTAATATGCATGCATTATGAGTGTGTATGATTAGAAAGTTAGGGTTTTTATGATTCATGATGATGATTTGATATGTTATCATGATAGATCAGTATTGATATTGATATTATGATAATAGGAATCTCAGTAATTGGATATTAGGGTTATGATTACACGTGTTAGTATGATGTTGCATGCTATGTGAATTGGTGTTTGGATTACTTGGTTGCATGCAGGACTGATTATACGAGGTTGAACGAAGGATTTTGGGTTAAACATGTTTAGGATAGTGTTTGGGATGATATTGGGTGGTTACACACGTTCTGGATCTGATTTGGAGCGTTAAACGCGTGAAAAACCGGAACAGCAAGGTTACAGGCGAGTAGCATTCCTAATCGCCTATGTTATAGGCGAGTAGGGTGCTAATCGCCCATATTATAGGCGAGTAGAGGTCTACTCTTGTGTAAGATCAGGTGATTAGCCCTAATTGCCTATAAGTTCAGGGGAATAGCCCTAATTGCCTATAAGTTCAGGGGAATAGCCCTAATTGCCTATAAGTTCAGGGGAATAGCCCTAATTGCTAGTAAGTTCAGGGAGTAGCTCCTAATCGCCTATAATAGAGGCGAGTAGGATTTCTAATTGCTAGTTGACTTTCCTAATTGCTAGTTGACTTTTCCTAATCGCGTGTACTGCTGCTGTAAGTGTAAATTAGCATTCCGAGACCCGATTTAACATGTAGTAACATGCTAGGAACCCCGTAACATGTCTAATAACTTGGTAACATATATTTGGATGTATTCCGGTGATACGTGAACTATGTGCTATAACTTGTTGTGCGTTAACGTATGTTAAGTGTACTTGCGTTATTGTATGTTTTGGAGCGTAAACATAACACGGGGAGTCTCGGGTCACCAATGGGATGTCGAGTCTTGTACTTTGGGTCGGTTAAACAGTCACGGTGTTTTCAAACGAACTTGGTTATGGTCTGGACATCTAGGGACTAATTAGCCTACGGGTTATTAGTCTAAGTACTTGTAACTGTCGTATGTTAGGTCGCCGCTTACGGGACTAGCATAGCAGCTGGGTTTACTCGGGTTAAGGAGTAACGCAATTTAAGGTGAGTTTACGGCCCCTCTTTTAAACTGGTTTTATACTTTCGGGGGAGAAAACATGTGTTAAAACGATTAATTGGTAACTACTGTCATACTATGGGTTTCTATTGTGTACTACACGATCTTTGGAAGTCCCGGGGGGAACCATGAATGTGCGGGTTTGCACAACGGGGAAATGTGAATAGCGCTATTGGGAGTGACCAACCCCGCTCGTCGACTTGGAGGGTCGGCGGGTGCATATTGTCTCAAACAGGAACAACAGGAACAACAGGAACTACATCGGGCATACTTTTGGTATTCGCGTTAGTAATGGTTTTCCAATCGTGGTAGTAACAAAACGTACGCCTAGCTAGCGTATACTGGTTTTCGATTGTTATAGTATGGACAGGTGGACTTGGTACTTGGATACAAAACCTGTAAACTCACCAGCATTTTTGTGCTGACGTAAACTTTTACATGTTTTCTCAGGTCGCTAAGGTAGCACGACTGGACTAGGGCGCACGCGTCTGCACGGCGTCTAACTAGGGTTGCATGGTCTTTTGAACGTTGAACTATTATTTCATTGTTGGGATAATGTTTTTGAATAAGCTTCCGCTGTAAACGGGATTTTAAACTATGTTTTGAAATTGCATTTATATTCATTTAGACTTGTTTATTGTGATCGTTGGTTTGGATCCTGGTTTGTCATGCGCCTCGCGGTAAAACTCCGCAAGTGGATTTTGAGGGTGTGACACATTTTGTTAGAATTCCTTATCGTGTGTGAGAAAAATAAAGAATTAGAATGGTGATGTATGCTTGTATCATAATGCATAATATGATACTTGAAGACGAAGGAAAAACAATATGCCAAAACTATTTTCGGGAAGATTTTGTTCAAGGGACGCAAGCAAAAATGGAGCAGAGATTGCAAAACAGTACCATGTTGCATTTCAAGGATATTCATAACGCGTTGAAGGCGTATTTGATCGTGGAAGCATGCGTGATTCGTCTGATTCAAAACAACGAAGAAGAAGAAGATGAAGAAGAAGAAGAAGAAGAAGAAGAAGAAGAAGAAGGAGAACATGAAGGAGAAGAAAATGAAGAAGACGAAGAAGACAACGAATAGTAATTTATATTTTAAGTATTTCTAATTTATATATGAGTATTTGTATTTTTTTTTAGTATTGGTAATTTTTTTTTAGTATTTTGTAAATTTTTTTAGTATTTTGAACTTTTATTTTTAGTATTTGTAATTTTTTTATTTAATTAAATATCATTAGGTATTTAATATTATTATTTAAATAAGAAAACAATAATTAAGCAATGATTACCCAATCATTTCTAAAGCCCCATAACGCTCCTTCCCACTACACCTTCTTTTTCTATAACGCCCCATAAAGCCCATCCTATTACTTTTTAATATTTTATTCCCTATAACACCCCTCCACTACACATGGCCTTATATAATATATACTACTAGTTTTCTTCAGGTGCAACGTGGTAGGCAAACTAACCCCCACCCCCACCACTACACATGGACAAATTAACCCCCACCCCAGCTACCTTAGAAGGCTTGGGATATTCAGACATGGTGGTTTTCTATCTGGACATTCCCTCCACGGACTGTGGAGGCCTCCACAAGACGTGAAGGGCCTAAAACAAAATAAGACGGACCGTCTCCACGGTCCGTCCATATGGTCCCAATGATTGGCAATAGTTGGTAATCAATGGCAATGATTGGTATTGAGTGGGAGTTGGGAAAAAGAGGTGTGGGTGTTTAAGATGGGTTAAAGATGTGAAAATGAATGTTTGATTTTTTATAAATGTTTTTTTTTGTTATTTTATAAAATGATATAATAGTCGTTGCGTAAACATTAACGTTTATGTTGCTGAACTAAACAAAACACAAGATACGAACAATAAAACAAAATAAAGCATAATATTCAAGCATTTAGATAATTAAAAATGTTCATACAATAATAATATCCAAAATAAACAAACTAATCATCCTGCCCCTGAGATGCACGAACGTACAGGCGTGCTGACTACTGTATGCCCCACCCTGAGCGGTACGTGGCGCCAAACACGCTAAAACTCGCATGCCATTCTCGCTCTGTACTAACCATCGAATATCAGCCCGTATCTTTTGCATCTCTTTCAAATACCAGTCCGCATCCCTTCCATCTGGTCCTCAAGCTACTGAAGTAGCTGGTTCGTAGAACCGGACAGCTAAATGGCGTGAGAAACGCGGGCATCATGTTGTCGAGCATCAGGATGCACATCCTCCATCTCTACATCCATCTCTGGTTCACCCTCGGCAACGTGTGTGTGACATCCGTCACCCTCGTCTTTCATCTGAATTACAATAATAGTCCTTCAAAAAAAATTTCCATTATAGTCCCTGTAAGCTCGTCGTTTTCAAATTTAATTTTAGAGCGAAAAAAAAATTATCATTTATATTTATTATGGATCGGGTATAAGTTTTAATCAAATACGTATCTTGAAACGTCTACGCAATGGATTTTATAAAAATCCAAATTTTATAAAGTTGTGTCAACATAACTAAATTTTATCTTATATTTAAATTAAATATTTTAAGAATAAATTTAAAATACTATTACTTAAAAACAAAAATGAAATGAAACGGTCCTTTCTTTTGCCAAACAATATGAATGTTAGCAACTATAGAGTTTCAATAATTCAAGGATGTTTCAATATGGTTTTGAAGGATATTTAAAAACTCATTAAATTGGAGCATATGACCCACAAATTCAATTAAACCATTCATGATTTCATTGATTGCTTTTATTATATATAAATAAATAATGTAACACCCAAATGGAAGAGGTTCATCTTCAACCTCATCCTCTCCATGAACTTATGGTGCCAATCAAGGGAATTCTATGTTAAACCCATGGCAAACACCTACATGTTCTTGCTTTTCTGACCAACTCCAACCGAAACGCCGATGCGCGATCGCTACCACCCGTTGTGTACCCTGCTTCGACCAACATGGAACGCGACATCGCTACAATCACCCTCGAATAGGTAACAACCCTAAGCTTACTTGTTTTTATCAATGCACAATAACGTAACCTTGATGCTCTTGGTCAAAGAAAAATAATATAATTTTGGTACAACAATTTCTAATCAACTAAACTACTGAACTACAAGATGGAACAATCCTTGTGGTTGAATTTATTTCAACATTATGGGTCATATGCATTATGCTTCTTTTAAATGCCTTACCAACGTCATACAATATATTACTCAAAACTTTACCCATCTTCGTTTTATATATGGACAACACTCTAACTGAAACTTTATAGATTTATTATTATTATTTTTTTAGGCTACAAGGTATCTCCATTGTAATAACAAACTTTTATAGTAATTCTTAATTATACCACAATTTTTTGGATGATACTTTGACAAAATATTGTTGACTTTGCTTCTTTTTTTTAGACAAATTAAACCCTTAGAACAAATATCATTTTTCTTTTCTTGACTCTTATCTCTTAATTCATTTGCTTTGCCATGAACTCATAAGTCAGTAGTTGCTCATCCAAATCAAGGTTAAACCATTCTATGAGCAAATTGTTTGACTCGTAAAATATCTTTCTTAAACTTATTAAAATATTTTGTTTCTCTAAATACTACAAATTTTGCAAATACATATGACATGTGGTTAGAAGTTAGGAAACTTATTTTGTTCTACAACTAGCTAACATAATTCATAGGTCTTGATAAAAAGGTGATTCATAATTGAGGTAAATCATTATAATAGTTACGGTCCAACAGTTTAGACTTGCTTTTATATGTATCGTTCCTATCTTTATTAAATGGTAAACCCATGATTCAAATCAAAATTTTATTTATAAACAAATTCTTTATAGACTTACGTTGATGAGATTTTAGATAAAGTAAATTACTCATATATTATCAAAATCTATGTACATTGAAAGTTGGTAACTTATTCATTTTCAGTAAAGGACAAATTCATTAAACAGAATTACCATATATTGATTAAATCAAAGGTTATATATTATACACAAACTAGAACCCTAGATACTTTAGACTTTGTAGACTTTTCCTTATTAGTACTCTTATACATTATAGGTTGGGTTCTTCGGAATTACCATTACTTAGCTCACGACCGCTTAAGTTGGATTTCGATCGCTTTCGCAAACTGTGAGTATATCTTTCCCCTTTTTACTGTTTTACTACTTTGGGGTGACTCATGTACCTATATATTAATCAAGTTTCAATTTCTTATACTTAATGCAATTCTCATGTGTGTTTGCTTTATGTTAATTGGTGTGTCTATGACTTGTCAAAATCATTAACCGCTGGGCGGCCTAGCTTTTCAATGAATAGTACTATGGTATACCCCCTTGAGACTCTGTTGAGAGAATCTTGGTCATTGTCTTGTTAATTCATTATTCAGTTGGTTAGTCATGTGTTAGTCATTATTCTCAGGTTTGGTTTTGAACGGATATTACTTATTACATAATTGCAAATGGTACCGCACATGAATTGTTAAACACTTTTTCTACTATATTTATTCAAATATGGTATGCTCACCAATACAATTTTTGTATTGACCAAATGATTTTGTACATGTTTCAGGTTGTTTTGAGATGCATTCTTTAAGCTTTCGGATTTATATTTAGATTTTGATTCTTTGTATTTTAATTTAGTTGGCATTTAGAATCGTTGTATTTCATTTCAATGTAATAAACTATTTAATCAATGTATTCAAATTTACACTTTAGTACCATGAGCTATTGAGCAATCGTCACTACGTGACACCTCGATGTTTCCGCCATCGGTTGGGGTGTTACAGATTGGTATCAGAGCCATGGTTATAGGGAATTAGGTTATTAGAATGCCTTTTAGACTAGTCTATAACTTAGCTTACTTTCACGAGTCCTCTCGTATATATTTCTCTTTATCTTTATATTTTCTCTCAAAATATTTTCGCTATAATTCTTTCTCGTTATTCTTTCGGTATTTGCTTAGAAAAGAATACGCTCGTATTTCACAAATGAAACGATAGCATCAAGTTAGGAGTGACATCCATACCTTGGTGATTAGTTTCACTCCTCTATATGTTATTTATCTTAGGAATGTAACTTTGAGATAGGGGTGACATCCACACCTCAAAGAGTATTTCCTTCAAAAAGGAACTTAACCACTAAGCTGGGGGTGATATCCTTAACTTAGTGATTGGTTTCATTCCACAATAATTTTCAATTTTGAAATAACATCTTTGAGTTAGGAGTGAATTCCACATCTCAGAGATCTATTTCTATATCTCGTTTTTAATCTCGCTAAAGTATTGAAATTCACTAATATCCTTATTTACACAATACTAATTTACACCCAGTTTAGGGAAGCCTATTCGCCAGATTAGAACACACTTTATATACACCTTGTGCCTTGAAACAAGAGATGCCTTAACGATCCTTACAATCAAACGATCTTTCAATGTATAAATTTTGTAAAAGTTTACCATTAAAATGGTTTCGAGTTACCTAGTCCTAACGGGTAACACTTAGATTTTCTCAACATTTCATAACAATTAAAAATTTTTTTCCTTCTCGACTTTTCAACCTACAAGTTAGAGAAACGTTTAAAATACTATAAATTATATTTTTAAAAATTCATCAAGGCATCTGGGATCATTCACAACCTTCACGCCATTTTAAATCTTGGTCTTTTGAAACACATTAGATTTACACATACTTCATGAAATGGTTTCACCTTGCATGTTATAAACTTGCATTGCATATTTTACCAGTCAAATGTAAACCTTTTGTTTTCATATAACATATCCAATATATGTTTTCGGGAGAAACTTGCAACTAATAATATGTCTTATAACATTTTTCAAACTCGATTTCTTGTAAACACATGAAAATGTGTATTTACAAAGATTTTTTCAAATAAATTTGTTTTGAATCTAAAACAAACTTTGATTTCTAAAGAGTTATCATGCATTACTACCATCCTTTCAACTATATCACAAATTTTGAGCAAACTATGTTTTTGATAAACGAAAATTTATCTTATTACACTCGCACTCTTTCAGTCACAAAACTTTGGTTTAACAAAATATTGGACATATCCTTATCAGAATGTTACTAATTGTCTTTTATCATATAATGCATATATGTAAAACTAACTAAATTTACACCCTTATGTCCGTAGATTATACGTCTGTTTTGCGTACTCCCATTTGTCGTAAACTTTATTATTTTTGCACCACTTGATTTATAGTTATTTCTAACACGTTATTTGTGATTATTTTTTATACCATTTATTTGCAAGAGTTCAACTCGGTTACTTCCATTTTGTGCTATTGAGTGTTTTACTCGACTTATATTATACTATTCTTTCAATCGAAATTTTATGCTATAGGAACGCATATTTGGTATGCATATTTTCTTTCTTGTTTTGAGCAAAACCCTGTTATACTTTACATTATTTTGTTCATCATCATGGTTAATGAACATACCAGTTGATAACTCGTATGAGATCTAAGCCAGTGCCCACGTACGACTCGGATTAGAGTATTTCTTCAATCCGAGGGGAACGGTGTAAACCTCAGAGTTTATCAATATGAGTGTTTAGAGCCAACGATGTGAACAGAAGTTACCGGTTAAGGGTGAACCCGAAAGGGAAGAACCTCTAACCATGTCTTATACTTACACGTTACTCTCATTACGGTTAAAGGGTAAACCCAAAAGGGGATGACCTCTAACCATGTCATGATTGAACATTATTTCATCATAGTAAATATTACATGTTGGTTGCACGCATTTATTTCATGTTAGGGTTATGGAAAAGCATAACACCCTAGTGTAAGGTAAATCGATGGTTACGGTCCGGAACGCAGTCATGGGCTTACAGGTACATGAGGGTGGTGTGTAATTCTATTTAGACTGTTGGTAGACAATCAGTACGAGTCCAAAGTATCGGAGTGTGGTGGGTCAGCTGCGGTACACCCTATATATAAGCATAAACGATACTGCGGGATCGGACTAGGAGTCTAACCAAGAACCTACCCATTACCCATTAATACCTCTTCATTAGATCGTTGACTAATAGTTAGAATTTTTTATAAGAACGTTCTTACACGAGCTTCAATACGTCTTCTTAGAGTTCTTCTCTTGACCACCCGCACAGAAAACACGAACCTTGTATACTCTTACACACTCGATTATTTGGATACTTGTTGCATACTCTAATAACATTTAGTCAGAAAACTTTTCTAAAGTAGGGGAGACTGCTCATTAGTACCTCAGTTCCTCACCAGTTATACATTCCCAAAGCCTTTTCCATTTAAACTCTTAGCTTTCTAACTTTGAGTTAACTGTCAAAGATTTTGAAGCTTTTGCTTTGAATATTAAACCACTACTTTAATTTTTGTTAAGTGATAATTGATGCAAATTTTAACACCTACTTGGCTTTTACAACGCATTTTGTATCATAGTAACCTCCACATGAAGGAAATTTCGAGACGAAATTTTCTAAACATTTGTAAAAAATAGAATAACGATGTCATTAAAGAAAATATGTATGTATGCATGCATGCATGCTTGTAAAGCAAAAAATTAAAAAATATACCCTTTCGATCGTCCTCACACAACCGTTTGTAGAGTAGTTCAAGGTTGTATTCGTATATATCTAGACTAGGAGATTTACACAGTCTAGCCCAAGATAGCAAAAATATATTCCAATCCTCTTTTGAAAATCCTACTTTATAATACTTTGCAACATTTTGTTGAATATGCCACCCGCATAATAATAATAATAATAATAATAATAATAATAATAATAATAATAATAATAATAGTGATAGTGATAGTGATAGTGATAGTGATAGTGATAGTGATAGTGATAGTGATAGTGATAGTGATAGTGATAGTGATAGTGATAGTGATAGTGATAGTGATAGTGATAGTGATAGTGATAGTGATAGTGATAGTGATAGTGATAGTGATAGTGATAGTGATAGTGATAATAATAATAACAACATTTTTTTGTGAGATGTGCTACCTTTATAACAACTTCGAAGCTTTTAGGAAAACTGTATTAAATGCATTCATTAGAGCTAGATCTCTATCTGTAATAATTACATGTGGCTCCATACACTCTTGCAACAAATCTCTGAGCCTCTGTAGCACCCACACGTAGTTACTCGTTTTCTCTTTAATGATAAATGCATGGGCGATACAAAACGACTTGTCTGTCGATGTCACACCCACAATTTAAACAAATGGGATTCTATACCTGTTCGTTTTGTAGGTGGCGTCGATCAACAACACATGCGGGAAGACACACCATAGATTGTACGAGACCGGGTGTAGTATGTAAATTTCTTTTCAACCAAGAGACTCTCGAGTATCTGCATAACAATAATAATAACAATATTTTTATTTTACAAGAATAATAATATTTATATTTAATAATAATACCTGCATTGGAGTTTTGTCGCCGTACATTGTGTGTTTAATCTTGCTTATGGTATTGTGCATGTCTCGTAGAATGCATACACTATTCGGGTTTTGTTCTCTAATGGCAAATGTATGTTTGATGGGTCCATCTCCTGAAAATAAAGCCTTTCCACGATTTTTTCTTCGAGCGGTGTCAGCCTCCTAGCAAATGCATGGCCCTCAACATGTTTAAAAGGGTGGTAGTTATGATTCGGGTTTATTACCTCCAACTTCCAACCATTGTTGCCTAGCTTCCCTTTCAACTTAAAGGGACAGTTAACCTTTTTGCTACCCGAAACACGTACTGTGGCTGTAGTTTGGTGTTCGCCACCACGGTCGCATCTCAGCCATATCTTAATTTTTTTGCATAAGATCTTTTGCCTTTTGAAATAGAACGTCCGGTCACTATGACATAACCACTAACAAGGGCTCTATCGTAAACCCATTGTTTAAACTCTTCAACAGACCTGAATACCTGAAATTTATATAAGAGCCTAGTCTAAATTTATACAAGTCTAAATTATATACCACTATAAATATATACTAGTTCAATCCAACAAACCATAAAACATGTAAATATATACTAGTGTAAATAAATAAACGCACCTGATCGGTTTTATACGAAACATCATCTTCCTCAAAGTCGGTATGACCTTCCTCGAAATCCTTAGCACCATTCCCGCGCGAATGGTAAGTCTTCTATGTGTACTGCAGGTAGGTTGGTGGCACGAAAAATGACTCCTCTTCCTCTAAATATTCCTAGTTCAGATCGGGGAGCATCTTCCCGTCATTACCACGAACCCCGGATTTAACCTCCTCGTCACCAACTTGAACCCCGGTCCGAAAAGGCTTTCAGAGATGCAAGACTCGTTCAGAGACAGGTTATCGGTTGAAAAGCTATGTAAATATGACATTGTGAAACCGGCAAGTCGAGATGGGCCGAGGGAATAGTGGTGGTGATGTTTGAATGCTTGTTTGAAATGTGGAAGAAGTTGCTCCCGTCTGGGTTTATTTCTAAAAAAAACTGGCCGTGGAGGCCTCAATGGGCCGTCTAGGGTTTAAATGAGCAAATCTGTCACTTATCCACGGGCCGTGGAGGCCCCCACAGGCCATGGAAAGTACAATTTTCAGTCTTTTGCAGGGAGTTCAGACCAGACCTCGTACCTCGTATAAACACGGACTGTGGGGGCCTTCACGGTCCGTCTTTTTTCACTTTTTGTTGACCACGGCCCATTGTGGCCTCCACGGTCCGTGAAAAGAGATGTTTAGGGTTTTTAAGGGGGATGTCTAAATAATATCACCTCCTTAGGCCACAAGGGTGGTTGGCTAATTATCACACCCATCACACTATCACACCCAATCAGATTTTGCCACCACATTCTATCACATTCCATCACTAAACCCATGTGGCGGTGTTCACATTCTATCACATTTCATCACTAAACTTTTTTTAATAAATAAACTAAAAACATTACATTAAATAAAAAAAAACATTAACTAAAAAAATTTAAATTAAATAAAAACATAAAAAAAATAAAAAAACATAAAAAAATCACGTTTTTGTTCGATGAGAATCGACTTGTACGGTTCTTCGGCGTCTTCGTGTGACTCCTTCAGCACCTTCAAATCTTTATTTTTTTCCATTTCGGACAAATACTTCATGTACGGTTCGACACATCGATTGGAGGTCCCCGAACTCGATATATTAACTACGTTACGATACCAAACCGATGCCCGATAACGAACCAACCGATATCAAGACTTGCTTGCAGAATTTAACAATCACAATTATAGTTATTGTTAAATTAAAGAAATAATTGAATATTAAACAAAATGAAATAAATTAAGTTGAAATAATAAATAGTATTAAAAAAATAAAAAAAAATGGAAGCCAGCCCTTCGTTTTTGCCGTGATGGCCATCGCAGTTTCGATGTTTAGCGACCGTGATAAACAACGCCGGCCGGTGTTTCACGCCATCGCGGTCATCACGGGACGGCCATCACGAGCTTAGAATCCTCTCTCCTAAACCCATGCCCATTTCCCGCACCTAAGAGTCATTTGTTATAATCCTTCTACATCTCTCTAGAAACCCCACTTTCTATCTCTAGGCTCTCACTAGGCTTATTTTGATTTTGTCATATTAATCCTAATACTAGTGATTCAAGTTTGTTTAGATTATTGTTCTTCATGTTTTATCTTCCGGTTTTGGGTGTATGCTGGGATTCCACACCTGCACACACTTACAAAAGACTCAAATCTCTCTTTATTTTTTATGAAGCCAAAAACTTATGGCTAAACCTATGTATGGTAACAAACAAGGTAAGACTCGAATCTCTGTTTGTTATTTATTTTTTACATTTTCCATCTCATTCCTATTAATTTAAAATCATGTTACAGGATTCAGCCATCAAAGAACATATGAAATCACAAACAAGCTTAAACACAAGATGTTTATATTAAGTCATGGTGAATAAGATGTCAATATTCTCAGTTACTCTACTGTTTATTTATATGATGTTGATTCAGTTGATAGTGAAAGAAAAAAGTAATTGATGGGTCTACATAAGCACTAGACGATAAGGAATTAATACACACAGCCAGGTGAATCAAATAAATAATGATCTCCAAAAGTTGGTCAATAGTAAATTGACCTTTAGCTAGATCGAGCATCAACCATGTCCCCTAAAATAATTAATGATTGATGTAAAGTTAACTTGCTGTTATATATAGTACTTGCTCATAATACTTGTTTATATAAACAATATCATTTCGATCTCATTTTATGCCTTCATCACATTCTCAATCAATTCCAAGATGAATACTAGAGTAAACCAACAAAATGTGCAGTTGGATCTTAGTCTAGGACTACATTCAAATCCTAAACCCACACCACTAGCTATCAAGAAGATGTACACATGCAGATTTTGCAATAGAAAGTTTCACAATTCACAAGCATTAGGTGGCCATCAAAATGCCCACCGGAGAGAAAGAAACTTGATTAAAAGTTATTGTACATTCACGGTGAACCAACATGCACAGTTGCTCCATCCCACTAGCCCTGCATCAACATCATCCGAATATGGAGGAGCGTCTCTGCAGAGTGAAGCTCGGAAGGTCATGAATTGGTTTGAAAGTTCGTCTTCAAGTCCTGACCATTCTCCCTTGAAGAAGTCATGTGATCCAGATTTACCGGACTTGAATCTTAAGTTTTAATATGGCAGCCTCCCACCATATGTATGTTTTCGCTAAACCAAGTAGACAAAAACGTATAATTATCGCTATGAGTTTCAGTTTTTTTTCTGTTAATCCAATGCTCAAAACCTATATTATGTATAGGCAACATGGGAGATTATTTGTATGTACTGTAATGTTTGGATGGTGCATTTGTGATTTTATTTCATGCCAATAAGTTTATATATAATAATCTTTCTTTTGCAATGTAAATCTTCCGAGTATGTTAACTAGCTAATATCTTATTAAAGTGTGGAAAAAACTCCCAAACAATGGGCCGAGTAACATAAAATTTTAAGCCCTAGCTAGATATGTAACTGGTTACATTTTTGTTTTTGTTTCCAACTACAATGGACACGTACAATTACAATGAACTAGTCAGGCTCTCCATGTGTTTAGATCCTCCAAACCAACTCTGGCAAGGTATTTGAGTGGGAATAAGAGAAGGTAATAGTCACCGATCTCTGGGATACATGAGTCTTTAATGCTCATTGCTGAGGGGAGGTGGCGTGTTACTGTTGTTGGATTAATCTTGATGTTTCGGGTCGAGTACGGGTCAAGTCGGTTTTAATAATTGGTATTTTAGTAGTTTGTTATTTAGTTAAGAATTAAGCATGAAATAGTTTGAATAAGTGGTCAGTGGGAACGTTAAGGCATGGACTTAGTATTGTACGTAGGTTTGAAGGTTTGTTTTGAGTTTGTTTGTTTTGTCCGAGTCATGGGGATAGATGGCAGGTTTTGAGATAAGTAGTTTTGAATATTTCCATTAGTATGTTTTCATATATGCCTATTTAAGGCTTCTTGAGTTGATTAATAAAATAACCATATTTGCAATTTCATTCTCATACAAAGAAAGCATAATATTATTCATTCTCTTCTAGTACGTGAGTATTTCATTGTGTGAACTTTGGGCCTGAACCAACAACTGTAGATCAGATCTAACTGTCGGTGATAATGGTTTGCTTTGTATCGTTTGGTCATTAATAATGTGGCTGTGAAGATGATGAGAGCTCTATTCACTCTTTTGGCTTTTACATCTGCTTCACCATATATCTAGCTGAGTAGGAAAATAATGGTGCACTCATGTTTTTGGCATATAATCATGATTAATAATCAACTTTTGAACTTAGTAATGCACCAAATATGTATACAGAAGTATATAATTTAAACCAAATGTATTTCAATCTGCTTTGCAAGCACCAAAGAGTTGCACCATATTTCTAAATTAGTTATTCAATATAAATCTTCATTAACTATATATTTAGTCAACTTATAATTAGCCAGATAGAAAGATTAATTAATTATTGAAGAACTTAAGAATCATATTCTACTAGTTTTGATGGATTGTGTTCATAATATATACATTGTTTATGTGAGATCTCAGGATCGTTTGAGGGAATGATTGAGAGAAACTAAGTGTTTTATAAACAAAGAAAGTTTCATACAATTTACAAATGATGGGGTACAAGCCTATTTATACTTGGCTAATGGGTGTGTCTCTAATAGACATGACCCTTCAAACTATAATAACTACTAATAATTAACTTGTAACACAATGGTTCACTTATTTCTATTCTAGACTTCGGATATATAATATACACTTATGATAAATCAAATATTATATGCTAACATTCTCCCCCTTAATTTTGATTTATCTTCAATACTTCACAGTAGGGTCTTGATCATCTTCATTGCGTCTTGCTTATAGCATTACTGGCCCAACTTCTTCACATTGAATTAGATGAGCTTCCTCTTTTTCTTTTAGTTTTGGACATTCGTATTTGAGGTGTCCAAAATCATTGCAATTATAACATCTTATATAGCTCCTGTTTTGTTGGTACCTCCTGTTATCCTTGTTTCTCCAACTCTTTGCTTTACTACATGCTTGATTTTCTTGACTTGAATTTGCATGACCACAATGTTCACATTTATCTTCCTTGAATTTTCCTTTAGCATCTTCTTTGGTGAATAAGAGTTTACTGTGTGATTCACCTTCTTCTGGTTTCTTGATGCGTTCTTCGTATGCCTTTAATCATCCGATAGGTTCTTGAAATGGCATAGTATTAAGATCGGCAAACTGTTCGATTGCAGCAACAATTTGGATGTACTTTTCTGGTACGGAGCTGAGTAGTTTCCTTACTAATCTTTTGTTATCAATTGTAGATCCAAGATTGTTGGCTTGTGAGACAAGTTTACTAATTTTGCCCGTAAAATCATCTAGTGATTCTGAGTCTTTCATCTTTAGAGCTTCAAAGTCTGATTCGAGTGTTTGCATTCTTGCTTCTTTGACTCTGTCTGCTCCTACATATCTTGCTTTCAAATCTTCCCAAATGTCTTTAGCGTTTTTATGATGAGTGATTTGAAATACTAGTTCTTCTGGCATGGCTTGATAAAGATAAGCAATAGCTTTGGCATTTTTTTGTTTTTTGCATCGACTTCACCTGTTGGTTCTATTGCTTCCCAATTTCCATGTACGTTGAAGATTGCTCTAACTTTTACTGCCCAAATAGTGTAATTCGTCGAACTTAGAGTTTGGCATTAGAAGGTCATTGACGTTCCTTCTTCTCTTATGACTTCCTTAGTCATTGTTCGTGTCTTCTTTTTCTTCTTTCCAATATTGGTAATTACACTAACGTAACTTTAACTTCTTTGGTTTCAGATTGATTTAATATCAACTTTGCTTGTCTCGGATCAAATCAATATCAACCTTGCTTTGGATTAATTTGATATCAGCCTGAATGACTTCAGATCAAATTGTCTTCTTCTGGTTTTTCGGTCGCGTAGCGAATCAAAACCTTAATTCCGAGAATAGTAATGGGGTCTTTCGGTCGTTTAAAATAAATGAAAACCAACTATTCCTTTCTATCACAACAATAACGGGGTCTTCGGTTGTAAGACGAATCAAAACCTACTAACTGGGTCTTTCGGTCGTCTAACAAATCAAACCAATTGTTGCGTACCGAGAACAGTAACGGGGCTTTCGGTTGCAGAACAAATCAAAACCAAAAATGGGGATTCTCTTGCTCCAGGAGTTTGACATAAAGATTAAAGATAAGAAGGGAGCGGAGAATGTAGCTGCGGACCACCTATCTAGGCTAGACAACCCAGAGAGTGAGAGTTCTAGGCGGGGGAAGATAGGTGATTCTTTCCCCCATGAGACGTTGATGTTTGTGAGAGCCCGGGATGAGGGCTCTCTATGGTTCGCCGATTTTGCGAACTACCTGTCCACAGATAGACTCCCAGATAAGATCCCGTACCAGCAAAAGAAGAAATTCTTTGCGGATCTTAAATTCTACATTTAGGAGGATCCTTATTTGTTTAGGATAGTTGCTAAGCGGGGCCAATTTTGAGATTCGTAGTATTCTAGAGCAGTGACTAATTTTGAGATTCGTAGTATTCTAGAGCAGTGTCATTTGGGGCCAGCCGGTGGCTACTACGGAGGGACTTATAATGCTAAGCGGGTGTTTGATGTGGGGTTTTATTGGCCCACCATTTTCAAGGACGCCCATGAGTTTTTCCGTAGTTGTGATGCTTGCCAGAGAGCCGGCAACATCTCATCCAGGAAAAAGATACCCCAGAACCCTATTCAGGAGGTTGAGCTTTTCGATATATGGGGCATTGATTTCATGGGACCCTCCCTTTGTCGTGTGGGAGTCGTTGCATCCTTGTAGCTATAGATTATGTGTCTAAGTGGGTGGAGGCGAAAGCTTTGCCTACTAATAATGCTAGGGTTGTAGTGAAGTTCTTATTGGAGTTGTTTGCTAGGTTCGGTACTCCAAACGCTGTTATTAGGGATAGTGGCACCCACTTTTGTAACTCGCAGATGGAGAAGGTGTTGAAACGCTATGGGGTCACCCATCGGCTTTTGACTTCCTATCACCCTCAGACGAGTGGACAGGTGGAAAATGCCAATCGTGGTATTAAGAAAATCTTGGAGAAGACTGTCGGACAGAGCCGCATTGACTGGGCCGACAATCTAGATGATGCACTTTGGGCTTTCTGTATGGCATATAAAACGCCTATTGGGACCACTCCCTTTAGGGTAGTTTACGGGAAAAAGTGTCATCTACCGGTTGAGTTAGAGCACCGCGCGTATTGGTCTTTGAGAAAAGTCAATCTTAATATGGCTCGCGCGGGCAAGACCCGGTTTCTCCAGATTCATGAGTTAGAGGAGTTACGCGTTGAGGCGTATGAGAAGTCATGGGCGTATAAGTAAAAGATCAAGAAGCAACATGATCGCCATTTGAGTAGTGTTAAGGAATTTAAGTGTGGGGATCGTGGTTTGCTTTATAATTCGCGGCTTAGGCTGTTTCCGATTAACTTGAAGTCCCGGTGGTCAGGATCTTTTGTGGTTAGAGAGGTATTCCCGTAAGGGACGGTTGAGATTGAGGCGGAGGATGGACATGCTTGGAAGGTGAACGGGCACCGTCTTAAGCACTATATAGGAGCGACGGTTGATGATTATGAGGACGAGGCAATCTATCTAGATCCACCCGATGGAGCTGAGGAGACTCGAGGGGAGGCACAGGATCCCCCGTTGGTTAGCACGTAAGGTGCAGGTGTGTTTATTGTTGTAGAGTTTTGTATCATCATCCACCAGGTATGCTTTCATTTTTTTTATTATTCTATTTTATTTTATTTTACTTTTGAGTCTATCGAGTCTTGTGGGATTGCCTTGGCCTTTTTCACTGCTTGATCTTCCCGCCCGTACTCAATCTCCATTCGGGTGGGCTCGATCTATAATCACTTTTTGTAAACAGGCATCTCACTTTAATTGAGTCTTTTTACTTTTATTTTCTTTTTAGATGCTTTTTGTAGGGCTCTGACTATGACCGCAAAGGAAATGCTATACGGTTGTAGATGATGGACGGACGTGACACTTTTTGCACACTATCACCACATATTCCAGGGGAATTCGTTCCATTTATTGTTGTTATATATTTATTTTTCTTTTGTTTTATTTTTGCAAAAAAAAAAAAATCTATTTTGTGATGTTTTCTGGAGCACATTGAGGACACTGTGCCTTTCTAAGTATGGGGATGGAAAAACTTCGTTTTTATTTTGCTTGGTTGTAGGTTGAGTTAAAAAAAAAGTTGGTTTAGTGTTAGTCCCGATCCTTTTTGCGCATAGTAAACAAGCCTTTTAATTGTAATACGTCCGTTAAAAGCGGGGTCGATTGTCGGGTTTACGGGTCTTAGCATATGTTTCTTTAAGTTGCGGGATAGTAGGCTTGACTGAGTTGTTTTTTTTTTAAATAAAATGTTTGGGATGCCTAGGATAGTGGATCAAGCTGGATGGTTAACTGGTTTTGCACTTGCTAGTATCGGTAACCCTTATTTCCACATGATAGTGAGTTTTGAGCCTTTAAATATTATATATAAATATTCACTATTTCGTTTCATGTGTGATATACCGACATTGTTACATTATTTTAGAACTTGTGCGTTTTGATGCATTTTGAGACCTTAGGCTTAAGACTTGACACAAATATGACAGAGGCATTAGGATTACCCATTTTTGTTCAGCCTTTTTCGTTTGTATTTGTTATTTCACCCTATTCCCCATTTTTACCATTAGAAACCACTTTGAGCCTAAACATTTCGTTTATCACCCATTTTATTTTATATTGATTACCGGATTGTATATATATTTATGTAATGTGAAAAAAAGGAGAAAATCTATTAGCATAAAGAGTAGCTGACACAAAAAAAAAATGAAAAAGAAAAAAAAAAGAAAAATATATGAAAAAGTGAGAGAAAAGAAAACAAAAAGTGAATAAAGATTGTGGGTCGAAAAGACCAAAGAATTAGAGTTTATTTATTTATGGTTTATCCGGTTTATCGCTTATTTTTCTTTTTAGCCAATTTTTTCCCAACAAGATACCCTTCCTTTAACCCTTACCTACCCTTTCGAAGTCCTCTTGATTTGTGTTAGTGTTAGCAATAAGGTGGAAATTTGATTGACGTACAAGCTTATGATAATTTTGCTTCATAGTTCGGTTTTGAGAGATTCACTCAAAATAGATATATAACCGAGAGATGAGTGATATTGTGAGGGGTGCTTACAGGTACATAGTCGGTTGCTTGAAGGTAAGTGAAGCTTGATTAGGTAGGCCCTATTTTTAAAAAAAAATGTATTATCTTGACTAGTCAGCTGTCAGCCTTTTGAACGATGTATGTCTTGTGAAACCGCTATGCTTGTTGATTTCGTAGCTTGCTTTTGACCCTGTTTGATGCTATCGTTTTTGTTAAGTGCTTTGTTGAAAATGTTGTTTGAGATTTTGTATAATTCTTTTTCGGGACGCAAAAGATTTAAGTGTGGGGATGTTTGATGTGTTGCAAAACACATCTCTTTTCCAATGTATTTTCTATATTATTTGGTTAGTTTTTTATTCGTTTCGTGTCGTTTTCATTACGTATTTATTTATTTTATTATTTTATAGGTGTTCGTGGAAAGTGAGCTCAAAATGAAAGAATTTAAATCAAGACATCAACAGTTGAGAGCATGTGTTCATGGACGTTGGAGCAAAGACGAGAAAATTTGGTCGAGTGAAGAACACCCAAGTCGAAAGCTAATAATAATAGTAGTAGTAGTGGTGGTGGGGGTAGTGGTAGTGGTAGTGGTAGTGGTAGTGGTAGTGGTAGTAGTAGTAGTAACACTAATAACAATAATAACAATAATAGAAAAGAAAAAAAAAAGTCAAAGAGTTGGGCTCATGGCCCAAGTCCAAACAACCGGAGGCTAAGAAATTTTTGGACGGCAAAACTTATTTAGGGTTCAAAGGAAATATTATAAAAGAGGTGACACATAATATTATGAGAAAAGGAGGTAGCAGCAGATTAGTATCGATCAAAGAAGATACATCTCGATAGAAGTCACAAGTGTTGCAGAGAAGAAAGTAGCATCTTGTCATTAGTTACAGCATTGGGAGCACACTTTGAGGCGTGGAGACTTGGGTTGAAGACGCAAAACGCTTGGTTTAATTTTTATACTCTTTTTTATATTTATTTTACCACACTTTTGCGTGTTTTAATTTTATTCCAACCATGTTTAGTACTAAAATTTATTGTGTTTTATATTTGAACATGATGAGTAGCTAAACATATATGCTACCTAGGTCATATTGATGATTATTTCGTGACTTTTGACGTTCGGTTTTAGATAATATAAATTTGGCTTAATGTTTTGATAAATATTTTTGTGTTGTTGATAAAAATGCGTATGAATGCTTTTAGTAATCGGTTTGCTTGATTGTTGCTTTGCGTTTTTCTCTAGTTCGTTACTTTAATAGTTTCAAGATCGAGAGTTTTGCGTGATTTTCCATAGACTTTGTGTTAGTAGTTTAATCTAGTGGTTTCTTGTCTTAGATAACCCTATTATCAACCTTGTAAGCCCTTGAAATTAGTGTTTTGCCACTCTTGAGACCGGGAGGAGATAGAGTGTCGGTTTGTCTAGTTCTTAGGTTTTGGGTATAGGTGAGACGGGGAGGAGATCCGTACTTATTTACCTTAGCTTCCCTAGCAAATTCGAGTTTTCGTCAACAACCTTAGAAAACTCCTTCACACTTTCGGGTGTGTTGAGAATAGCGAGACTGGGAGGTGAGCGAGTCTTTGGAGTACCTTAGCATTCCCTAGTGATGTGAGACCGGGAGCTGATCCGAACTAGTAACCGGTGATTTACACGTCCCTTAGGATCTTCCAAGAGGTGTTAGTGAGACCGGGAGGTGATCTAGTATTGTTTAGAGTTTTCTTGAGTCAGTCGTATTTTTAGGAACCCGGTAGCCATTCCATTATCCATTTCCGAGCGTTGTGAGTTGCGGATAGGATTCTAGACCTAGGTAGTTGTTTTCCATATTATCTGAGTTTCTCTCTAGTTTCCGTGCTGTCTGTTCTGCTTCCTGTTCTTCTTCGTGTCTGACTTAGTAGATTTAATTGCTTATTTATTTATTTAGTTTAAAAATAATTTTCACAAAAACCAAATTATTAGGCTAGGAGTCGATAGAGGTTTAGTACCAAGAGTCGCTAGATTTGTGTCCACACTTCGATACTCGAACTTACTTGTTTTACTACTTCTCGACCGATAGACTTGCCGGTAGTGTGTGGTTTAGCAGTTTTTCCCCTTTTAAAACTTGACCAATTTAATTGCTATACATTTAACACATCATTCAGCCACATAGTAAATAGTTTGATAAGTATGTATTAGGCACGCAATATTAAGTCTACGAAGCTTACCAGCACATCACACAAAATCAACACACGCCATATTAAAAAAATATTTATAATTCTTTAGCATGTGTCAGATCTTTACTGATGTACTATAATTTCCTCTTTTTCTCTAGGAAAATCATTTTTGAATTTTCTAATTTTTATGGTTTTTCAAATTTTCAATGTTTTTGGTCATTTTGAAAATAAAAGATCCCCCAAAAATTGAACACATATTTTTGAGTTTTTGATTTTCTGAAAAAGTAAAAACAAAAGTAAAAATTTGATAAACTGATGTGGAATTTAATCTTGCTTTTCTGTTATACCCAATGTTTTCATAACCGGACCGGACATCAAACCGGACAACCTACTGGTTCACTGGTCGGGACCGGTTGAACCGGATTTAAGAACCGGATAAAGTCATAAATATATTAAAAATATAGAAAATGCTTGATATTGTTAAAATGCTATAAATTTTCGTTACATTTAAATTCCACACATATTTTTAGTTTAAATAAAGCTTGTTATAATTATGTAAGTTTGTCATCTTCATAGTTCAAACACATTCAAGTCTTTTGCAATTAAACAAAGGTGCAGTTAACGAATTTAAGTTGTAATATTAAAAACCTTAAGGTTGGTATGTGTTAAATCCACATTTGTGAAGGGGTTTATCAAAACTCCTATTAACCCTAATATATTAAGTTATTAACCGTAGAGAGAGGCACAATCTTTTGCAGCCGCCATCTCCCCATATTTCTTTTGTTTCTTTATCTTCTTCCATCTAGATCTACTGTGCAACTCATTTTCTGAACTAAATCCTTTTTTTGTTACTTCTAACTATCATATTCTTTATGTATAAAACTTCAATACAAAACGAAAAAGAGGGATGATAAAGAAGATCTGCAATTCTTGAATGACAGAAGCAAACTTGCATTTGTTCGATGGCCGTTTGTAAAATCCTTTTAATACTACAAAAGCCCGGTCCGATCCTCTCTTCACCGGTTTCCCGGTCCGACCCCCGACCCACGGCCAAACCGGCCGGTTCTGTGCAATAGCGGTCTTATACCCTTAGCCGGACCGGTTGATGCCACGGGTGCCGGTTCGACCGGTTCGGCCGGCCAGTCCGGTCCGGCCACGAAAACACTGGTTATACCATTAGCTTGTAATAAAAATTCAAAACGTGATTTATCGAAAGCTTTGGTAAACAAATCAGCTCTTTGATAATCAATGTGGATTTTCACCATGTCAATCAATCCTTTAGCATAGCAATCACGAATAAAATGATAACGGACTCGGATATGCTTAGCCTTAGAATGATTAACGGTGTCTTTAGTGAGTGCAATGGCTGCCTCATTATCGCAATGAACGGGGTTCTAAGAAATTGCAAACCGTAGTCGCGCATCTGTTGTTGTATCCAAAACACTTGTGAACAGCAACTTGAGGTTGCCACGTATTCTGCTTCACATGTAGATAAAGCAACCGACGTCTGCCTCTTACACTGCTAGGTCACGAGCCTGCTCCCCAGAAATTTACATCCAGCCGTAGTGGATTTTGCATCAATATCGCAACGTGCATAATCAGAATCACTAAAGGCAATAAAGTCAAAGTTATCATCCTTAGGATACCATCACCCGCGCGACAGAGTACCCTTCAGATAACGAAGGATTCGTTTAACTGCAACTAGGTGACTTTGTTTCGGCTTCGATTGATAACGTGCATAACTACATGTAGCGAACATTATATCTGGCCGGGATGCAGTGAGAGACATAAGAGATCCGACGATGGCACGATAAGTATAGGGATCAGTAAGCTCCCCTTTAGCGTCAACTCCAATTCCGTGATTGGGTTGTATGGGAGTATCCATAGGCTTCAAATTATCCATCTGGAATCGGCTTAAGACTTCATAAACGTATTTCGTCTAGTGAATAAAGATGCCCGTTGGCAATTGATCCACCTGCAAGCCAAAGAAAATTTACATTTCTCCCATAACACTCATTTCGAACATCTCCTACATAACTTTCTCAAATTCCCTGCATAAAAGTTCATTAGTAGAACCAAAAATAATGTCGTCAACATATATTTGCACAAGAAGAAAATCACCCTCTGGTCTTTTCGTGAACAGGGTACAGTCTACCAAACCTCTCTTGAATCCTTTTGAAAGAAGATAATTGCTCAGCTCTTCGTACCACTGCCTTGGGGCTTGGTGTAAATCGTATAACACTTTATTCAGCTTATAGACCTTATCCCGGTGGATAGGATCCTCAAAACCCGGTGGTTGGCTAACGTACACTTCTTCTTTCACCACACCATATAGAAAAGCACTTTTAACATCCATCTAATACACCCTGAATTTCATGTATGATGCATACGCAAGAAACATTTGAATTGCTTCAATACGCGCAACCGGTGCATAGACTTCGTTATAGTCAATTCCTTCCTGTTGACTAAATCCTTGAACCACTAATCGAGCTTTGTGTCTGACGATAACCCCTCTATCATCTTTCTTGCATTTGAATACCCATCGAGTACCAATCTTCTTCCTGTCTGGTGGTAAATCAGTAAACGTCCAGACTCCGAGTTTCTAAAATTGTTGAAGTTCTTGCTGCATAGCATCCACCCAAGATTCATCCAATAAAGCATCCTTGTACGTCCGCGGCTCTACCTGCGAAACATAACAAGCAAAAGACCATTTATTTTGTTCACCTGTCTTGTGAATTTGTGTATATAGGGCAAGGGCTCCAATATTTTCTGATGAAGATGCACGTCTTAATTGTCCACGTGTCATCACACTGCTACTAGGATCTCCAATGACTTGTCCTAACGGATGAATTTGATGAATTCGAGATTCCGGATGTGTAGGTACTGGAATCACCGCTGGAACATTCAGATTTTCTACTGTATCCCGATCATTACCCGTATTTGATGAAGATGCAACATCTGGATTTGGGTTCACTGGAGGAGGTACTGTATCATGATGT
The DNA here is from genome assembly GCA_030844895.1 of Ambrosia x helenae. Classification (NCBI taxonomy): domain Eukaryota; kingdom Viridiplantae; phylum Streptophyta; class Magnoliopsida; order Asterales; family Asteraceae; genus Ambrosia; species Ambrosia x helenae. The sequence goes on from JAUTDX010000207.1 coordinate 271,251, forward strand.
AAGACAGCGTCATTGAAAACTTCATCATCTTCTGATTCAGATGTATCCAACGTTGTAGACACTTCTTGATAAACTTCTTCTTCTATCATAGGAGCATTGATATCATTAGAAACTGCTGGAGGAGTTAAGGCGATCGGACGCACCAACGGTGAGGTCACTGCGTTCTCACACTCGTAGTATAAACGTAGTACAACCTCTTCAACCAAACTATCTAGATTGAATGACTCAAAGAAATCTTGATTGTCAAACATCCAATCGAGCCCACTTCCTTGAACGTTTTTAGTGTAGTGTTGAACATCTACGTTTGCCCACTGTTCAACACGACGAGTTCTTTTGTTAAACACGCGTTTAAGTGGTGTCGCGTATCCAACAAAATAACCCTCTTCTACTTTAGGTCCAAACTTTTCAGTAGGATTCAACATTATACAAGGTGCTCTGAAAGGTTCTAGATACTCTAAATTCGGCTTTCGTCTGTTAAGAAGTTTATAAGAAGTCTTTCCAAACTTCTTTACTGTTAACACACGATTCAACGTGTAACAAGCTGCATGAATAGCCTCGTTCCAGAACATTATTGGAAGATTGGAATCTGCAAGCATTGTCCTTGCCGCTTCAATTAGAGTCCTGTTTTTGCGTTCTGCAACACCGTTCTGTTGAGGAGTATATGGTGCACTATATTCATGATGAATTCCTTTCTCTTCACATAGTGCATTCATCTGAGAATTCTTGAACTCCGTCCCATTGTCACTTCTTATGCGTTATATCTTCAAACCATAGATGTTTTCCAAACGGGTAAACAGAACTTTCAAATTGTTGAATTTTTCACTTTTGTGTTGCATGTACATTACCCAAGAGAATCTCGAATAGTTGTCTATAACCACAAGACAATAAAGATCTCCATAATTACTCTTGCGCTTGACAGGGAGGTTAGGATCTGAGTTTGATTGTTTTGATTTGTTTTAAGTAGAATGAGAAATGAATGAAGTGAATATATACGGTAAGTGCAGCGGAATAATAAACTATAATCAAAACAAAAGGAATAAATGTTTTCTTAATCAAATGCTTTCATTATATTGAAAGATTACAATCAATTACAAGTACTCCCCCTCAGCCTGATCACTCTGTGATTGTTTGTCTGAGAGAATGTTGTGAGTGATCAATAGAACAGTACAAGCACTGTTCTATTTATAGACAAATCTAAGCCACTGGTCACCTAGGCTGACGTCACCTAAGATAGTGACCTCTAACAGAATAACAACATAAAACATCTGCCCTATGCAAACTACTGTTATAATTACAAAACACTATAAGGTAAACTACTGTTGAGGAAAACTCTGATGGTCTTGTATCATCTGTTGGAGCCTAAGTGCTGTTGGCTCCAACAGACCTTTAGTCTTCAGCACTTGATCAGCAGTTGTTCTCTATCAGACCTTTGGTCAGCAGTTGTTCTCTATCAGTTGTTATCCAGCAGTCCTTTGTAGCAGCAGTTGTCATAGCAGTTGTTTGGGTGGATCAGTTGTTAGGGTCAGCAGTCTTTTGGGAGGAGTATGTTGTAAATGCTGTTTATTTATATGGATCAACTGTTAGTATATTTTGGCTTTTCAATCATCTGATCTTCTTCAGGTCAGCAAACCCAACAATCTCCCCCTAGAACAGATGATGCCAAAACTAGACTTTATTCTTGATCTTTATTCCTCATCAGACTTTCTCTGATTTGACCTTTGAATTGTAACTCAAAGTTCAAAGAGTATAGGTCTTCTGTATATCTTTCATGCTCAAGGTTCAGCAGTGTTTGGAGGTCATCTGCACACAGGCTATATGCATCATCCATGCTTAGCTTTTGAGCTTCTCCATCTGATCTGAGCAAAGTCAATTCATGGGTGTCTTTGTTGACCTTCCATTTTAGAATTTTTGAATCAGAGGATTTGCTGAGATGCACTTTTATTCTGGATGAGTTTGGTGATGGAGGTCTCCCAATGAGTTCTCTGAGTTTTTTAGTAATGGGATCTGAGAAAAATTGTACTTAATTGAAGAGGCCCTCCTTTATATAAGTATCAGCAAAGTTCTTCTGATCCTCTTTAGACATTTCTTTCTTTTTCTTGATTTGTCTTCTAGCAGCAGCTGATAGATCAGAAGTATCAAGTAGGTTGTCTAATGTAAAAGTCTGTTGAGGTCTCTTCATTAGTAGTTCATCAGAGTAGACAGGTTTTCTGGGCAAGTTAGGGTCTTTCTTCCTGTTTTCTTCCAGTTTCTTGTAAGTTTCAACCAACCTCAACTCTGACCATCTTGCAACAGACTTCATCTCCCCAGTCAGCAGCCACAATTTCTTGTCTCATTCTTTTGAATTTCAAGGCTCTGGCTGGATCTCGGCCTTTACTGAAATCAGGGGCAGAGACCTTAGCTGGGGGATTCTTGGTCATCTCTTCAATTCTTAAGAGTTCTTCTCTGAGAGCATGAGTGGTCTAGCCTGCAAACTGTTTCTTGTTTGCTTTATAAGGCATGGTTGCCAAGATCTGTTCAAGAAGTGATTCCCTAACCTCCCTTTCCATGTCACTGCTGAGAGGCATGGTAGACATGGAGTTGCTCAGGGTCTTAGAAAAATCTTCAATCCTTCTCAATTTGCTAAGCTCTGCTGAATGGATGCCCTGAGCAGTCATGTCCTCTTTCCCTTTGCATTTCTCTAGTATGACGGCATCTGCCTGTTCAGCCTTGTATTTTAGATATGTGTCTATGTTTAGGGGAACAGGAAAATGTGGAAGAGAAGGGAAAGATCTTTCAAATGGCTTGTCAGCATTATAGAAGGATTGCATTTCCCCCTTGAGTAGATCAAGTTCAAGGGGATACTGAACAGCCAATGGTGTGATGATTGGTGGTGGTCTATGGGATGTGAATTGTGATGTGTGTGGTGAGAATGATGAAAGTGGAATGGCAGATATGGGTGTAGATTGTGTGGTTGAAGTAGTAGGTGGTGATATGTGAATGTTTTCATCCTGTACAACAAAAGTAGATTTTCTCTTCCTTTTGTACAAGATTTTTGGTGATGGTGGTGTAGAGGCAGTGGTTGTGTTAACATCTGTTGGCACTTTTGTAGGACCAGCAGATGTTTGGGTTTTAGGTGGTGAAGTGTTTGTGGGTGGTGTTTTGGTTGAGGATGGTTCATGTGTGGTTATGATGGCATGTTTAGTGGATGGTGTGATGGTTGTGGGTTCAGTTGTTTTGGTGGCAGCAGATGTTTGAGGAACAGATGTTTTAGCAGCAACAGTTTTAGCAGCATTTCTGGATGGTAAAGGTCTGATGTGTTTGGAAGCAGTTTTCTTTCTCTTAGAGGACCCCACATCCTCTACTTCCTGCTGTTGCTCCTTTTGTCTTTGTACCAGGGCATCTACTTTGCACTCCAACTGTTGTGAGGAAGTAACAGCAGTGGTTTCTTGTTGCTTTTGTGTTGCAACAGGGTTTTTCTATGGTATCTCATCTTCCAGAAGTCCCCTTTTTGGTTTAGTGGTGGTTTTTGTAGATGGACGTTTTCTTTTGGAGGTGGATGGTGTGGGTTTCACAGCACTGGATGTAGTGCCATGATCACCAGGAGCAGTGGGCTCAACAACAGAGGTTTAGACAACAATTGTTGTCTTAGTACTCTTTGTTCGTGTTTTGGAAACTTTTGACACTTTTAATACTTTTTCTTGGGTGGTTGAACCCAACATTCTTGTGAAAGTTTCATCAGTTAGACTCTTCATTTGAATAGACTAACCCCTTTTAAAATCGTTTTCAGGTAAAACCTTTTGAAGGATTACACTCAAAATTCTTGGGTAAATCAAAAAAGCATTATTAGACCCAGACTTTATGGCTTTCATATTTGACAATAAGTCCATAAACAGTCCATGGGATAGATTGAAGTCAGAGTCTTACAACATAGCATAGCCCAAGTACTGAATCCTCAATGGGATTTCATTAAAGGAAGTGGACTTAGCAGAGACATAGAGAAGGAGGGTATGAAAGAAAAATTTCATGACTGGTAGGAAAAACTTTTTGAAAAGTGTTGACCCAGTCATCTGTGCATCATAGCCTCTTTCCTGAAATTCTGTGTGAAGCTCTGCCTCAGGGAAAGAATCTTTACCTGACAGGTCATTGAGTGAGAGGGTTGTGGATATGAGTTCAGGGATAATGACGATACTTGTCTCTCTAATTTTTGAGATAATGGATGTAGGCTTTTTGTCTTGAAGATGAAACTCAGCGTTTAACCAGAATTCTTGGAGGGTATCAAGATAGATAGGGGCATCAACGGTTAGGATTTTCAGGTATGTAGATTGTAAGATGATGTCGATGGTAGAATGGAATGGAGTGTTTTCATCTGTTTTTACCAGATATGGGAGATAATTGTGGGTGGCTTTAGCTTGAAGATCCATTATAATGGATTCCGAGTGTGAGAGTGAGTGGAATTGGAGTAAGGGTTTGAGGATGAAGAAGGCGGTTTCAGTATTTTGAATATAATGAGACAGTGTAACGACTGTTGTGGTAAAACAAGGTTTTTATAGGCTCTGGTGAAACCGCTGATGTGGCCAAAACTCTGCTTTTAAGAGTAGACGTGGCAAACATCTGATGGCTAAACATCTGGCGGTATACAGCTGTTGCCAAAGATCTGATGCAAATAGCTGTTATTTTACCAAAGTACTGATACTGACAGCACTTTTTTTTTAATATAGATAGATATATGTATATATGTATAGGTAAAGTATATGGAGGAAACCCTCCTTATTTGGTAAACTCTGGAAACTCTGACTTCCCAACATTTTTTTTTTGAAAAAAATAGGGTATGTAATATACATTTTTTTAAGCATTTCGAGCCAAAAAAATCGAAAAAGCGCCGAACGGTTTTTTTTAAAAAAATAAAAAACGTCTACTGTTTACATATAGTTAACACATTGTTAACACCTGTTATTAGCGCTTAACATGTGTTAGTCAAAATTTTATTTTATTTTTAAAAAAAAAAATACTCGGCGCTTTTTTAATTTTTTTGGCCCAAAATGCTTAAAATCATGTATATTACTTGCCCTATTTTTTTCAAAAAAAAAAAAATATTGGGAAGTCAGAGTTTCCAGAGTTTACCAAATAAGGAGGGTTTTCTCTATAACCATTCCCTATATGTATATATATATATATATATATATATATATATATATATATATATATATATATATATATATATATATATATATATATATGGATTGGGTTCATGTGAGAACCCTCATGAGTTGAGAGAACTTGAGAACTAGAATGGTGCAATGAGAAGGTGACACATATGCATGGATTGTGTATTTTATTAAAGGGTTTTTTTTTGTCTAAACACATTGTTTAGTTTTCAGGTAAGTACAATCAAGAGGTTCTTAATCAGACTTTTGTGTTGAATAATTGTCCACTTGTCAGTACTTTATACACATCCCAAGGTTTTTTTTTCCCGCCAACGTAGCTGTCTAACACACTCCATACAAATATATACACATCCATATATATATACAGACATGCAAACACCCCAAAAGTAGATCAACTCTCCCCCAATTACCCAAACCAGAAAGAAACCCTATAAACACAAGATTGTTTTTCGTGAATATGGACGACGAGGATCACGCTGGTGATGGGATTGGAATATTCTCCGAACAAGAAATAGAGGATGTTGCTGTTTTCCTCACTAAAAAAGATCAACACAGTGCAGATAAAGGCAATGGAAGGGAGGAGAGTAGTGTGCGTTCGACTCCAGACAAGGGGAAAAGGGTCGTTGTTGAGGGCGAAGAGACAGTGAATGTGTTTAAAGAGTCGATCAAGGGTGGAGTTTTCTCGTCAGACGATGGCGGGTCTTTTGCTGATTCATACAACATTTCTCCGGTGAGCCAGCCGGCTGTGGTTGATGATGATGGTAAAATGTTCAACACACCCCTATTCTTTTTTATTTTTTTCTTTATTTTTGTTGTTTTTAGTATAGGTTTTTTGGTGTGTTGTTTGGGTTTTGGCGTAATCGTTTTACGATTTGGGAAGGAAAGTTTTTTTTTTTCAGGGGTGGGTTTCATGTAAAAAACACAGTAGGTGTATGTTGAACATAAAATCACACGACTATCTTTTTTAATCATATAAGACAGTAACAAAAAAACAAAATGAAAAACTGCATAAAGGAGATGAATTTTAGATGAATTTTAAGGGGGGGGGACAAAGATTAGTGTTTTACTAGTAGTTTACACCAGTGTAAAGGGCAGGCCTTAACCAGGTTTACCCCGATGTAAGAGGTTTTAGTGTTTTTTTTCCTCGTGTGTTCATGCATTTCCTTTTTTGGGGGGTTTTTTTACAGGGGCTGGATGTGCTTACTGGTTTACGCCGAATGGTAGTCGCTACTGGAAACCGATAGTAGATGACAGTGTAAAACCGGACATGAACGCTAGGTACAGGGAGTGGGAAGATGTTGTTAAAATGTATGAGTCGTACGCGGAGAAGTGCGGGTTTTCTATCAGGATTGGAACTGTGAAAAGGGCTAAAGGTGTGATCACTCACAGGTACATTTTATGCTCAAAGGCTGGTAAACCCCAAACCAAAAGGAAGTTCAACTTGCTAGACGAAAGTTCCCTGAAAGTGAGGCAGTTAACGTTCCAGGTGTGCGACTGTAAAGCAAGCATTAGAGCCAAGATATGCAACATATCGTCGATGTGGCAGATTTATCATTTTGAAGAGGCGCACAATCATATGTTGGTTCCTGCTTATAACAGGGACTTAACCAAAATAGGGAGGAAGCTAGATTTCGCTAGGAAAGATTTCATCCATCGGCTAAGCCTTAACAAAGTTGGTCCATCAGTAGCGCATAGGATGCAAGTTACTTTGAAAGGAGGACACCACAATGTGAAGGGCACTCCCGCTGACTACAAGAATTTCGCAAGGAGCATGCTCATGTTTATCGGAAGCAGGGATTCGCAGATGTTGATCGACAAATTGAACGACAGGATGAAGCATTTGCCGAACTTCTATTTCAAGTGCAGCGTTGTTAATGGGGAGCTTAGGCACGTTTTTTGGGCGGATGAGATATCGAAGATAAACTACCAATCGTTTGGTGATGTTCTTGCTTTCGATGCAACATACCAAACAAACAGGTAAAAACTAGCAGTTTTTGGGGTTGCGTGTTTTTTAATCTGTGCGCTATGTTTTTTATGCGTTTTTTCTTAATAATTTTTTTTTTCGTTTTGTTTATGTGTGTGTGTGTGTTTTTGCCCCTAATCAGGTACAATCTGATTTTTGTCCCTTTTACCGGAGTCGACCACAACAAACGATGTGTTACGTTTGGGGCAGGCCTGTTGTTCAATGAGACTATCAAGTCCTATTGTTGGTTGCTTAACACGTTCCTTGGAGCCCATGGGAAGCAACCTAAGTTGGTCTTAACAGATCAGGATCCGGCGATGAAGCAGGCGGTGGCTGCGGTGTTTAATGAGGCAAGGCATCGGCTCTGTATGTGGCACATCATGAAGAAGCTGCCAGCCAAGGTAGTGCATTTTTTAAGTTTTTTTTACACCAGTGTTTTTGTTCTTACAGCAGTGGGGTTTTTTTTCTTTTTTTTTTGTTTGATGGCTGAAATGTGGTTTTTTTTTTTGACAAAAAAAAAATAGCTTGCTGGGGGGATGTTGACAACTCAGAAGTACGGGCCGCAATCCATAAGCTTGTTTGGAACGTCTACATAAAACCGTCCACATTTGAAACCCGGTGGGGAAAGTTACTTGACAAGTATGGGTTGACCGAGAATGACTGGTTAGGAGACATGTTCAACATCAGGGAGCTTTGGGTGCCAGCATACTTCCGCGAAATCCCAATGTCGTGTCTAATGAAGACTACATCGCGGTGCGAGAGTTCGAATGCAGCATTCAAAGTTAACTCTGGCTGGGCTAATACGCTTGTGCAGTTCTTGTTGTGTTTTGATACCATCATGGACTCCCAAAGATACCAACAGAGGGTCGCGGAGTTTAAAACTGATAGTCGGGTGCATGAAATTAAAACCGGGACGGAGATTGAGAAGCAGTGTGTTGTGGTTTATTCGCAAGCGATATTCTACGAAGTTCGTAAGGAAATTCAGAAATCGTTTCTGTGGTGTTTCATTACAAACCAAGCAGAGGTTGACGGCTTGAAGGTGTACACCGTTACGCATCTTGACAAGCGGACAGATCCGGTGAATGACTACACGGTACGACTTGGGTTTTTCCCTGTTTTAGTTTGTTTTTTTTTTTTTGGGTTTCTTCCTGTTTTATTTTTTAATTTCTGTTCTTTTATTTTATTTTTTAACCCCTATGTAAAATGTTCCCTGTACAGGTTAAGGTCGATCCTGCGAACGGTGATGTAACATGTTCCTGCAATTCGTGGACGCGAATCGGATACCTGTGCCGGCATATCTTTTGTGTTTTTAGGTACACCAAAGTTGAGCAAATTCCTGACAAGTACATCATGGACCGGTGGAGGCGTGATGCGCTCCCTAAATCTGTGTTTTCTATAGATTCGCGTTACGGGGTCGACAACAGTGACAGTGCTGTCAGGCGGAATGAGATGCTAGATATGTTCAACGAATGTGTTGATCGCTTGAGTCTTTCACTTGACCGTTTAAATATGTTTTCAGAGCAATTGAAGGCGATGAAGGATGAATTGGTTGGTAAGGTCGTTGAGTCAGCGGAACCAGAGGGTTCGAACCAGAATGTTATCGCCAACTTGTTAGGTGTTCCAGAAAAGGTCGAAGTTTCCTGCAGCAATCCACATGGCATTAGGAACAAGGGATGCGGTACCAATCGTCGATTAGTGGGTCCTGGTGAGAAAGCTATGACAAAAAACAAGAAGCATCCGCGGCAATGTAAGACCTGTCTAGAGTTCGTGACTCGGCACGATTCCAGGAATTGTCCCTTGAAGAAGAAGGATGCAGACCCGTAGTTATGGTATGAACTGTAACACCCCAACCGATGGCGGAAACATCGGGATGTCACGTATTGATGATTGTTTCAGTAGCACATGGTATATATTGAAATTTTAAATAATTTATTCATAACATAAGAATCCAAGTGAAATGATGTCTAAAAATCCCAAATACATAATATCAAATAAAGCAAATAACTTCGAATAACTTCAAATAACTTCATAGTATTTCCGCATGCATACTCTAAGCCTCAGCTTCATTGTTACCTAAAACATGTTAATTTTGAAAATATTTTTGGGTCAACAAAAGTTGGTGAGAATTACATAGGTTTCGATAATCGAATAAAGCTTGTACAATTCAAGTGTCATGGCAAGTCTAGTCCATATGTGAAAACATACTATCAGGTAAATCGAGTGCATAATCAACCCTTGTGACTAGTATATTGTGGTCCATCCCATACGCTCATGGTTCACTCGATTATGTTATGCGATAACAATCACCCAAGCTACCTATGTAGGAGGTACACGTATCCGGGTGGGATTGTCAGTCCAATAGATCTATCATTGTATACCGTCGGCTGATCAATGTTAATGATTATGCTAGAATATTGTGCTTACCCTAGTCATGTTTAAGACATAATGCAACGTAGAATAACACATAGACACTTTATGATTGAATTGTAGATAGAATGTTGTACCATGTTTCACCCCAAAAATAGTGAAATAGAAAAGGGGCTATGTAAAACTTACTTTAGCAAAATGTTAAGTCTCGTGAAAATAGAATAAGTGTAGCCCAACGATGCCAAGTATTACCCTATAATTAAGGTAATAAATATCTGTAAGTCTTTCTAGTCTACAAATATTTTCTAGGGTTTCGAATTTGGGAATAGGTATTCGTTTGATTAATAATTAAATTGTTTATTAAATAAAATAAATTTGATAAATAAATAAACAAAAGTCTTTTTGTAGACTTTAGATTAGAGATGGTCACATTATACGGTTTTAAGTATAAAAATAATTTTTATAAAATTATTTTCTTAAAAATAGAATATTTAGTCTATTTATTTCCATTTTGCAAAAATATAACTTTAATATCTAAAAATATTAAAATTAAAGAATTTTTAAATTAAAATTTGTATTTCTGTTCTAAATGGACAGAAATAATTTATATAACATTTTGGTGCAAAAATATTGAAAAATGAATTTATTATGATTTATTTATGATTAAAAATAACAAAAATTGATTAAAAATATTAAATAAATGATTTTCCAAAAATAAAAAATCATTTCTGGAGTGTTTATTGTTTTATAAACTCAGAATAATTTTTGTAGAATTTTATGAAATCGTTTTGATATTTTTATAGAATTTTATATTTATAATAGAATAAACTTGAAATATTTATTATATATAATAATTAAATAATTTTTGGAAAACTAAAAATTGTATGATAAACTTTTCTATTAGAATATCATAAAATAATTTTTGTGGAATTTTTAAAGCATTTTTAGTATTTTAAAACTATTTTTAAAATAATAGTGAACATATATATAAGTAAAAAGGGGTAAAAAAAATGTTTGTGTGTGCTATGGTTCGAACCCGAGTCAAACCCGGTTCGGGTTTTTAAAATCACAAGCCCAGACCAGTTGGTCTGGACCCTGAGAACGAATATTCTTGGTTTGTAATTAATTATGTATGCTTTCTGTTCTGTTTCAATTAATAAGAAAAAAAAAAGCATTACTGCGGGACTCGAACCCTGGCCTTAAGGCCGGTTCGCGTCTTAGACAACAGAAGCCATACCAACTGATCTGTTGATCAGTTGGTGATGAATACGGTTCTGCATTATATATACTAAAGTCTGCAGATTCAATATCCCCAAATCGAATGTGTCGAGCCCTAGCTTTTACAATCAACAAGATTGACGAACAATAACCCGATTAAACATGGGGTTATTGTTGTTAAAGGGCTGATGAACAAAACCATACAAACACATTGTGACTTACAATACGTTTCTCGTGATTTTGAGCGGTCAAACGAAAAAGTCAACTTGCAAACAAATGAAGCTTGAAAAGAGGTTTTTAACAGAAAATTTGAGAGGGGAAAGAGTATTCGGCGAGTGTAGATGCAAAGTGAGGGTCCAATTTATAGTGAGGTGTTCGTGTGTTCGAATTGGTAAGTTTTGACCCGTTTAAATACAATAACGCGTGATTAGATCTAATTAGGAAAGTTAGAGCTGTTAATTGACGTGTATAAGACGCGAGTCAAACTTCTCAATCAACAATCAAGCCTTAAATGGATTATTAACGCGGATTGACAAGCTAATTATAGATAATTGTCTTCACAGTTGACTTTCCAAGTCAACTGTTAAGATTCTAAGCACATCATATAAATAAAACGCGTGGAAGGATAAACAGATATGTGGTGTAGATCAGTTGGTTGGTTGTTTGTGTTTAATGAACCGGCCTAGGGCACGGGTTCGAATCCCGGCCCAGGCAATTATTTTTTAAACAATTATTCCACTAATATATAAATAATGTATGCTTATAGTATGGTACTAGGGGTCCAAAAGTGTTACGAAACATTTTTTTTAAAGGGTACGAAAATGATAAAAATTGTCGTTTTATTAATAACTGACGTAACGTACACAAAATTAAATGCAAAATGTTACAGTCTCCCCTACTTTTAGGAACTTCGTCCTGAAGTTTATTGAAAACACAGGGTTGAAGGTGATTGGGTAGAAATCAGGACAAGTGTGGTCTGGAAATTTTGTGTTAGGACACGACATGAATAGAATAATCTTGTTTCAAATAATTTGGATAAGAGGGTAGGATTAGGTGTGTCTTGAAATCGCAATAAGAGTCTTAAGTTTTAGAAATTCATGAGTTAATGGACTATAGAAAGACTAAATGAACTACCAGGTAACTAGAGTTTATAATTGGTTATTTACCGAAAACCCTGATAGAATTTCACACTACCTTAACGTACCTGTAAATTCATGATTACGTTCCGGACCGCAATCACCAATTTACCTTACATTAGGGTTTTGTATCCTTCTATGACTCTAAACATACATGTAAATAATGCAAAATAATCTTGTGATTAACTCTTTGTATCAATGAGTCTAATAAATCTTTGTATCAATTTACATGTATAATGTATCCAAGATGAGTCCAACTGTTGAGCAGGAAAAAGACTTCTACCAGTCAGTGAGTAGGAACCTCTACCGATTGTTGAGCAGGTGCGATAGCCTCTACCAGTCGTTGAGCAGGTTATTAGAACCTCTACCGACTGTTGAGCAGGCATGATGACCTCTACCAATCGTTGAGCAGGTTATTAGGTATTCTACTAACTTTTGAGCAAGTACTTCATCCTCTACCAGTTGTTTGATTAAGTGTAACAATTGTTTTTTTGCTTAACACATAAGTTGCAAATTGATAATACATACATGTAAGCAAGTTTGTGAATGCCTCAAGTATCAAGTATTGCATGCGGGTTGTAATTGTATAGAATTAGATATTGATATAGCAATTAGTTCACATTCAAACAAGCATGCATCCAAGTGTTATGATCATACTAGATAGACAACTCTCATGTAAAAGAAATACTGGAATTAAAAGCGTTAATACATTAATTTTTTTTTTCTAAAAGCAAAATAACATTCAGATGGTGGGGCTTGTTGTTAAGTAGCTGGAGGGTCCCTAGCAGGGTTATTCGAAGCAGCAAGGGCATCTGTAGCAGGAATTCGACAAACATCCGCAAGATGCCCATACCTTTGACAATTGGTACACTGACGGCAGGGCACTTGGGTTGGGTGGTGAAACTGACAGGTGTCACACTTAGGTTGGTTCCCGTTATATTGTTTTTTGTTGGGTGGGACAGTGGCATCTATTGCAAAATTCCTGAACTTGCGCCTTCCATTAGTTGAGGACTCAGTTTTAATTTCAACAGCAGGTTGGGGAGTATCCTTAGCAACAGTTTTCTTTTCCCCTTTCTGAGTCATGGTTCCTGCCTTCACATGGTTATCTGTTAGGGTGGCCGCCAAACGCTTTGCTTCCTCAAGAGTAGCAGGGTTCCTTCCCCACACCGTGTCCTGAATCTGCATGGGTAAGCCACTAATGTATTTTTCGATCGCAATAGGCAAAGGGGTGACCTTGTGTGGTAGTAGTAGACTAAGTTCGTGAAAACGAGTGTTATAGGCAAGGTTTTCTCCACTATCCGGAGCAAGATCATGAAACTCATCTTCCAACTTCTTGATTTCATTACGAGGGCAGAACTCCGCCTTCATAACGTCTTTGGCTTGTTCCCAAGTTAAGGCCAGTGCGACTTCAGCTCCATGGGTACGCTTTTCCTCATTCCACCAAGTGAGTGCTCGTTTGTGAAGAACACTCATAGCATAACGGACCTTGAGGTTATCGGGACACTCACTATTTATGAACGTATTCTCGATACCCTCGAACCATTGTAGGAGTCCAGTAGCTCCTTCATCCCCACTAAACTTAGGAGGATTACAGGTATTAAAGTGTTTGAGAGTGCATGCTGGGAGACCATTCCCGTTCCCATTGTGGTTTCCATTGCCGTTTCCATTTCCATTGCCGTTTCCATTCATTTGGATGACTTGAGCCAGTAAGTTAGGAACCAGAGTTGCGATCTGTTGTGCCATTTGTTGAGAAATGATCGCAGCCAGTTGGGCATCACCTCCATTGTTGTGGTTAGTGTCGTGGTTATGGTTGTGGTTGTTGCTTCCTTCCTCATGATTTCCACCACTGTTATTGCGAGTGCTACGACGTGGAGGCATGATCTGTAAGAGACACAATGAAATGAATGAGGTAATATAAGGAATGTAATCATTTATCCATTAATTAAAACGAATAAACGAAAACGTTGACTTATCAAAGATTCTAGATTCTAATAACATAGTGAAGACATGCTTTAGCCTATAAGTGAACACTCATCCCAAGAATTCCCAGGTAGGCATCTGGGTCCCTCGTCTGATTGGGATATATGCGCAATGCCAGCCTAGACAGAAGACTCAGAATACAGGCGTTCACCCTTCCAGATTACACGTGTTCGTTATTAAAATCTAGAATTTCGACGAGATCTCAAGGTGGTTCAGGCTAAACCTGAGAATTGTCCTATTAGTCTAAGAGTTCACTTCTCATTGATGCATTGTTTCATCGAGATCCAATCCAAATCACGATGTCATTTTCTTGTTCTTAAATGGGCCTCTTTATTCTTTTTAGGTTTATGCTCTACTCCGGGTAAAGATCCGCCCGATTTTGATTTGCATATATAGTACAAATGCTCCCATTACCACTTCTTTTTTTTATCCCTTTTTTTTCAATTCACGCATTCCGTAAAAAAGTTGACGGATTCATGCATATTACTCAATTGATTAACATAAGAGTGATGGAGAGCAATCTTCTTGTAGGGATTAAGGTAGAGATAAGAAGTAGGAGGGAGATAGAGAATAGCAAGTAAAAGGAGCAAATACTGGTTATAATCCTATGGTTATAGACTAGATTATTTTTCTAATAACCTAATTCCCTATAACCATGGCTCTGATACAAATCTGTAACACCCCAACCGATGGCGGAAACATCGGGATGTCACGTATTGATGATTGTTTCAGTAGCACATGGTATATATTGAAATTTTAAATAATTTATTCATAACATAAGAATCCAAGTGAAATGATGTCTAAAAATCCCAAATACATAATATCAAATAAAGCAAATAACTTCAAACAACTTCATAGTATTTCCTCATGCATACTCTAAGCCTCAGCTTCATTGTTACCTGAAACATGTTAATTTTGAAAATATTTTTGGGTCAACAAAAGTTGGTGAGAATTACATAGGTTTTGATAATCGAATAAAGCTTGTACAATTCAAGTGTCATGGCAAGTCTAGTCCATATGTGAAAACATACTATCAGGTAAATCGAGTGCATAATCAACCCTTGTGACTAGAATATTGTGGTCCATCCCATACGCTCATGGTTCACTCGATTATGTTATGCGATAACAATCACCCAAGCTACCTATGTAGGAGGTACACGTATCCGGGTGGGATTGTCAGTCCAATAGATCTATCATTGTATACCGTCGGCTGATCAATGTTAATGATTATGCTAGAATATTGTGCTTACCCTAGTCATGTTTAAGACATAATGCAACGTAGAATAACACATAGACACTTTATGATTGAATTGTAGATAGAATGTTGTACCATGTTTCACCCCAAAAATAGTGAAATAGAAAAGGGGCTATGTAAAACTTACTTTAGCAAAATGTTAAGTCTCGTGAAAATAGAATAAGTGTAGCCCAACGATGCCAAGTATTACCCTATAATTAAGGTAATAAATATGTGTAAGTCTTTCTAGTCTACAAATATTTTCTAGGGTTTCGAATTTGGGAATAGGTATTCGTTTGATTAATAATTAAATTGTTTATTAAATAAAAGATATTTGATAAATAAATAAACAAAAGTCTTTTTGTAGACTTTAGATTAGAGATGGTCACATTATACGGTTTTAAGTATAAAAATAATTTTTATAAAATTATTTTCTTAAAAATAGAATATTTAGTCTATTTATTTCCATTTTGCAAAAATATAACTTTAATATCTAAAAATATAAAATTAAAGAATTTTTAAATTAAAATTTGTATTTCTGTTCTAAATGGACAGAAATAATTTATATAAAATTTTGGTGCAAAAATATTGAAAAATGAATTTATTATGATTTATTTATGATTAAAAATAACAAAAATTGATTAAAAATATTAAATAAATGATTTTCCAAAAATAAAAATAATTTTTGGAGTGTTTATTGTTTTATAAACTCAGAATAATTTTTGTAGAATTTTATGAAATCGTTTTGATATTTTTATAGAATTTTATATTTATAATAGAATAAACTTGAAATATTTATTATATATAATAATTAAATAATTTTTGGAAAACTAAAAATTGTATGATAAACTTTTCTATTAGAATATCATAAAATAATTTTTGTGGAATTTTTAAAGCATTTTTAGTATTTTAAAACTATTTTTAAAATAATAGTGAACATATATATAAGTAAAAAGGGGTAAAAAAAATGTTTGTGTGTGCTATGGTTCGAACCCGAGTCAAACCCGGTTCGGGTTTTTAAATCACAAGCCCAGACCAGTTGGTCTGGACCCTGAGAACGAATATTCTTGGTTTGTAATTAATTATGTATGCTTTCTGTTCTGTTTCAATTAATAAGAAAAAAAAAGCATTACTGCGGGACTCGAACCCTGGCCTTAAGGCCGGTTCGCGTCTTAGACAAAAGAAGCCATACCAACTGATCTGTTGATCAGTTGGTGATGAATACGGTTCTGCATTATATATACTAAAGTCTGCAGATTCAATATCCCCAAATCGAATGTGTCGAGCCCTAGCTTTTACAATCAACAAGATTGGCGAACAATAACCCGATTAAACATGGGGTTATTGTTGTTAAAGGGCTGATGAACAAAACCATACAAACACATTGTGACTTACAATACGTTTCTCGTGATTTTGAGCGGTCAAACGAAAAAGTCAACTTGCGAACAAATGAAGCTTGAAAAGAGGTTTTTAACAGAAAATTTGAGAGGGCAAAGAGTATTCGGCGAGTGTAGATGCAAAGTGAGGGTCCAATTTATAGTGAGGTGTTCGTGTGTTCGAATTGGTAAGTTTTGACCCGTTTAAATACAATAACGCGTGATTAGATTTAATTAGGAAAGTTAGAGCTGTTAATTGACGTGTATAAGACGCGAGTCAAACTTCTCAATCAACAATCAAGCCTTAAATGGATTATTAACGCGGATTGACAAGCTAATTATAGATAATTGTCTTCACAGTTGACTTTCCAAGTCAACTGTTAAGATTCTAAGCACATCATATAAATAAAACGCGTGGAAGGATAAACAGATATGTGGTGTAGATCAGTTGGTTGGTTGTTTGTGTTTAATGAACCGGCCTAGGGCACGGGTTCGAATCCCGGCCCAGGCAATTATTTTTTAAACAATTATTCCACTAATATATAAATAATGTACGCTTATAGTATGGTACTAGGGGTCCAAAAGTGTTACGAAACATTTTTTTTGAAGGGTACGAAAATGATAAAAATTGTCGTTTTATTAATAACTGACGTAACGTACACAAAATTAAATGCAAAATGTTATAGTCTCCCATACTTTTAGGAACTTCGTCCCGAAGTTTATTGAAAACACAGGGTTGAAGGTGATTGGGTAGAAATCAGGACAAGTGTGGTCTGGAAATTTTGTGTTAGGACACGACATGAATAGAATAATCTTGTTTCAAATAATTTGGATAAGAGGGTAGGATTAGGTGTGTCTTGAAATCGCAATAAGAATCTTAAGTTTTAGAAATTCATGAGTTAATGGACTATAGAAAGACTAAATGAACTACCAGGTAACTAGAGTTTATAATTGGTTATTTACCGAAAACCCTGATAGAATTTCACACTACCTTAACGTACCTGTAAATTCATGATTACGTTCCGGACCGCAATCACCAATTTACCTTACATTAGGGTTTTGTGTCCTTCTATGACTCTAAACATACATGTAAATAATGCAAAATAATCTTGTGATTAACTCTTTGTATCAATGAGTCTAATAAATCTTTGTATCAATTTACATGTATAATGTATCCCAAGATGAGTCCAACTGTTGAGCAGGAAAAAGACTTCTACCAGTCAGTGAGTAGGAACCTCTACCGATTGTTGAGCAGGTGCGATAGCCTCTACCAGTCGTTGAGCAGGTTATTAGAACCTCTACCGACTGTTGAGCAGGCATGATGACCTCTACCAATCGTTGAGCAGGTTATTAGGTATTCTACTAACTTTTGAGCAAGTACTTCATCCTCTACCAGTTGTTTGATTAAGTGTAACAATTGTTTTTTTGCTTAACACATAAGTTGCAAATTGATAATACATACATGTAAGCAAGTTTGTGAATGCCTCAAGTATCAAGTATTGCATGCGGGTTGTAATTGTATAGAATTAGATATTGATATAGCAATTAGTTCACATTCAAACAAGCATGCATCCAAGTGTTATGATCATACTAGATAGACAACTCTCATGTAAAAGAAATACTGGAATTAAAAGCGTTAATACATTATTTTTTTTTCTAAAAGCAAAATAACATTCAGATGGTGGGGCTTGTTGTTAAGTAGCTGGAGGGTCCCTAGCAGGGTTATTCGAAGCAGCAAGGGCATCTGTAGCAGGAATTCGACAAACATCCGCAAGATGCCCATACCTTTGACAATTGGTACACTGACGGCAGGGCACTTGGGTTGGGTGGTGAAACTGACAGGTGTCACACTTAGGTTGGTTCCCGTTATATTGTTTTTTGTTGGGTGGGACAGTGGCATCTATTGCAAAATTCCTGACCTTGCGCCTTCCATTAGTTGAGGACTCAGTTTTAATTTCAACAGCAGGTTGGGGAGTATCCTTAGCAACAGTTTTCTTTTCCCCTTTCTGAGTCATGGTTCCTGCCTTCACATGGTTATCTGTTAGGGTGGCCGCCAAACGCTTTGCTTCCTCGAGAGTAGCAGGGTTCCTTCCCCACACCGTGTCCTGAATCTGCATGGGTAAGCCACTAATGTATTTTTCGATCGCAATAGGCAAGGGGGTGACCTTGTGTGGTAGTAGTAGACTAAGTTCGTGAAAACGAGTGTTATAGGCAAGGTTTTCTCCACTATCCTGAGCAAGATCATGAAACTCATCTTCCAACTTCTTGATTTCATTACGAGGGCAGAACTCCGCCTTCATAACGTCTTTGGCTTGTTCCCAAGTTAAGGCCAGTGCGACTTCAGCTCCATGGGTACGCTTTTCCTCATTCCACCAAGTGAGTGCTCGTTTGTGAAGAACACTCATAGCATAACGGACCTTGAGGTTATCGGGACACTCACTATTTATGAACGTATTCTCGATACCCTCGAACCATTGTAGGAGTCCAGTAGCTCCTTCATCCCCACTAAACTTAGGAGGATTACAGGTATTAAAGTGTTTGAGAGTGCATGCTGGGAGACCATTCCCGTTCCCATTGTGGTTTCCATTGCCGTTTCCATTTCCATTGCCGTTTCCATTCATTTGGATGACTTGAGCCAGTAAGTTAGGAACCAGAGTTGCGATCTGTTGTGCCATTTGTTGACAAATGATCGCAGCCAGTTAGGCATCACCTCCATTGTTGTGGTTAGTGTCGTGGTTATGGTTGTGGTTGTTGCTTCCTTCCTCATGATTTCCACCACTGTTATTGCGAGTGCTACGACGTGGAGGCATGATCTGTAAGAGACACAATGAAATGAATGAGGTAATATAAGGAATGTAATCATTTATCCATTAATTAAAACGAATAAACGAAAACGTTGACTTATCAAAGATTCTAGATTCTAATAACATAGTGAAGACATGCTTTAGCCTATAAGTGAACACTCATCCCAAGAATTCCCAGGTAGGCATCTGGGTCCCTCGTCTGATTGGGATATATGCGCAATGCCAGCCTAGACAGAAGACTCAGAATACAGGCGTTCACCCTTCCAGATTACACGTGTTCGTTATTAAAATCTAGAACTTCGACGAGATCTCAAGGTGGTTCAGGCTAAACCTGAGAATTGTCCTATTAGTCTAAGAGTTCACTTCTCATTGATGCATTGTTTCATCGAGATCCAATCCAAATCATGATGTCATTTTCTTGTTCTTAAATGGGCCTCTTTAATATTTTAGGTTTATGCTCTACTCCGGGTAAAGATCCGCCCGATTTTGATTTGCATATATAGTAGAAATGCTCCCATTACCACTTCTTTTTTTTATCCCTTTTTTTTTTCAATTCACGCATTCCGTAAAAAAGTTGACGGATTCATGCATATTACTCAATTGATTAACATAAGAGTGATGGAGAGCAATCTTCTTGTAGGGATTAAGGTAGGGATAAGAAGTAGGAGGGAGATAGAGAATAACAAGTAAAAGGAGCAAATACTGGTTATAATCCTATGGTTATAGACTAGATTATTTTTCTAATAACCTAATTCCATATAACCATGGCTCTGATACCAATTTGTAACACCCCAACCGATGGCGGAAACATCGGGATGTCACGTATTGATGATTGTTTCAGTAGCACATGGTATATATTGAAATTTTAAATAATTTATTCATAACATAAGAATCCAAGTGAAATGATGTCTAAAAATCCCAAATACATAATATCAAATAAAGCAAATAACTTCAAATAACTTCATAGTATTTCCTCATGCATACTCTAAGCCTCAGCTTCATTGTTACCTGAAACATGTTAATTTTGAAAATATTTTTGGGTCAACAAAAGTTGGTGAGAATTACATAGGTTTTGATAATCGAATAAAGCTTGTACAATTCAAGTGTCATGGCAAGTCTAGTCCATATGTGAAAACATACTATCAGGTAAATCGAGTGCATAATCAACCCTTGTGACTAGAATATTGTGGTCCATCCCATACGCTCATGGTTCACTCGATTATGTTATGCGATAACAATCACCCAAGCTACCTATGTATGAGGTACACGTATCCGGGTGGGATTGTCAGTCCAATAGATCTATCATCGTATACCGTCGGCTGATCAATGTTAATGATTATGCTAGAATATTGTGCTTACCCTAGTCATGTTTAAGACATAATGCAACGTAGAATAACACATAGACACTTTATGATTGAATTGTAGATAGAATGTTGTAACATGTTTCACCCCAAAAATAGTGAAATAGAAAAGGGGCTATGTAAAACTTACTTTAGCAAAATGTTAAGTCTCGTGAAAATAGAATAAGTGTAGCCCAACGATGCCAAGTATTACCCTATAATTAAGGTAATAAATATGTCTAAGTCTTTCTAGTCTACAAATATTTTCTAGGGTTTCGAATTTGGGGATAGGTATTCGTTTGATTAATAATTAAATTGTTTATTAAATAAAAGAAATTTGATAAATAAATAAACAAAAGTCTTTTTATAGACTTTAGATTAGAGATGGTCACATTATACGGTTTTAAGTATAAAAATAATTTTTATAAAATTATTTTCTTAAAAATAGAATATTTAATCTATTTATTTCCATTTTGCCAAAAATATAACTTTAATATCTAAAAATATTAAAATTAAAGAATTTTTAAATTAAAATTTGTAAGTCTGTTCTAAATGGACAGAAATAATTTATATAAAATTTTGGTGCAAAAATATTGAAAAAGGAATTTATTATGATTTATTTATGATTAAAAATAACAAAAATTGATTAAAAATATTAAATAAATGATTTTCCAAAAATAAAAATCATTTCTGGAATGTTTATTGTTTTATAAACTCAGAATAATTTTGTAGAATTTTATGAAATCGTTTTGATATTTTTATAGAATTTTATATTTATAATAAAATAAAGTTGAAATATTTATTATATATAATAAATAAATAATTTTTTGAAAACTAAAAATTGTATGATAAACTTTTCTATTAGAATATCATAAAATAATTTTTGTGGAATTTATAAAGCATTTTTAGTATTTTAAAACTATTTTTAAAATAATAGTGAACATATATATAAGTAAAAAGGGGTAAAAAATGTTTGTGTGTGCTATGGTTCGAACCTGAGTCAAACCCGGTTCGGGTTTTTAAATCACAAGCCCAGACCAGTTGGTCTGGACCCTGAGAACGAATATTCTTGGTTTGTAATTAATTATGTATGCTTTTTGTTCTGTTTCAATTAATAAGAAAAAAAAAAAAAAAAGCATTACTGCAGGACTCGAACCCTGGCCTTAAGGCCGGTTCGCGTCTTAGACAACAGAAGCCATACCAACTGATCTGTTGATCAATTGGTGATGAATACGGTTCTGCATTATATATACTAAAGTCTGCAGATTCAATATCCCCAAATCGAATGTGTCGAGCCCTAACTTTTACAATAAACAAGATTGACGAACAATAACCCGATTAAACATGGGGTTATTGTTGTTAAAGGGCCGATGAACAAAACCATACAAAAACATTGTGACTTACAATACGTTTCTCGTGATTTTGAGCGGTCAAACGAAAAAGTCAACTTGCGAACAAATGAAGCTTGAAAAGAGGTTTTTAACAGAAAATTTGAGAGGGGAAAGAGTATTCGGCGAGTGTAGATGCAAAGTGAGGGTCCAATTTATAGTGAGGTGTTCGTGTGTTCGAATTTGTAAGTTTTGACCCGTTTAAATACAATAACGCGTGATTAGATCTAATTAGGAAAGTTAGAGCTGTTAATTGACGTGTATAAGACGCGAGTCAAACTTCTCAATCAACAATCAAGCCTTAAATGGATTATTAACGCGGATTGACAAGCTAATTATAGATAATTGTCTTCACAGTTGACTTTCCAAGTCAACTGTTAAGATTCTAAGCACATCATATAAATAAAACGCGTGGAAGGATAAACAGATATGTGGTGTAGATCATTTGGTCGGTTGTTTGTGTTTAATGAACCGGCCTATGGCACGGGTTTGAATCCCGGCCCAGGCAATTATTTTTTAAACAATTTTTCCACTAATATATAAATAATGTATGCTTATAGTATGGTACTAGGGGTCCAAAAGTGTTACGAAACATTTTTTTTAAAGTGTACGAAAATGATAAAAATTGTCGTTTTATTAATAACTGACGTAACGTACACAAAATTAAATGCGAAATGTTACATGAACTGGGCCCCCAGCAGCAGCTTTTATAACCTCCCCCCGTTTTTATTATGTTTTTATGGTATGTAACTAAGAATACTACATGCAAAACTCGCGCGCCCATTCAGTTTGTTTTTTTTTGGTGTTTTTTTTTTGGGATTTTTGGTATGGTGTAAATGTTCTCTCCGCATGTACGCAGTACATGTGGAACGGGCATTTTATAAACCATGACAATGTCTAGGAATAGGTGGGGGGGGGGGGGCAGGTGGTGCATAGGTTTTTTGCATGGGGGGTTCCCTCTTTTTGGTTATAAGTATGGTTTTATATATGTTTGGTTTTTTATAATTCTTGGTGTTTGTCTACTTAATTCATTTACACCGGGGTAAAAATGCATAGACAACGGAAAAAGTGCACATGGAAGGTCCCAAACACATAGAAAATTCAAACTGGGGGTGGTTTAAAATTACACCAGGGTAAAATACCCCCACCCAGCATACATAAAGTACAGCACACATAAACACGCAGCCAATCCTACATTATTTTTTTTACACACACAGACTGCAACAGAGCCAGAAGGCAGGTTACTTGTGTTCTTAATAACGCCCTTTCGGCGACATAACTGCATCTGAATCTGTTTCGTCCTCGGATGGCCAGTCGAAACCCACCATGTCGTCGTCAAGGTCATTGTAAGAATCCCATGCGGAGTAGGGTTCCTCGTCATCTTTTTTCGAGTTTTCTGGTGTTGGAGTCGCGACTTGTCCTGCGCGGTTAGGACCAGTCACTGGTACATCAGGTCGTACGTCCATATCCAATGGTTTCCCATACCCCAGGTCTAGCAACTTCACTTCAGTTCCCTTCCCACGATCCGCGTACGGGACACCTGACCAGGTAGTCCGCCCCTGATTGGGGTACACCGGTAGCGGCCCGTAGCCTGGTCTGGGTCCGCAGACATCATGTGCGAGCGACTTGCCTTGTGATTAGTAAACACCGGAGGGGGGTGCAGCTTGGCCTCGGGCCATAGTGAAATGTGCCCCCCTGACTGGGGTACACTGGTAGCGGACCATAGCCTGGCTTGGGGGCGTACGTATTGTGCGCGGGCGATTTGTCCCTGTTATCACTGTGCTGAACATTGAAAACAGGGGGGTAGTCAGCCGTTGCATTGGTGGGGGCTAATCATTACACCGTGGATTGGTGGAGGAACGGTGGTGTTGTACGTTATACCCATTTGCGAACGATCCCATACCTGCACTAGCTTCCTCTTCCTCTCGTTACGTGGAAATTTGTAAGGTCGTTCGTCACCGCCACCCATTCGTGTACCTGTTTTAGCACTACCTGTGTTATTTTCCAACAAATGAAAATTTTTCAGAAACAAAAGACAAAGTCTAGTAAAAAGCAAAAATAAAGAACAAATAAACAAACATAATCATTTTTTTAGAGGCATGTTTTTTTACACCGGGGACAAAGGGGGTATGTTTTTTATATTATCTAAACTACCTTTGTTGCGAAAAAAGATTTTTGCAAAGTGGGGGTTTTTTTGTTCCTTTTTGAGGATGATATAAATAGACAAAGGAACTGACCAATGTTATGCATAGCATCATGCATGCAGTTGAAACAAACATATAACGACCCATGTGAAAATGTAAGGAATAAATCAGGTTCCTATTTTTATCTTGCATACCTACCCTTTTTGTGAAGGTTACAGTAGTGTAAATACCTCTACACAATAACCAATGTTATCAAAGTGGGCCACACTGCCACACCATCATCTCACAATAACCAGTGTTTATCTTTCATTTTTTTTAGCAATGGATACATGTGCAAAAGTACAAGTATTTTGTTATTTCTCTTTTTTTTTTCAACGGCCCCATCATTTTTGTTTCTCTGTGTGTGTGGGGGGTGTGGGGGGGAGAGATGTGCGTTTACACCAGTGTAAATACTTAAAACTATAACCAGGGGGTATAAAGTGGGCCACGGTTTGCCCCCTATAACATCAACAGTGTGTTTTTAGTTTACACCGATGTAAAAACATATGCAACAGATGCAAAACCTTTTTTTTTTTACATTTTTTAATTTTTTTGTACCTTTTTTCCTTTATGTGAAGTTACAGTAGTGTAAATACCTCTACACAATAACCAACGTCATCAAAAAGTGGGCCACGCTGCCACGCCATCATCTCAGATATGTGTTTTTTCTTTTTGTTTTTTAACAATTGATACATGTGCAAAAGTATAAGTATTTTGTTTTTCCTTTTTTTTACACGGACCAATCATTTTTGCTTTTCTCTGTGTGTGTGTGTGGGGGGGGGGGGGATGTGCGTCACACCAATGTAAATACTTAAAACAATAACCAGGGGGTATAAAGTGCCCCATGTTTTGCCCCCCATCACATCAACAATGTGTTTTTTAGTTTATACCGATGTAAAAACATATGCAACAGATGCAAACCTCTTTTTTTTTACATTTTTTTTGCACCTTCCCTTTTTTTACCCATTGAAATATAAACTATGCAGATGTAAAACATAACATCAAGAAAAGCAAAATATTAAAACATACAACCAAAGCGTGATTTTTTTACACCAGTGTTATCCAAAGTAAAACCATCCCATTAACCTACAGAATACCCCATTTAAACTGTTTTCACACACAACTTTTTTAAAGCATGATCAAAAAATAACAATTGTCTTTTTTAAAACCCGACCCCCCAAACAACAAACCAAAAGCAGGCAACTTTGGACTAGCCCCGTCACTTTGTGTTAGCGTCGTGCCAAACCCTATTAGTGTAGATGTTCGCGCATGACAACAGGATAGTTGCCGCATACCTCTTCCTCAACGCGTCCAACTGTGATTGTTTTCTTTTACCATTCACGCTGAAGCCACACCCGAAAGGAGCCGACACCCCACAGTAGTTCTCCATGTGGCACATAACGAAAACGCCACAGTCTTGAGTGTTCTTGGAGGTAGCCCATGGCAAGGGAACCCGCCTTACGGTGCATTCCCTCATTGCAGCTGCCTTAGGGTGATTAACGGTAAGAAGGTAGTCCATGAAGATTAGTTTCTGCATCAAAAAATTTAGGAGTCAGTGTTTTTTTTTTCACGAGTATGGTCACATCTAATAAATAACAATAACAATACTTCTAATCATAGTAACGCACATTTTTTACCACTTTGAAAGGTGTGCTTTTAAGCCAGTACACGTTGCTGTCTGCTAGCACCACAGGAGACTTCTTAGGAACGATGTTGTCTATGTAGCAGATGTCCTGATGCTTAAATCGAATACCAGAACATAATAGTGCTCCATATCTAGCACGGTATGAAAACCAGGTCGAACGACTGCAGATCCAGCTTTGTATCATCGCCGCACAGCGCGCCTAAAAGTCCATTTTTCAAAGATGCCACGAGGCCACCGGTCGGGTCGTCATCCAATGCCAACATCCACTCAACCTGATAAAAAAAAGGGGAAAAATAGCAAACCCAAAAAAAAACATAATCAAAACAGGGGAAAAATAGCAAGGCGAAAAAAAATAAATAAATAAATAAATAAAAGTATTATACTCACAATTGCCGTAGTTGGAAGAAACAAGTGACGCACCCCGCCAGTAGACTGGTACAGCGGTCGTTGTTAAGGACATTCACCCACACATCAACCACTGACTCGTAGAGCCGCCTACCAACCGCAAGAGATTGCAGCAGTGGGGTTTCACATCGGAAACCATATCTGGTTTCAAACAGCACGTACCTAAAAAAAAACAGGTAGGGTGTATGTAATTTTTACATAAAAAAACATAAAATAAAATCTGCACAATATGTATTTTTTATAACTCACGGGTAATGCTCGGTAAGGTCAATGTCTGCTACATCCACAGAAGTTCCAACGGCATGTTTTCTACGGCGCCACGTACAAAATAAATTGTTAAAAGTATGTTTTTTTACAATAAAAAGTAAGTTTTTTTTATCATTAATAAATTTTTGATGTCTTACTGTTTAGTAGCTTCAAGCGTTGCTCGTTCCATCATTTCTGTCTTATCAGTAGTCTTGAAAAGCCACTCCCAAACAAGTTTCTCCCTTTTTGTGTTGTGTATGTCTATCTCAGATTCACTGTTTATGATGACCGGCAACCTAGCTACCATATCTCTTGACGCGCGCCTGTACACAGACGCCTTGCTCCCTGTGTTCTTACACCAGTGTCAAACAAATTTGGTTAAAAAAAAAATATAGCTGTAAAGCTTGTTTTTACTAAAATACTAACATGGCGCATTCTCCTGGGCCAGTGGCTTCTGAATAGTTGAGGTGTTCTTTAAGGTGGGCAGCAAAACACCCACCGTTGCATAAACCAAAACAGTACGTCACAAAGACGACACTGGTGTAAAGAAAGCCACATACACAAACCCCACATAGCCAAAAAAGAATTCATAAAAAGTTTATAGGGGCATTAAAAAAAAAAAGACAAACCTTGCTTTTGCTGTGTAGCTAGTGCATCTGCTTTTGCTGTTTTTGCCACTAGCTCACTTACCACATGCCCCTCAATGCCCCCAGCAGAAACGTCGCCCCCGGGCTCACAAACTCTTTTGCCCCTTGGGTTAGCCCCAAGTTGAAACTGGGTTGGCTCAGAGCTGCAGATTGCTGCTGCGTCAAGCCGAGGCTAAAGCTTGGGATAACAACGCTTGGCCCCACAGCTGGCGGTATGTCCTGCGTCAGCCCCAGGCTAAAACTTGGCTGACTCAACGACCCGTCGACCCGACCTGATGTGCCTGCCACATTTCTTAATATCATTGTTTTTTTTTTTTGCAAAACCATGAAGGGGGGGATGGTGATTCGAAAGGTAAAAGGCACTTACAATCATTGTTGGTCCATATAGTCGCAAGGCCGAATCTCCGCCTGTGTGCATCCATTTCTTTCTTGATTGAGGTCGGCAGTTGCCCACTCACCTTTACCCCGCTCCAGTTGCTACGGTTTTCACATCAGGTGTCATACATGCACTGGGTGCCAAAGCCGTTTTTGTCGCAGCACCTGTAACGACTCCTATGTTTTCATGTTCACATGCCTGCTGCTTACCGCTACGAGGAACACCATCATCAACAGCCATTGTCACTGTGTTCAAACCATCATCTACCGGCACCCAGTCAGCAGTCCGAGGCGAAACCCGGGCAATCACCCATTCACCACCTTCTGATGATTCACACGACTCTGACGCGCCACCAGCAGCCCCACTGCAGCCTGAACGAAAAAAATATACAATTTTTTCGTTAATATGTGTTTTTTTTTACACCACTTTATCAAAAAAAAACTAGGGCGTTTTTTCTCCTCTTTTATTGTCAAGTGTACCTTGTGAACTGTTCGTTCCATCCTTTTGCGACTCGTCGTTGTGTTGCTCAGCCAAATCCGCAACAACCTCATTTATCGCCTTTGACGGAGTTTCAAACTGTGTTGATTCCTTAACGCCGACATCAGCCGGGGGATATAGCGCGCCTGTGTACTCTGCGCGCAGGGCAGCCACGATACTGTTATTCGGATAACGTGCAGTTAATGATGCTAAACTCCCCTCCATTCGCAACTTTGATGCTTTAAAAGCCGACAAATTTTCACGCGCCGTACACATCTCTGTCTGCAATAAAATAGTGTTACATTATTTTTTTAGGAACACAAAAAACATAGAAAAACATACCTCCAGGTCTTCATTCCTGCCACCAGCTAAAACATCTCTGAAATCAGTCTGCCCACCAGCTTCAATCGCGCCAACGGTCACATCCTTCAACCTCCCCAGCCCAAAACCCCCATGTTGTATCTCATAGTCCTGACGTTTGCTTAGCAGCTCAAGTGACCAGTAACGTGTAGGCCGAACCCCTACCGGAGTGTTCATACTCCCAACAGTAAAACTATCAACATATAGTAACTGGAAAAGAAATTTTTAAAAAAGAAGTCAGACCGCAAGACAAACGGAAAAGTATATAATATCAATAAGTTCATGTAAGCCACTAACCGTTAGGAAAGTCAATGGACCGGCGAACGCGCACCCTGGATCGCTGCGTCTCCATTTCTGCTTACAAGTCTGCAGCGAGGTTATCATGTAATCACACCAATCAATACTCGCAAAGTCCGTGTCGTTAGTAAAGCAATTTGCAATCTCTTCCCTACAAAGCCCATTCCCATGTGAAGAGATCATCGTTGTCACAAACAACATAACAAAGTCAACCTTGAAGAAGAACAAGTCTTCATAATCATTATCTTGTATCTTAGTAACAATCAACGACGGTGAAACATAACTTTGTGATGGGTAACGACCACGCCAGAGTTTTAATTTTGGATCCCAGTCATCGGGCTCAGTAAAAGATGAAAACTTTACACCACTAGTTGGGATACCAAACACCCTATGAACAACAGCAGCATCTATTGCTACCTCCCGTTGACGGCACTTTAGTCGCATCCATTCTGGCTGGAAAACATCAACCACATAATGCGCCAGTTTTACCGGGATACCATCGACTACAAAGCCCAACAATGCCCCAAAGCCCATCTCTTTAACTACCTCGCGCTGCCTGCTACTAAGTTTCGAAACTGCCAAAAAAAGCTGTCTAGGGGATGACCGCGTCTTCAAGCTCCCCCATGACTGTTTATGTGGGGCATTAGCCATTGTCCTATGTGGAGGCGTCTCAGACACGTACTCGTCGTCTGATTCTAAACTTTGCATAAGCTTAGCTCGCGTGGTTTTCTTTCGATCCTTGGCAAACAACGATGTACCCCCCGCCCCTGTAGAAGATCCTATATTAATTGGATCGCGTGAACATTTTCTAGTACTAGGCCCTGCGTGACGTCCCCTGCACACCAACGCTTTCAGGGATTAAAAAAAAAATTCAAATGTACCAAAAAAATAAATAAACCAAATGAAATCTTGGGAAACTAACCGCTTAGGCCGGAACTGAGGCTAACAACTTCCACAATTGGTGAAAGCTCCCTACGGCCTCGCTTAGAGCTTCTTGTACTCGCAACCATTTTTTTGTTTTTGGATTTATGGGGGCTAGGCAAGAAAATGCGTGTTTTCCATCAGAAAATTGGCAAGCCCAGGGTTTACCCCAATGTATTTATAAAACCATCAAGCAACAAAGTTGTTCAAACCCTAAACAGATTAGAAAATGAACACAAAAAACATACAGCTATACACAACAAAGCCCCAAAAAACATGAATACATACATTTTTTTTTCCTACAACTGCATTTTTTGGAACACAGAAAAACAGGGTTTTTTTAAATAAACTTTTTTTTACTCCAATGTAAAGCCCAGGGGGTTTACCCCAATGTATTTATAAAACCATCAAGCAACAAAGTTGTTCAAACCCTAAACAGATCAGAAAATGAGCACAAAAAACATACAGCTATACATAACAAAGCCCCAAAAACATGAATACATACATTTTTTTTCCTACAACTGCATTTTTTGGAATACAGAAAAATAGGGTTTTTTTAAATAAACTTTTTTTTTACTCCAATGTAAAAACACTAAATCATAGCATCATGCATTTAACAAAAAATACAAAATACATGAATACATACATTTTTTCTAGGACTAGGGTTTTTTTTTTAATAACGATTGATCGGCCAACACCAAAATCAAGAAACATACCTTGGTTGCGAAGAAAGATAATACAAAAAACAGAGGTTTCTTGTACAAGAACACCTTTCAATTGACGGATTTTCTTTAATCAAGGGGTTATCTCCGATGGTCGCCGAATGGTTTTTATGATGAGAGGCTTTTGGTTATGAGAGAGGTTATAGAAATTTCAAAATTTTGTTTTAAACTGAAAGGATCAGAGTAGAGGGAAAGGAGGAGAGAGAGTCTGCCAATTTGTGTAGTGTGAAATACCCATATAACCCCTCTGTAATCTTTTTTATAATAAAAAAATTAACTTCAATTGATTGGTTTGGTAAAAGACAAAACACCCAAATGTTTAATCTCATCCATTGATAGCTCAAGATCAATGGCTCTCAATGGTTCTCAAGGTTCTCTCAACTCAACATGGTTCTCAAAATAACCCAACCCTATATATATATAGGGGAAGGTTCAATTGAGAACTCAAAGTTAGGGAGAGAACTCGGGAACTCTATGTTACACATATGTAATATATCATATGTTGTATATTACACTTGTGTAATATATTACTATTGCATATGTTGCACATGTGCAATATATCATATGTTACACATGCGTAATATATATTACACATATGTAATACACTCAATATATCATATATTGCACATGTGTAATATATGATATATTACACATGTGTAACATATGATATATTACACATCTGCAATATATATTACACATATGCAATACATGATATATTGCACATATGTAATATAAAGTTCTCGAGTTCTCTCAATAAAATGAGTTTTCTATTGAACCATCCCCTATATATATATATATATATATATATATATATATATATATATATATATATATATATATATATATATATGTGTGTGTGTGTCTTTGAACCTACTATTACATATATGAATTGCCCATTTTCATGTGCTATAACGATATGCTTAGCATTAAAAGAGGTTGAGATTTTTTAATATGCTGGGAACACAGCATGAGAACCTCTTTTGATAGTATAAACATTAGAACAATTTTCTTTAATATTAAAAGAAGTGGAGGTCTATTTATTTTTTTATCCTTTTTTTATTAAGTAATATTAAATTTTTTACACTCCCGGGGTAATCAGCTAGTATTAGTATATTAGTCTATATCTAATGTATAATTGTTATTGTTTCCTTCGTGTTTTTTTTTTTTTTTTTTTTTTTTTTTTTTGAATTAGTGTTAAAACAGGTACTCGCGTGAATTGGGGAATCGGGCTAAAATAAAAGTTTAGATCATGTAAGACAAGAAGCTTATTTACTTTATTTTTTAAGGTTAAGAACTTTTAAACATTGAATGGTTATAGTGTTGTAATGTTTGCATACTTTAGGGTTTTGAGACTTATATTAAATTATTAAAGTCTCATGTGTCTTTTATTACTGTATTGTGAGACATAGGATACCCAATCGGATAGGGTGTTTCAATGTTGCTTTATAAAATCCTGACTATCACTGGCGAAACTTAGTTGGGGCCGGCGGGGGCGGCCGACCCCCGAATTTTCGCGTAGAAGTGTCGATTATATAGTATTCGTATAAAAATTTTTGGAAATATAGGGTTTCAACCCCGAAACTGGTTTTCGAACCTCCGAAACTAGTGACTTCCGACCCCCCGAACCTTCGGGTCAAGCTTCGCCACTGCTGACTATGCGATACCGCCCTAATAATATAGGTACAAGTACATGTATTTGTTTTTGTTTTTCTTTTGGTAGCTATACGGACATCTGGCATCATATCATTGTTGTATTAAATCAAACTAATACATACGAAAAGCTTGCTGCAAATATAGTGACGGATACAGAACTTTTTTGTATGGGGAACACAATGTAATAGGCAAAGTATCAATTACCTTCATCATATATCCATTAATCTACACAATAGGTTCTTCTGAATATTTTTTATCAATGTTTCCATAATATATCCTTAAATCATAAAGCTCATTCCTCAATTATATGTTTTGTTAAAACAACAAAGAAAACTTTAGAAAACTCAAAAAAAAAAAAAAAAAAAAAAGCTAAGAGATGGGAGTTGGAATGTGGATAGTCACCATAATAATTTATTTATAACACTCCCCCTTGACTATCCACGTGATAAAAGAAAATAATTTAGTATACGCTTGGTGATGCTGCCTCGTTAAAAACCTTGTCAGGAAAACCCAGTGGGACAAAACCTCAGCTAAGGGAAAAAGAGTGCAGGACGTATTACTCTTCCTGATACTTCTGGATCAGGTATGTTGCCTCATTAAAAACCTTACTAATAAAACCCAATAGGATAAAAACTTAGTTAAGGGAAAAAGAGTGCAACTTGTATGATACTCCCCCTCATTTGAATATGTATCATTTGAATGATGGTGTCGATCTTCTAAGAAAGTTGCTCAAAGTTTTGTAGTCAATGATTTGCGTTCTTGATCACTTAACGTGAAAATCTTTAAGTTGAATCATTGATGTATGATCTTCATTCCAGAATATTAGTCCCTGCTCTCGTAAGTGCAATTCTTTAAGTTGAACTAATGTTGCCTCCTCTCGTAAATAAATGTCACAAGATCAACAAATGTGATGTGTTATATTCCCTGCATCTACAAGACTAACCAAACTTGTTTGCATGGGTTAGTAAAATATAATCAAATATCGCTCATACCTGAAGTATTTGTTTAACTCATTCCGGTGTCTCCTCGCTTGACATAGACTATATTATGATAATAAGTTCATGTGGAAGATATAATAATCATGCATAACTAGCAAGACACATACAAATGTACATATATATTTAACTATGGTACTTATAGAGTGAAAATATCTACTTTGGTAGGAGATGAAATGAATAATTTTCCATATCAAGTAATTGGACAACCTTTAGTGTACTTTAAATATGAGCTATGTCCATTGTAAAATGTCCCACCATCTTTTCAAGATATACTTTGATGGATTGGTAAACACATCTTTACATATATACTCGAATTATAGGTCAAGCAACAAGTGCACTATGTCAAGGATTTTCAAAAAAAATCCCCTTTTAAAAGTTCCATAGAGTCTCTCGATAATGCTCAGACATCATCGCTGTAAACTGTGAGTGAACTTTTAAGAGAAAACTTTTGATACAAGCTGGATAATACAATCAAACTTACTACTACAAAAAACAGGTATTTGCAAGGAAAGTTTGCTATGAAATAAATCGGTCGCTAATTTTGCTACGAATTAGTTACGAATTAGCTATGAATTCAGTTTGCTACAATTTAGCTACGAAAATTTGGTAGCAAATGAAATTGGTAGCAAATTTGTAGCAAATCCGTAGCAAAACTAATGAAATAAATATAACAAAATAACTTATCCAAAATCGGTAGCAAAATCCGTAGCAAAACCATAAAAATAAATTATATAGAAATTAAGTAGAAAAGATAAATAGAACTCGTAGCAAAATCTGTAGCAAAGTTGAGAATATAAATATTTAAAAATAGTTATATAAAATTCCTAGAAAACTTGTAGCAAAATCCGTTGCAAAAAATGTCAAAACAAATACTTAAAATATAATTTAATAAAAATGGTAGCAAAATTTATAGCAAAAGTGACAAAATATATACATGCCTAACCCAACATAGGTCTAGACATTTGCTATGAAACAAATCGGTCGCTAATTTTGCTACGAATTAGCTATGAATTCATTTTGCTACAATTTAGCTACGAGAATTTCGTAGCAAATTAAATCGGTAGCAAAATCCATAGCAAATCCGTAGCAAAATTAATGAAATAAATATAACAAAAGCGACTTTGGCATTATGATTTTGCCTAAGTTATTTTTTATAATTAACTGAACGTAACCGTATCAATAAACCACATATTAGCCGCAGCGACTTAATCGATCGATTTCGATTATAGTTTTTTTCTAATACCGAACTCAGTTATCGGTTTCAATTATGTGTAAAAGCCAAACCGAACCCACATTTGCTCAACTCTAATGCAAGTTTAGTGGTTTCTTGACCCTCAACACCTCTGGAGCTTTCCTCTCTATTTGACTATTTAGTTAAACAAAATACTCCATTTTTTACAAATATCCCTCCCAAAATTAGTTATCTAGCATAGTGGTCCTCCTCTTTATCATATTTTTAATAAAGTCTTTTTTTTAACGATGTACATATATTATAGCAAAATGTCATAATCAGGGGCGTAGCATTCAAGGGACGGGGAGGGGCGCCCCCCTCCTCCCCGAATTTTTGCTCAGAAGTTTTGAATATATAGTTTCTGTATGGAATTTTTTTTGGTATATACGGTTTCGCCCCCCATTTTGAAAAAAAAATAGTTATATAAACCAAAACTTTAACCCCAAAACAAAGTAAATGTAAAGCCCAAATCCTAAAGTCCTAATCCCCAAAACTACATGAGCAGGATAGTAGATTTAATGAGCAAGCGATGGAGTTGTTATCTCTTAGCTACTCGAGCTAGGTTTGGTAAAAAGCTCGAAACAACCCGAGCCAAGCCTTATCGAGCCCGAGCTTGAGCTTAAACAAAGCTCGTTTACTAAACGAGCCCGAGCCAAACTTCATTTATCGAGCTCCGAGCCTATTATTTATAATATTAACTAATAGATGGTAAACGAGCCGAGCGCGAGCTCTCATAAGTTTTTCAAGCTCGAGCCTGGTCGAGCTTCGGCTTAGCTCGGCTCGTTTGCAACGCTATCCATAATTGAAGAATTCAAAAATCTTAAAGGTTGGCGAGCTGAAATGTAATTCTTCATCCAGGTACCAACCATTTGTCACCTTTTTAATGTTTTAATGTTTTTATTCAATTGTTTGTTTTTTTTTTGAACGGGCTGACGGAACGGAGAACCACCCATAAGAACACCCAAACCGCGCAAGTTCGAACCCCGGCTCCAACGTTTGCAAGCCCGCGTAAAGACGCGTGGGAACAAACCCCCAACCCCCAGCGCAGGAAACCGCCACAAACCGGAGTCGAACCTCCGCCTGTGGGGAAAACCTGCGCACCTCACCCCAGCTGGGCTGGGGGTCATCGGCAATTGTTTGTTAAACGATCTTATAATTTTGATATTTATTTATTGTATTTAATGATTGACTCGACCCGAATCGAATCACCAACCTGAACTATAGTTACAAAATAATTAGGTCCGGTCCTATGGCCGCTAACTTCCGACCCCCCAATCCAAATTCTCAAGCTTCGTGGCATAATTCACTAAATTTTAAACTTTTCATTTTAGGATTTATAGTCGAGGTTTTATTAAATTAGTAGGATTTGTTAATTCATTAATATAACTAAGAATAGGGATGTAACACTATTGCTTCTGGGTAACGACTGGAGGAGAGAATCAAGGGATCTGGATATGAATCGAGGAATTACAGCTATTTCGTTACTACTCTTCATTATTCGTTCAAGAATCAAGAACTGCTAGGTCTTTCTAATTGACTCTGTTTCTGGTTTAGTTCTCACTATGTTCAAAGAATCAGGTATATGTTCTCCATTCTCACTATATTCAATACAGTATGTTTCTATTGCAACTATAGATTTGATAATTGATTTTATATGTTTTGATGATGCTTGCTAGACTATGTTAATACATGGAAACCCCTTAATATTTTGAATGATAGCCTACCAAGTGTTTGGTAAAATGCATGAGTGTTGAACACATAATTATCTCCACAATTTAGACTCTGAGATTAAGATATAATTACTAGGGAAGTTGTTAATGATGATGATGGTTGTAGACGCATGGTGTTGGATAGTATGTACTCATCAGGTTATAATCCAACAATGCACTCTAGTCTAGATTCAAATACTTCTGAAAGAGATATACCGAACTCAGAAGCAATGGGATTCTATGACATGTTACGAGCTGTTGATGAGCCTTTATGGGAAGGGGAGAAGGCCACTGATTGTTCTAAGTTACAAGTTGTTACAAGTTTGTTGAATTGGAAATCACTTTACAATGTATCGACAGCATGTTTCAACCATAACATTTCTATGTTTAAAGCATTAATGCCTGAAGGAAATAAACTGCCAGAAAACTTTTACGATACAAAGAAGAGTTTAGAAAAGCTTTGTCTTCCTAAAGAACGGATTGATGTTTGCAAAAATCATTGCATGCTATTTTATAAGCAAGACATGACATTGACACAGTGTAAATGGTGTGGGGAATCTCGTTACAAGATTGGCCAAAATAAGGTGCCTCGTTTGGTGATGACATATATGCCGATTGGTCCCAGACTTAAAATGTTGTATATGTCTAAAAAAACAGCAAAAGATATGACTTGGCATCATGATCACAAAACAAAAGAAGGTAGCATGGCACATCCAAGTGATGGTAAGGCTTGGAAGCATTTTGACTCGGTGAATCCTGGCTTTGCAAATGAGATCCAGAATGTCCGTCTCGGGTTATGTACAGATGGATTTAACCCAAACAACTCGAACTCAAACCCTTGCTCACTATGGCCCATCTTTCTTACAATCTATAACTTACCTCCATGGATAAGTATGAAAGACACATATATTAAACTATGCTTGGTTATTCCTGGATGAAAGAGCCCGGGTCAAAACATAGATGTGTTCCTAAGGCCGTTAATAGACGAGTTGAAAGAGTTGTACGAGGAAGGCATTGAAGTTTATGATGCTTATCGGGAAAAAAACTCTATGATGAGAGCTATTCTTTTATGGACAGTCAGTGACTTCCCTACCTATGCTATGTTATCTGGCTGGAGCACGCATGGTCACTTAGCTTGCCCATATTGTATGGGAGACACGAAAGCTTTTCGGTTACAAGCCGGGGGCAAACCAAGTTGGTTTGATTGTCATCGGCGATTTTTACCTCCGACACACCCTTTTCGTAATGATAAAAATGGATTCCGGGCTAATAAATCTATATCGTCATCATTGGGACCTCCACCTAGATTAACTGGTTGGCAAATATATGAACAAGTTTGTGATTTTCCAAGTGTCTACGAAGGTGTAACACATAACCCAAAGAGGAAAATTCTAGGATTTGGCAAAACCCATAATTGGGTTAAGAGAAGCATTTTTTGGGAGCTTGAATATTGGCCCATGTTGTTAATTCGACACAATCTTGATGTAATGCACATTGAAAAAAATGTTTTTGAGAATCTTTTTCAGACAATCATGGATACTCAAAAAACAAAAGATAATATCAAGGCAAGAGTGGATTTGGAAAAAATTTGCAACCGACCGTCGTTGCATACTTGGGTGGAGAACAATAATAAACACATGAAACCAAAAGCAGCATATACTCTAACCAAACCGCAAGTAAACGAAGTATGTAAATGGTTGAAGACAGTAAAGTTCCCTGATGGGTATGCTTCAAATATAGGGGGTTGTGTAAATGTTACAGATGGTACTTTTTACAGTTTTAAAAGTCATGATTGTCATGTGTTTATGCAACGGTTGCTGCCTATTGTATTAAGAGGTATGCTACCAAAACAAATATTGGAACCCATAGTAGAGTTGTGCACATTTTTTCGTGTAATATGTTCAAAGGTTTTACACATTGAGGATTTACAAAAGTTGGAAAAAAGTATCGTTGTAACCATTTGTAAGTTAGAGAAAATTTTCCCTCCTGGTTTCTTTGACTCAATGGAACACCTTGTTATACATTTGACCAATGAAGCTATTCTTGGTGGTCCAGTGCAATTCAGATGGATGTATCCGTATGAGAGGTAGCCGTATTAAATTAACTAATTATTTTTTGATATATAAAATGTTTTTATGATGGCTAACATTTTTTTCACTTCAACTTTTAGGAAGTTGGGCCGATTGAAAAAAACGATTTTAAACAAAGCAAGAGTCGAAGGTTCTATTGTCGAGTCATATCTCGTAGATGAACTTTCTAACTATTGTGCCCTATATCTTGAGTCGACTGTTAAGACACGATTGAATCGCGAGCCTCGCAATTTTGCCCCTAATATTTCTTGTTCTTCGAGTCCTGATTCTCGGTTGAGTATATTCAAACACCCATCCCGAAGATTATATGATAAGGGTGGAAAAAACATAGTTCTATCTGACAAAGACAAACACAAGGCTCATACTTATATATTACTCAACTGTCAAGAGCTTCACGAAGCCGTATGGTCATTTGATGAACATTTGAAAGTTTCATTCCCGAACTGTGACCAAGCAACACTTGATAAAAAGAAAGAGAGTTCTTTTGCTGAGTGGCTGCAACGTCATGTAAGCATAAAACTAGAACAATTTTATATTCTAATATAGTAGTTAACAAACTTTTATATATTGCAAGCATGTTAACAGTTTTTCTAAATGTAGGTCATGAATGAACCTGGGAAAGAACATTTGAGGGACATAGCACAAGGGCCTCTCACTTATGTTCAATCACATAAGGGCTATTTGGTTAATGGTTACAAGTTCCACACACGAACATCTTACCATGGGCGGGTCACCCAAAATAGTGGTGTGTGTGTGAAAGGGGCTTCCTATGATGAAAATGAAAGTGATTACTATGGATTGATGGATGAAATCTTAGAGGTGGAATATCATAGCAAATTAGGAAGTTGTGTGGTCGTTTTGTTTAAATGTACGTGGTTTGATCCTGTGAATGGTGTAAGGGTGGACCCAAAGACTAATATGGTTGATGTTAAACCCAAAGCAACAGGATGCGTTGATGACCCGTTTATCCTAGCATCTCAAGCACAACAAGTATACTATACACCATATCCTTCAAAGGAAAAAGGCTTAAAAGACTGGTGGGCTGTTGTTAAGACAACGCCGAGGGGAGTTTATGAACTAGCTGAAGATGCTAGCGAGGTAGGTGATGAGGATAGTGAAGACGATGAGCAATTCTTTCAAGAGAATGATAGGTTAGTATGTACTACAACTGATGATTTGCTCCCTATTACTCATGTTGATATAGATGAGTTTGATGATCGGGAAGATATAATTGATGATGATCGTGAAGATGTGAATGATGATGATCGTGAAGAAGATGCATTGGTAGATACTGATTTAGATGAAACTGCTTTTGAAGACACTGATTTAGATGACGAAGATGTAGAAGAATTTGTAGACGAAGAAGACGATTAGTTGGTTTGTTGTTAATAGTATATATATAAGGTAGAATCTAATGGTTAATTGTTTTTATTTTTGATTTTATAAGTTCCTGATATTGGTCATTTGTTTTATTATTAGATGAACCCGTTTTGACCCGAATCTGTCTTTGGTCATAAGCCACTTTGACCAAACCTGTTTTGACTTGAACCAAATTGACTTGTTTATAACGGCCCATCCTGAGCCGAAAGTTATGTTCAATCACACACGGAATTTTACTAATTTTTATATTTAGTTGTTCTAGTTAATAATTTAAATTTGCTTTTGTTACAGAAATGCACACAACTCAGAAGAAGGTGGGGCGTAGTAGCGGTCATGATAATACATATCCATTTGAGAAAATACAAACCTACGTTTGGATGTCGTCCAACTAATTAGGTATAATCCATTAATCCCTTGCCCTTTCTGTAAATTTGATGCATAAAATTGTTCATTTTCATGTTCCTGTGATAGTGTCCATATATGTAACTTACTGGTGGAAAAGGATTTGATTGATAAAAACTTGAACATTAGATGCTTGATTAGAGGGAAAATTGGAGATGGGAAAGACGTCCGATTCTGGGTCGATTGGTGGTGTGGCGACGCGCTGTTAATGCTTCAATATCCGAGTCTATTTGCCTTAGAAAACCGGTGGCTTCAAATGAATTGTTTAAGCTGCAACAGTGCAGCGTTATTGTGGCTGGACTGGTTTTGAACCAAAACAAGGATTGTTGGAGTTGGGAAGGGTGCGCTGATGGTGTTTTTTTCGGTTGCCAGCTGCAGGGCGATGCTAGAGTTTCTACACTCTCTAGCAAAGTGTCCCAACTTCTGACACTTGTGACATCTCAATTTAGATTTGTCAAAAATAATTTTTGTATTACTGGTCAATCCTGGAAATTTCCTTCCTGACCTTTTATAAAACTTGTTAGTTTTAATGCTTAGCATGGCCAGTTGGTGTAAAATGTCCATTTCTTCTAAGTCATCACTGCTAAAGTTTTTCAAATCATCCATGATAAAACATAGATTATCAGCAATTTGACT
This sequence comes from Ambrosia x helenae, assembly GCA_030844895.1. Lineage (NCBI taxonomy): Eukaryota > Viridiplantae > Streptophyta > Magnoliopsida > Asterales > Asteraceae > Ambrosia > Ambrosia x helenae. Next base: position 311,579 of record JAUTDX010000207.1, read on the forward strand.
TTGGTCATCATTGTCATAACCTGGGAAAGATCTTTCTGATGAGATCCCAGTTGTTATGTCAATGTTGTCATAAGATCCATAGGAACAAGTTGGTGAGTCTTGTCCCAAAAGTGTTGTACTACCTGGTAGGTAGTCATCAGCAGTTTTACCAGATGATTGTAATTTCTTCTTTTGATCAATTTCTCTCTCAAAAGTAAGTAATCTCCCATGGAGTTTTGTAAGAGTGAGGGAGCTAAAATCTGGTGAGGATCTTAAAACAATGGAGTATGTTTCCCATTTGTCTGGTAAAGACCTTAAAAATCTATGTAGCATAGACACTGTTGTATAGGTCTGACCATTTAACTTTAGCTCAGATATTAATGAGGAGAATCTCTCAAATTGTTGAGTTAAAGTTTCCCCATTAATATGAGCAAATGTCTCATATTGTTGAGCTAAAATCTCTCTGGTGTTGGCAATCACCTCGTCAGTTCCTCCAAACTGTTCTTTAAGACAATCCCAGAGTTCTTTGGCACTTTCACAATGTAAAAGGCCAGAGTATATCTCATTTGGGAGAGCCATTGCCAACATAGAGAATGCTTTTGCATCTAGCTCAAGTTTTAGGAAATCATCATCTGTAAATTCTTTTGGGTCCTTAGGGACCTCAACATTAGTTTCAAGATTGACATTTACTGGTTTGTGAGGACCATATATCACAGATCTCCAACAAACTGTGTTGGTCTGTGACAAGGTATGTGCCATTCTCTTTTGCCATATGTTGTATTCATTTCTTACAAGCTTGGCAGGTTTAGTAGCAGAACCAGTATTATGTGGATCCATTTTAAAGAGTATTGATTTGTCAGATGACTCTTTTAAGTGATGGATGTTGATAAAAAGTGAACTTTTGATCTTTTTATTGAGTATCAATAAGAGCTTTGTGTCTGATTCTCAATTTGTTAGATTGATATGTGATCAGATAAACCAATGCTCTGATACCAATTGTTGGACCAGTTTGCTCTTTTGTTTAAGTAAGAACTTGCTATCTTTGACACTTAAGTGTTTAGCAAGCTCTTGTATATCAGATTATAAGCACAGCAGAATGTATAAGTTAAAGCAACACTTTTTATACTTAAGAGGAGTTATTACTCCCCCTAGATGATTGAAACTAAATGATGACAAGTATTTATTATGAATCTAAGCAGTAAATGAGAATTAGATACTTAGGCAGATTCACAATAAATACTGAAATGGAATAGAACAGTGAAAGTGTTTGAAGGATTTTTCTATTAAAAATCAATGTCTAAAATAGAAGGTTGAAGCCTCCTATTTATAGACGTTTACATACATGTATCTTGCCCATAAAGCAAGTACAGAAACATCAGAAACAAGTTGCACAAGTTGCAACATTGAAACTAACAATTACAGCTAAAAGTAATAATAAACAATAAACTACTGATACAAAAGGCGGTGGAAAATATCTGATGCTAAGTGCTGATGAATGACAAACTACTGATGAGTAGTTTGTCTTCAGTACTTCTGAAGTGAACTTGTCTGGTTTGGACTTCAGAACTTCTGATGAAGTTTCTTCTTCAGCACTTCTCATATCTTCTCTTCAGCAGTTTCTTGTCTTCTCTTCAGTACTTCTATACTTAGCCAAAATGACAGAAGTGAATTAGACTAAGGTTTCCAAAAGTGGTTTCACCAATCCTCTTTGTCCTAACAATAGTTAAAACTATTGGTAGGGTCAGGGGAGAGTAAGATGTAGGCACGCCTTACCTCATCTCTGCGACCTCCATCTTGCGTGCGTGCGTCTTCTTGATTGCCCAGCACTCTGTCCCATACAACATAGCAGGTCTAATTGCGATCCTGTAAAATTTCCCTTTCAATTTATTTGGGAACCGCTTATCACACAATAGCCCTGTGACTGCTCTCCACCTAGACCACCCGGCTTGTATGCGATGTGTTACGTCACTATCTATATCCCCATCCTTTTGAACAAATGATCCTAAGTACTTAAACCTAGTTACTTGCGGGACAACCTGACCCTGAATAGTGATATGAGTGTCCTCGTCGTCATTAACCCCACTGAAATCACAAGAGAGATACTCCGTCTTTGAGCGACTAATCCTTAAACCCATTCCCTCTCAAGCTTCTCGCCACTTCTCTAACCTTACATTCAAAATTTGTTTAGTTTCTGCAAATAACACAATATCATCTGCAAAAAGCATGCACCATGGCACTGGCTTCTGAATCGACTTAGACAACTCATCCAAGACTACCGCAAAGAGAAACGGACTCAATGCAGACCCTTGGTGGAGTCCCACCTCCATATGCATATCATATATAGGACATATACAACCCTTATAAGCCTATACGAGGCCTACAAAGGACCTATACTACATCAATAAATTTATAAGAGATCTATACGGGATCTATACTCCATATAAGTTTGTACGGCCTATGCTGCCAGTATAGGCCAATAAGAGGGCTATACGTGGGAGCTATATGCCTAGTATAGACCTAATAGTAGATTTCTTTATGGAAAATCACAAATATATACAAATTGGTGCCAATCCTGATATATTAAGGTCAATCGTGAGACGACTTTCAAGCCTATAAATACACTTTTCCTCCAAGGGAGAAGACATTATGTTTTACACACAAAAACACTTAGAGAATTTCTATAACAGCTTAGGAAGAAAGATTATAGTCGAACCATTGTATTCGCTTATATTCGAGTCCATTGTAATCGTCCTAGCAAGTATCAATAAAATATCTATTCATTGTGCTCTTCTAAATAGGTGTTTAATCCTGTGTTCCTTCACACACACATACATATATATATATATATATATATATATATATATATATATATATATATATATATATATATATATATATAGAGAGAGAGAGAGAGAGAGATAGATAGATTAGGGGTGCAAACGAGCCGTGTCGAGCTCGAGCTCGGCTCGATTCGAGCATTGTTCCTCAAGCTCGAGCTCAGCTCGAAGGTAGGTTTTCAAGCTCGAGCCCGGGCTCGTTTCGTTTATTAGTTATTAATTAATTTATATTAATTGTAATAATTATTTTATATATAATTTGGTTATTTATTCATAGTTTTATAAATATTAATTATTATATTTAAATACATATTTAATATATTAATTAAAATTTATATAAATAGTGGGCTCTTAAGGCTCGCGAGCCAGCCCGGGCTCGATAAACAAAGCTCGAGCTCGGGCTCGTTTACTAAATGAGCTTGGTTTTTAGGCTCAGGCTCGAACTCATTTAGGCTCGGCTCGTTTCAAGCTTTTTTCGAGCCGAGCTCAAGTAGCTCGGCTCATTTGCACCCCCTAATATAGACATAGATAATTCTAGGGGTGTAAACGAGCCGAGCCCGAGCCTGACTGGGCTCGAGCTCGGCTCGTTATGGTTTTATGAAGCTCGGGCTCGAGCTCGGCTCGGTTCGAGCCTGCAATCTTGAGCTCAAGCTCGGTTCGCTAGCCAAATCATAAGCTCGGGCTCAGCTCGGCTCGGCTCGGCTCGAGGTGATTTGAGAACAATCTTAAACGAGCTCAAAGCTCGGCTCGCGAGTGTTATTAAATGGGCCTATGAAATAAGGACTTGGGCTTTGGAGATGTGGGCTATAAATTATAAGAGATATATAAATAACTTATAATTATGTTTAGGCTCGTTTAGGCTAGCGAGCCCAATCGAGCTTTGTATCTAGGGCTCGAGCTCGGGCTCAGGCTCGATAACTAAACGAGCCATATTTCAGGCTCGGGCTCGGGCTCGTTAAGGCTCGGCTCGTTCGGGCTTTTTACCGAGTCGGTCCCGAGTAGCTCTCAAACCGCTACGTGTTATTTACACCCCTAGATAATTCTATTAACACTCAATTGACAATTAAAAAAAAAAAAGGAAAATCCTTAATTCTTAAAATCATACGTGTAGACTGAAAATACTTATTTTTTATAAACCTAATATTAAAATCCTTATTATTGGCTTACTTTTAGTCTAATTGAAAAACCTAAAAAAACCTAATCTGCTTATATTTGACTATAATCTGCTTCAACGCTTCTCTCTTCTATAACCACCACTACACACTACACCGGTATGATCGGACCTCAAGACCACGTTCCCCTCGCAACCTCTCTATCCCACAATGTATATCCCTCGGAAATGAAGTCACAACCCATTCAAAGTCTCAAAATTTATGGTTTTCCTCTGAGTGGTTTCGAAGAAGCCTCCGACACAAGTAGGTAAGATTCAAATGTGTTGTTATACTATGTGTGATTTGGTGTTTTATAATCTGGTTTAATTTTTTGTTAATTTGAATTCATCACTTAATTAAATGAAATAAGCAGATGCAACCACTAACAATTGACTCATTACTTGGTTTATCATATGTTGATACAATGTATTTAAGTGTTGAAAAACAGAGTATCACAATTTCAAGATTGTAGAAAATATGGCACGCAGTTCAGCAGGAGTTGGTAGGGGTCAAGGTGCTGGTCGAGGTAGCGGTGGTCGAGGTAGCGGGCGAGGTAACGGCAACCGTAATACAGAAAATGCTGCTAGACCAACAGCGGATGCAAATCAGTTGCACCATGAGCCTAATGATGATGATGATGATGATGATGAGCCGGTTGCTATTGTCGGGCGTGGACCGGTCGTCCCAGCTCCACTGCCAACACCAGAAAATCGCCCTTTAATTTGGGTTGAAAATAACGAGTTAAGTATATTTTTGTTAAAATTCTCTTTATAGGTGAATATCTAATCATTACTATTTTTAATTGTTGTGAATTGTTTCCATTTTGTAGATTTAATATTCATGATGATGTTTCTCGTACCATTGGTTCCAATTTGAAGGCTATGTGGTCAGGTCCATGGCAAGGATGGAAAGATGTTCCTTCTCACCATCGTGAACGCTTGTTTGAGCGTTTTCAGGTGCATACTTACTTCACATTTGTATATGATAATGCATAATATTAAATTTAAATGGCTATGTGAGTAAATGGTTAGGATAGTAAACGAATGTTGCGTCCTCAACTGATATAATTATAAACCCATGTTTACACCTTCACCAATTGATATAAAGTGATATAATTATTATTGATAATAATTCATTATTACTGAACCTTTCAATGGACGTAAAATATTGATATGTTTTTTTTGCATAATTGGGTGGTTTAGCAAAGAAAATAAGAGTAGAAATTAGTATAACGCCTACCCATTCAGCGCCTTTTACACAACCAAGTGAAAATTAGTATATCGCCTACCCAATGTCCCATTTTGCGGCTCGGCTTTTGGGATTAAAATGCCTATTCATAAGTAAATTTTGTATACTGACACACCCAAACTATGTCCTGATCAAAGATAATAATTTACCACTCAATCTATAAATATAAAATATCATGGTCTGACATGTCCATTTTAGTGTAGATGGGTTAGCATTGCATTGTCTTTGCTAGATTGTTTGTCAACAAGGGTCAAAGTTTATCATGGTCAGACATGTCCATTTTAGTGTAGATGAGTTAGCATTGCATTTTAGGTACCTGTTAAAAGTTAAAAAATAATAAAATGTTAAACACCATGTGTTAAGCTGAAAAGGATGAAAAAACAAAGATCACTAACAATTAGAGAGTTCAAATTAATAGTTTTATTAATTTGAACCAATAGAAAAAAAAAATTTAAACAAATATAAATCTTTCATTTAATAGATAATATACACGTTATTAATAAGTATTTTTATGTAGCAATACTATCAATGGAAAGACGAGTGGAAATCCTTAATTTACTCTTGCTGGGAGAGGTGCATTAAGGGAAAATTTCCTGATTTGTTGAAGAGAGCTCGGGATAAAGCCAAGGCTCGTGCGTTCAAAGAGGGTGGAGATGTTGGAAATGATTTGACTCGCATTCTCCCGTTTAAGCCACTCTATATCAGTCAAGAATCTTGGGAGACGCTAGTTGGGGTTTGGAATACAGATTCATGGAAAAACAAGTCATCTCAAAACAGTGAAAACAGGGGAAAAGCAGTGGGTGGTAGACATACACTTGGCTCGAAGAGCTTTGCTACGGTTAGAAAAAACATGGTAAGAAATGTTGATTTTCATCATTATCACACACACACACACATATTTGTTTTCTTTAAATATGACACTTATGGACCTTTTTAATTAAAAATGACATTTGATTTGATTTTTTGACTTAAGAATATTACTTTTTAGGGTCTATGAAAGAGGAAATGTTAGGCTGTTGTAGAATCCACTTTTTTTATTTGACCCATTTGATGTATAGGAGAAGACACTGAAGCGGCGTGCAAACTTTGGTGAGTTTTGGTTACAAACATGTAGATGCGTTTTGCGACTAATGATTGGATAACTAACATATGTTAAAGACTGGTCGAAGGTATGCTTTTGTGGACGAAGGTAGATAAAAGGGGCGAAGGTAGAAGAAGACTGGGCGAAGGTACAAGGTTACTGATCAGAAGAACACATTCGTACCATGGTAGTGGGCGAATGTGGAAAAGTTCCACATTCGACCATAACAACTGGGCGAACGTGCAGAGTCTATATATAGAATTTGTGTTTTTGTGAATGTAATAGAGTTGTCAGTTGTGTGTGTGTTCAGGTCAGGTTCCAGGTTATTTTGTGAAAGTCTGTAATTGATCTAGATTAACGTGTGTTTGATTGTAACTGAATATTTGAGAAAGTTAATCTATGAAAAAGCTTTGAAAATGATATTGATTGTGTTTTGATTTGAGTTTCTATCAGTTTGTTCAAAGCTAGGGTTTCCGCACCTGGTTTTGTAACTTGTATGATCAAATAATCCTGTTTTAGTCAAATTCTTTCGCTTACAAAGTGGTATCAGAGCCATACGGATCATACAACAACAAATTTGATAAACTCAGAGCTGATTTGGACATGTTTTTGATCAAAATACATCTGTTTTTGCATGAAAATGGTTTTTGAGTGTTTTTGATTGATTTGAAGTTGATTTTGTGGTTAAAATTCAAAATTCCAAGTATTAAAGTTGCTCCAAATCAATTCCGAATCATAACCTGATCAAGATCATTCAAATCCACAAACTTTTGAAAATCTGAGATCAAAATAACCGTTTTTCAAAGTGTAACCGTTTTTCAAAGTGTGATCTGGGCAAAATGGGCGAACCTGGAACTTGAGTGGTCGAACCTGAGTGTGTTTGGGCGAATCTGATTAGTTGTTGGTCAAACCTGAAATTTCTTGTTGAAGTTCTCACTTTCGGGTAAATTTTTCCACATTCGACCGGTATATTTAGGGCGAAAGTGGAATTGTGTTAGTTTGTTTTACTTTCTGGTGACTATCTACCTTCGAGTGTTACTGTTTGGGCGAACCTAGAATCAGAAGGGACGAAAGTGATAGATTTCGGACGAACGTAGGATTATCCGGGCGAACCTAGGACATTTTGGGCGAACTTAGACCTTAGTTTTGGAAAATTTTCTAAGTGTTGAATTTTTCTAAGTTCGTGATCATGTGGAATTTTCCGACTACTCCGAGACCAGCAACGACACAACCACAACAGCAAGTGATGGACCCATGGACAGTGGCAGCACAAAAGACGAGCACACAGTCTTCGCAACCGATAAACTACATGGCGATGACGAGCTCGATGCCTCAAAGTGTAGCACCTCCAGCACCACAACCTGACTACTGGGGAGTAGCAGCGGCGGTGGTAAACACTCAAACTACAAATGCTATTTCTACATTGATTAACGATTTGTCTTCAGGTAGCGGGAATAGGCCACCGAAGCTCATGGACATACAAGAATACAATCAGTGGCAGAACAAATTCAAGATTCATTTAGAAGGCATGGGAGTGGAAGGAGCAGAGGCATGGAGTATGATTGCTAAAGGTTACACAGCACCGATTTTGGAGAATACAGGTGAAATGATTCCGTTGGAAAGCTTAACTGAGGATGAGAAGAAGAAATATGTGGTGGAAAAGAAAGCCTTTTCCCAATTGACTCAGGCAATCACAAATGATCTGCTGCATCAATTTGGGACTTGTACAACCTCTAAGCAATTGTGGGATGTGCTTAAGAGGAGGCATGATGGGAACGAGAAAACGAGAAGTTTGAGGATGGATGAACTGAGAAAGGAGTTTGAGAATTTTTCTTATATTGGAAATGAAACTTTAAAAGAATTAACTCCTAGATATAGTCATTTGCTAACTGAATTGTCTAGTTATGGTATACAGATTCCTATGAAGAATTTGGTGGATAAGTTTGCAGATGCTCTACCACCTTACTGGGATCAGCATGTGGAAGTTCTCAGGGAGAAGGACGCATATCAATACTGGACCATTCAAGAGTTTATACAGAAGCTGGAAAACAAGGAAATGGAAGAGAAGAGGAAAGCTAGAAGAGCACAGGTTCCTCAGAATCCTAGCTTATACTTTGGAGGTACTTCAGTTCCTGTGAGTAACTCAAGTTCAGGAGGGATAGTTGCACCACATGTTGCTTGCATTTCCAATGTTATGGAACCACCAAAACCTACCATCAACTACATGGCACAAACTTCATCTTACTCACAACCATCATACACACAACCACCACCACAACAACAATACAACAATTCCTACATTTCACCATTCTCCCCAATACAACAAGCATCTTTCTATACTGCTAGCCAATCTCAACAACCAATGAACCAAGTTACTCAACCTAATCAACAACAAGTGGTTTTGGAGACTTCTAACTTGGGCAATGTGACAGTGGAAATTGCTCAACAACATATTGCATTAGTCTCAGCAATGGTTTCATCTTACAATGGACTTGTTGCTAGTCAAATTGGGAATAACAACTTAACCAATGAGGACTATGCACAGATCGACAAGGAAGAGATGGAACTCATTGATATACAATGGGCTTTTGCAAGTATCATGAGAAGAGCAACGGAGTTTATAGAAAAGACAGGTCGAACAGATTTGAGAACTTCTCCTAACACAACCTACGGGTTCAACAAGGAGAAAGTTACTTGTTTTAACTGTGGAGAAAGAGGTCACATTAAACGTGAATGTACCCAGCCACCAAAACAAGGTAATAGAAACCCATTCAATGCAACCTATCAGAATCGTCAACAACAAAACCAAAACCGAGTTTCTTACCAAAACAACAACAATTACCAAAACCGTCAAAACAACTCTAACAACAACCAAAACAGACAACCTAACACATCAAACCAGATCCAAAATCAATCTCCTAACAACACTAACCGAACAGTTATACCGATCACTACACCAAATGAGACACAACAGAACACGAGTCAGAATCAAGCACTGATGACTCAACAAGATGAAAGGTTTGATTGGTCGGGATTGCAAATAGTAGTGGAGGAAATCACTACTGGTGGAAATGTGGCTTGCGTTGCTTGCAAGGTTGATATTGAAGAGTCGGTGATGGTAGATGAAAAGAAAGAAACTGAGTGTGAAAGTGATGAGTCTGAGGCTGAGATGGATGTGGAGAATGAACCTGTTGAGGTTAAGGTTGAAGAAACTAATTCTGGAGTGGTGATTGATACAGTTTCTGATGTTCCTGAGGAGTGTAGATCAGTTTATTCAGATTCAGACAGTGAATCGGACACAGAGGCAAGTGTTGATTCTTTAGATGATGACATTGATCAGTTGTTAGCAGAAGCTGATTTTCTGATGACGAGGAAGTCGTGCATTGCTGATGATGCTTTCACCAAGATTGACTATTCCAAATTCTTTACTGGAAAGGAAGCTCATTTCGCATTGATGGCCATGACTGAACCGCCAAAACCTGTAAGTTCTGAATCTAGCACTGATATTAGAAGTGATAAATATTGTGGAACATGTGATAGATTGACTGAGGAGAATAAACAACTCCGAATTCAACGTGATAGTGCTATCATAAACAGTCAATCTACTCGCAAAGAGTTGAATGCTTTCAATAAGGTATTAGATGGCTATAAAAAGGACATTTCCGACTTGAAAAACACTTTATCATTGAAACAATTGGCAATTAACAACTATATCAATGAAATTGAAAACACCAAGTTGGAAATGGCAGCCATAAAATGCTTTGCTGAAAAAGTGAACAAAAAGTTGGAAAGTTATAAGCACATTGCTTATGTGGTAGACCACATCATAGATGATAACACCACTAATTACAAGTCTGTGCCATCTCCGGTTCTTTTTGAAAATCATAACTATCACCAAGTTATACCGGAGAGCTCGGTAAAATCAGATTCATCATCGGAAATGGAATCTAATACCTCGAGTATTGGTGATCCTCATTCCGATGTGAGACCGATTTTAGGCTTGAATGATGAGGGTGTTTATGCTGAAAGTGTGGATTCAGACTCAGAGAATGATGAAACTGGTAATGACCAAACTGTTAATGCATGTGAAATTCCAAAAGAAAATCACATCATTACTACTGAACCAGTTTCACCATCTCAACATGTGCATCCGATGGCAACTGCTCATCGTGAGAAAAAGTCTGAAAAGAATGAGATTAGAAAGGACCTTGAGAATGAACCAAGTGACAAACCTGTAAAGGTGTTTTATCGGATGGAAGGATCCAATAAAATCATCTCTGATGAGGAATTTCCAATCAAAAATGCTAACTATGCTAAAATAGAAAAGATTTGGCAAGAAAGCACTATTTGGTTCCCAAAACATGAGAGAACCAATGAGATTCCACCAGAAATTTTAAAGAAATTGTTTTTGGATGTTCCTCAAGAACCAAAGGTCCATGTCACAGAGTTCATTCGACCAAATGACAAAGCTAATGGTTTTCATGAGCCTACTTACTCAAAAGGACCACTTCCTGAGAGTTTGAGGAATCAACAGTATAATGATCAATATCCTGTTAGATCATTTGCTCAACCAAATGCTCAATATGTTTTTGAAGAGTATCGAAAATGCTTTAAATGTGGGGAACGTGGGCATTTACTTGCTCAGTGTCCATATGTAAGGCATAAAAGACATGAGGTTGAAGTTAGAAATTCCATGAGAAAACCGATTGATCATTATGTTCCACCACATAGACGAGTTGTTCCTCAACAACAACAGTTTTATAATCATAACAATTTTCATCAAATGAGGAACAATCGTCCAATTCAATATGATCAAAGAAATCGGATAGCTATGGAACAATCATGGAGAAAGCCTATGGCGAACACAACAATTGATAGACAAAAGGTTCCACAAAAACCGATTGTCAAATCAAATGTTGGACCTAAGTCTGTTAACTCAGATAAGGTAGCCAAGAAAGTTACTTTTGTTAACAATGTTCAGAAACCAATTGAGAAACCAAAATCTCAAATTCGCATTCTTAAAAGGTCTGAACAATCTTGGTCATCAAATGGTACTCCAGGAGCTTCTACTTCTAAAGTCAATGAGAAAAAGGAAAATGTTTTGAACAATCAGAAAAAGATTGATCCAAAACAAACAGTTGTTGAAAATGTGAATGAAAATGTTACTTTGAAAGCTAATGTTCAAAGGCCCAAGACTCAGGCTTGGGTCCCCCGAAAGAACTAAATGATTTACTTTTTGTGTGCAGGGAGCTTCAGCTGGCCCTATTAGCAGTCTATGGATTGTTGATAGTGGAGCTTCAGGCCACATGACAGGGGATCTCGCATTGCTGTTCGACGTGAAAAACATTAATGGAGGGTATGTTGCATTCGCTGGAAATAAAGGTGGATATATCACAATGGAGGGGAGCGTGAGTAATGGGATTGTGAGCTTTGAGCGGATATCTTATGTGAAGCAGATAGATTATAATATGCTGAGTGTCAGTCAAATATGTGATAAACAATTTTCTATGCATTTTGATGACAAATCCTGCTATATTCTCAAACCGGGCTTCAAAATTCCAAAGGAGTGGATAATGTTGATGGCACCTCGCGTCAACAATCTCTATATTCTTGATATGTCCAAGGCGATGACATCACAGGGGCAAATAACATGTTTTCTATCCAAAGCGACTGAGAAAGAATCGATAATGTGGCACCGAAGAATGGGGCACATTCATCTGAGGAAAATGAATCAACTTGTGAAAAATGGGCTTGTCGATGGAGTAAACGTGAAACATTTCCATCTGAATGACAAGTGTGTAAGCTGTAAGAAGGGGAAGCAACACAAACAGGCCCACAAAGTGAAGAAAGTTAACTCTGTTGAGATGCCACTTGAGCGACTGCACATGGACCTATTCGGACCGGTCAAGCGCAAAAGTCATCTTGGAGAGCTTTATTGTTTAGTTGTCACTGATGACTATTCACGATTTTCATGGGTGATGTGTTTGCAAAATAAAAGTGATACCTTTAACAACTTGAAAGTTCTGTTCACTCGACTGGAGAATCTCTACAATGTGAAGATAAAGAGAATTCGGAGTGATAATGGGACGGAGTTCAAAAATGCCAAGATGGTTGAACTTTGTGAAAGCAAAGGGATACATCATGAATATTCGGCTCCGTACACCCCACAGCAGAACGGTGTTGCTGAACGAAAGAATAGGACTCTAATTGAAGCGGCTAGAACAATGCTCGCTGATTCAAATCTTCCGGTAATGTTCTGGAATGAGGCGATTTATGCAGCAAATTATACATTAAATCGGGTTCTAACAGTGAAGAAGTTTGGAAAAACATCTTATGAACTGTTACACCAACGAAAGCCCAACTTAGAGTATCTAGAACCTTTCGGGGCGCCATGCACGATGTTGAATCCAGGTGAGAAGTTTAGTCCTAAAGCTGAGGAGGGATATTTTGTTGGATATGCAACCCCGCTCAAACGGGTATTCAACAAGCGTACTCGTCAAGTGGAGGATTGGGCTAACGTGGAAGTTCAACGATATACTCAAAATTTGCAAGGCACGGGTCCTGATTGGATGTTTGATTACAAAGATTTCTTTGAATCATTCAACCTAGATAGCTTGGTTGAAGAAGCTGTTATCAGATTACTTTACGAGTGTGAAAACGCGTCGACTTCATCGTTGGTGCGTCCAATCACTGTGAACCCCCTACCAGCTTCTGATGATACCAATGCTCCTATACAAGAGGAAGATGTGTTTCAAGAGGCTTCAACTTCATTAGACTCTTCAGAATCTGAAGTTGAACAATTTGAAGAAGTCATTCTTGAACATGCAGAAGAACCAGAGGCAATGCCAGTGAACCCAACTCCAACTCCAGAAGTTGCTTCATCATCAAACACGGGTCATGATCTGGATGCTGTAGAAAACTTGACTGCTCAGACGGGAGTTATTGTACCTGTTTATCCGGAATCTCGGATTCATCGTATTCACCCGCTGGAGCAAGTTATCGGTGATCCTGGAAGTGGTGTTATGACCAGAGGGCAGCTGAAAAGCGTTAACTCGCCAGAGAGTTTTGGTGCTTTAGCATTATATGCCAAAATTCAAAAATCTGGTAGTCAAAATGATTGGTCGTTTGCATGTTATGTGTCGCAGGTAGAGCCAAGGACATACAAGGACGCTTTGAATGAAGATGCTTGGGTTGAGGCAATGCAGGAGGAGTTATTGCAATTCCAGAAATTGGGAGTTTGGACGCTCACGGATTTGCCGCCGGGAAGGAAGAAAATAGGCACTAAATGGGTGTTTAAGTGCAAAAAGGATGATCGTGGGGTTATTGTTCGTAACAAAGCCAGATTGGTCGTGCAGGGTTTCCATCAAATCGAAGGAATTGATTACAACGAAATCTATGCACCAGTAGCACGGATTGAAGCTATTCGGATGTTCCTCGCGTTTGCTTCATACAAGAAATTCAAAGTCTATCAAATGGACGTCAAGAGCGCATTTTTGTACGGGAAAGTCAAGGAAGAGGTTTATGTCGGGCAGCCACCAGGCTTTGAGGACCCAATCCACCGGGATAAGGTCTACGTGCTGAACAAAGCTTTATATGGTTTGCACCAGGCTCCAAGACAGTGGTACGAGGAGCTAAGTACATATCTCATCTCCAAAGGATTCAAGCGCGGCCTCGTCGATTGCACCCTCTTCACGAAGAAGACGGGAGATGATTTGCTTCTAGTACAGATTTACGTTGATGATATTATATTTGGTTCAACTAACGAACTTTTATGTAGGGAATTCGAAACTGTCATGCAAGAAAAGTTCGAAATGAGCGCAATGGGGGAGATGCAGTTTTTCCTCGGCTTGCAGGTGGACCAAAGACCCGACGGGATCTTCATTCACCAGACGAAATACGTATCCGACATCTTGAGCCGATTTCAGATGGAGGACTCTAAGCCGATGGATACCCCTATTCAACCCAATCACGGGATTGGAGTGGACGCTAAGGGGGAGCTGACAGACCCATTTACATACAGAGCAATCATCGGATCTCTGATGTATTTGACAGCGTCTCGACCAGATATTATGTATGCAACGTGTCTCTGTGCTCGCTATCAATCGAAGTCGAAACAAAGTCATCTGACGGCGGTCAAGCGTATCCTTCGATATCTGAAGGGTTGTCCATCAAAAGGACTTTGGTACCCTAATGATGATGATTTTGATTTTATTGCTTTTAGTGATGCAGATTGGGGCGGCTGTGACAAAGATAGCAAATCCACTACAGCTAGTTGCCAGTTTTTAGGGAGCAGGTTAATTACCTGGCAATGCAAGAAACAGACTTCCGTGGCGCTGTCTACCTGTGAAGCTGAGTACATTGCAGCCTCAAGTTGCTGTTCGCAAGTACTCTGGATCCAACAACAGATGGTGGATTACGGTTTGCAGTTTCTTAAAACCCCTATACACTGTGACAACGAAGCCGCAATTGCATTGACTAAAAATACTGAAAATCATTCTAAAGCGAAACATATCTGGATTAAATATCATTTTATCCGTGATTGTTATGCTAAGGAATTGATAGATATGGTCAAAATCCATACTGACTACCAACGTGCAGATTTGTTTACAAAAGCTTTTGACAGATCTCGCTTTGAATATCTTTTAAAAGTAAACAATATAAAGGAAAAACAGGACTAATCGGCACCTCGGTTTATCGCTTTTTAGTTTTAGTTTTAGTTTTTAAATTTTTGCTAATTGGGAATTTCTCTTTACTATCATAATCCTCAACGAAGTTGATGCTTTCAAGGGGATTGTTTAATCCTCAAAGAAGTTAATGCTTTCAAGTGGATTGTTTCTTTCAAATTTTTGTTTTGTTTTTCAGAAAAATTAAAAACCCAAAAATATGTTTTTTATTTTAGGGTGAGTCATTTTATCAGAAAAACCAAAAACATTGAAATTTTTTTTCAAAAGACCTAAAAATTAGAAAAACCAAAATGATTTCCTGGATAAAAAGAGGAAATGATAGTACATCAGTGGGGATCTGACACAGGCTAAAGAATTGTATAGTATAATGAGACGTATGTTGATTACGTGTGATATGCTGATAGGCTTCGTAGACTAAATATTGCGTGCCTTAGTGATACAAACATAACAAACTACGCGTTCGTGGCTGAACACCTCATGGGCATATGGTCTTAGTACCGTAATTTCGTTTGATAGGATTGCCAAAATCTGAGGTTTCGGGTCGTTATGTTATTGTTATCCGGGATATTCTGATTAAACTTCTGTCGTATTGATTTACGGACCTAGTTTCATCAGAATATTTGCAAAAAGAGCATATTGCCAAAACCGAAAGTTACCGAATTGAGGAACTTTATGTTTTATTGATCAAAGATCATTATTACATCGTATTGACTTTCTGATGCAAATCAGTGGTTAATATCAGCCTCAACCTAGTGTATACGCACATGTTACTTTGCTGCATTCATTTGCTGACCTGTACACCTCTGTGCTATATACTTTGTAAACTTTACGGATAACTCTGGCATAATCACGCGTTACGATGAAGCTTTGTGCAATTACTTGATACGGGAGTATGTCGTGTGTGTGGGAACCACAATGTGTTAGTCTAAAACACCTAATTCGTATCATTTTAAAGCATTGCGTAATTGTCTGCATGTGAGCTTACGTGGACCACAATATCAGCAATTGCCGTGTCACATATTGTTTCTAATGATAATATTAACACAGATCAACGCTGTGCTCAGATTTCTCAGTAAACTGATATGATCCTCTTACCGGATATCACAAAATGTTTACTGCTTTCATTTACTTTGATGCATTTTACTTTGTTGCATTTTACTTTTATTGTCAAAAAGATACAAAATCCAAAAAGATTTTAGGTGTGTTTTGATAAAATTTCAGAAAAACCAAAAATATTTGCATTTCTGCTTTATTTTTGATAACCGGGGATGCTTGATGGTCAATTTCTGAGATTTGATAACACCATCTGGGCTTTGTATCATTCAAAATGTGAAAATTTGAGTTTTGGAAGTTTAACAGATTGAAAAATGTTGAACGGGATTCGAATTCGTGATTTGGCAAAATTTTCAGATTTTTCCATTTCACATTCGCCCCTTAATTGGGTCGAATGTGGAAAAATCTTCACTCTCGACCGTTTCTAATTGGACGAATGTGGGTCATTTTCACCTCCGGGTATAAATTCCACCTTCGGGTGACAAGTTTCACATTCGGGTCATTAAATTGGGGCGAATGTGGAATCACCTCACATTCGACCATCTAAACGGGCGAACGTGGACTCTATATATAAACCATTTCCAGGTTCGAGCCTCCATTCACAAAATTTTTCAAAAATTTCCTCAATACCAGACCTTGTTGCTTTGATTTCTTGTGATTGTGAGATTTGTTCCCTGATTAATACTGATCATTTTGAGACTAAAATTACAGGTAATGGTGCCCTATACAGATCAGAATCGATGGTTCTTTAACCGGACTTAGGGTTTCAAAATTATGGGTCTTAGAGTCTGTTTTGATGTTTGATTTTGATTGCATTTCAATCCACATCAGTTTTAGGGGGAGATATATGAACGAATTAGTGTTTAACATCGTTTAATTGATTAATTGCTTGAATGAACAAAGTTAAACCTATTTTGTCTTTGAAAACTGATGTAAATTGAAATTATTGGACAATTGGTGATGGACGAATGTTAATCGGCCATATTAGGACATTTTTCGAACAAAATTACATGATTAAAACAACTTTGGCAAAAATTTAAATTTTGGGGTTTATCATTTTTCACATTCGGTTCTTAAAACGGGCGAAAGTGGAAAATGATGGGCGAAAGTAATTATAAAACGGGCGAATGTGACTTTTACTCAAAATCTTTTCACATTCGACCTGAATTTTTCACATTCGACCATAAAATTACACATTCGACCAGTTTGAAAACGGGCGAATGTGCAGATTTTCAAATCTTAAAATTTTGCTATTTTTGTCATTTTTGCATTTTGACGTGTTTTTCTGTCTTTGATGTGCAGATGGCTGATCAATCCGAAAACGTTGAGGCACCAGTGGAAAATGTTGAAGTTCCAGCAGAGAATGTTGTTCCAGATCCAGTGCAAGGGGCTGAAGCATCTGTTCCAAGCAGTTGGCCATTCGAGCGATCTCACAACTGCTGCGCGTATCTTGGTGACGTGGAGAAGAATACAGAGTTCACCAGGATCATAGAGTTCTTGAAGAGGAGCAGAATTGTACATGCATTAGCCACACCGACGATTATATATAGAGACATTATTGAAGACTTCTACCAAAATGCGAAGTATGACTTCTGGGAGAATCAGACGATTATTAAGAGCAAGATTCAAGATATGGAGATGTTTTTGACGGAGTCTGATATACGGGAAGCACTGCAGATCAAGTTTGAAGTCAGTGAAGATCCCAGAGAGTTATCATGGACTGAGCAGAAAGCTTGTTTCTTACGGATGAAGTACAAAGGTCCGATTACTGATGGATCTATGTATAAAGGGAAGCTGGGCGTGCAGTTCAAGTACTTTGCACATGTTATTATCCACGTATTTGGATGTGTGAGCGGTGGATATGACGTTATGAGAAGAAGTTTGAGTTCGTTAATGGTTGCGTTGACTCTCAACAAACCATTTAACGTATCTGGTATGATTCTAGACCATATGCTGGAGATGCTGAAAGGTATGAAGAACAAGAAGTTCATGCTATATCCGAGATTTCTGATGATGATCTTTGACCACAAGTATCCAGAGTTGAAGAAGGATCCAACTATGATCCTAGGTCAAGATCACATGAACATTCGTACTTTGGTGAGAATGAAAGGATACAAAGGTGTGCCAGACAATGAAAAGCCACCTCACAGGAGATTATTTGGAGCTTTGGCTAGTCAGGATTACACTGATCCTGGCAAGAACAGAGCAAGACATGATGATAGTGATTCGGATAATGATGATCCTTTAGTGTATGTTGATGCAAGCACTAAGAGGAAGAGACAAGTAGTCAATCCTGGAGCCAAAGGGAAGGGCAAGGGAAAGATTGATCAGGGAAGCTCAAAGCAACAGGCGGTTAGACAAAAATCAACGGCAAAGAAAGGTTCAAGTTTAGTGGATGAAGAGTCAGTTGATTCAGAGGAGACTGAGGTAGACGAGCAGTGGGATTCTGATGCTGAAAACGTTAGGGCCACCAAACGTAAGGCCACTATGGTTGGTGAGTCTGTATCTTTAAACAAATCGATTGAGGAAGCTGAGAAAAGAAAGAAGTCAGTGAATGTTGAAGATGAGAGTTTAGGTGTTGACTTGGAAGAGTTGAATGTTGGAGAGACTGTGGTTGTAAACTTGCCCAAAGCCAAACACAAGACTATGTCCAAGAAGACAAGCACTAAACAGTTGAGAGAGAAAGAGTTAGCACAACTGTTGAAAGGGAAAAGAGTGCCCGATGCTGGTACATCATCAAAGCTATCTTCACCTGTCACCAAGAAGCAAAAGAAATCCAAAGAGGCAGAACCAATATCAGCTGATCAACTTAATGTTGCACTGGACAATGTACTTGACATGTTCAGAAAGCCTCAGAAAGAAAAGGAAGTTGAGCCATCCAAATCCAAATCGAAGAAAGTCACTGTGGATGATGATGTGATGAAGCAGGTGAACAGGAAAATGGATGATATGATGAAAATGATTGTGGCTCAACAAGCTGAGATAGCCAAGTTTAAACAGAATGAAGAGAAAATGCTTCAGATTGTAGTTGCTTCTAAATCTAATCAGGATGAGATTAATGAGAAGGTTAAGAAGCTTGAAGCAAAGAATGAAAAGCTTGAAGGAAAGTGTGCAAGAAACAAGAGCAGAATTAAGTTGATTAAAGCAGACAACAAAGAACTAAGGGCTGAGAATAAACGCCTTAGTGATTTGATTGATGATTTATATAATACTGCACCCAAGTTGAAGGAGGGTGAAGAAGATAAAGAAGATGAAGAAGAGAAAGTTGACTATGAAGATTCTGAATCGGATGAAGAAAAAGATGATGATGAAGATGATGATGAGTCAGATAAAAATGATGATGAGGATGATAATGATGATGATGATGATGATGAAGGGTCTGGGAGACAGAAAGAGGATGATAGTGAGAGTGATGATGATGATGATGGAGGTGATGATACTTCAAAGTTTACATTTGAAGAAAGAACATCCAAAAAGAAGAGTACTGGAGAATCAAGTTCAAAGAAGAAGAAAGGTGAGAACGTTGATTCAGATGAAAGTATCTTCTGGAATGAGAAAGTGAGGTCTTTATCAGATGATGCTAAACAAGTGTATAAAGATATGTTGGAGAAGAGAGAATGGACCATTGAGTTCACAGGATGTTTCGCTGAAATATTCCAAACTGATGATTTAAGATATGAATTGGAATATGAAGATCCTGATCTTGAAGAAGGAGAAGTACCTGCTTCTGTGGCAAAGGAAATTTTGGATGGACTTGCACAGAGAGTAGGGAAAACATTTGAGGAGTTTATTGTAGATGAGTCGATTCCAGACATTTCTGAAAAAGATGTTGGAAGTCACTCAGATGATATAAATACTCCTGAGATTGATGAAGTGGAGGTTGAAGATATAACTCATGAAGAGTTTCCTCAGTACTTCAGAGAAACAGATGAAAATGAAATATTTCCTGATTTCACTGAGACACCGAACAATTCAGCAAAGCAGAAAGCACAGCAAAGGAGTGCAGAGTTTGTAGAGAAGGTGTTCGGTGCTGATAAGCAAGGATCTTCAAATCAATCTGATGAATTGAAGAGTTATCTGAAAAAGTTGAGAGAAATGGATGAGAACCGACCAAAGCCTGAAGCTCAAGGAAACTTCTATAGATTTCATAATGCCAAGTTCAAAGGCAGAGCTCTCGGGTGGACATATTTGGGCAGGCTGAAGTGCATAGCTGCTAAGTGGGAAACAGGAATCTTGTATTTTAACAGATTCTGTGACTTGCTAACTCTACCGTACTGGGCGGTCAGAGATCTATGCAGATTCCCTATGTCTGGTGCTTCAGTTAGTGGTACACATGTCGGTTGGTGTGCAGACAAGTTGGTTTGGGAGAGTAGAACAAGATGGAATCGATTTAAGCCTCAATATCCTCGAAGGAAAGTTCATAGGGATATTGATCCTCAAACCAATATGAAGCGGGTTACTTTGTTATACAAAGCACCTGAAGTGATGAGAAAAATACCTTTGATGCCTATGCCACAACATTTCAGTGCTGATTTTATTTTCTGGTATTATGATTGGAGAAAGGCTGAAGCGGTGATTGTGTTGAGAGACGGGAAGGATAAATACAAGCATGTTCATGTATTTGATCCTATGTGGTTGATTAATTGCACTTTTGAAGACATCATCATGCTTTTCTACAATCCGATTTACTTTGAACCGAAAGACGCTGCTCAAGCAAGGAAATATACTCAAGTGGTTGGAGTTTGTTTTGCTTATGACATTAATGCTGGAAGTAATTTGGAGAATAAACTTGGTAAGACGGTGAAGATTGCGAATGTGTCGAAACCAGTGAAGAGAACATTTGAGCCTCCAATGACTACTGAGCAGAAGAAACAGCTCAGAATCAAGTTGATGAACAAAGCAATGGACCAAAAGAGAAGACAATCCAATCAATAGTCGAGGGGGAGTTTGTAGATGCGTTTTGCGACTAATGATTGGATAACTAACATATGTTAAAGACTGGTCGAAGGTATGCTTTTGTGGACGAAGGTAGATAAAAGGGGCGAAGGTAGAAGAAGACTGGGCGAAGGTACAAGGTTACTGATCAGAAGAACACATTCGTACCATGGTAGTGGGCGAATGTGGAAAAGTTCCACATTCGACCATAACAACTGGGCGAACGTGCAGAGTCTATATATAGAATTTGTGTTTTTGTGAATGTAATAGAGTTGTCAGTTGTGTGTGTGTTCAGGTCAGGTTCCAGGTTATTTTGTGAAAGTCTGTAATTGATCTAGATTAACGTGTGTTTGATTGTAACTGAATATTTGAGAAAGTTAATCTATGAAAAAGCTTTGAAAATGATATTGATTGTGTTTTGATTTGAGTTTCTATCAGTTTGTTCAAAGCTAGGGTTTCCGCACCTGGTTTTGTAACTTGTATGATCAAATAATCCTGTTTTAGTCAAATTCTTTCGCTTACAAAACACACGCAAAGAAAGGGTCAAGACCACTAGATAGGTTGTCTGGGTGTAGTAGGTTAGATGAAAATGGTTCGGGAGAAGGCGTTGACGTGGAAGACACCATCCAACAACAAAATGTGACTTGGGTTGACACGAGGGCGAGTGAAGCTTATGTAAGTCTTTTAACTTTGTAAATGTATGTTTTACTAGTTACTAATATGGTTATACAATTTTAAAGTACTAATTTCTTTATGTTCTTATCATAGAGCACATATAATAAATATGTTATTGAGAAATATGGAGAGGATACCAGCTTACACCCAGATATTGACATGGAACTGTTGTCACAAACTGTCGGTGGCAAGAAAAAAGGTAGATTATATGGCGTTGGCAACTTCGCTGACCCGCGTGATGTGATGCCTAGTGCACCGTCGATGCCGAGTACCCATAGTGACAGTGTTGAGGTTCGTATTCTCTATGATAGTAACAAAAGAAAAATCTGCATTTTCATGTGATGAAAACTGTTAATGGGTTATTTAAATGAATTTGCTTATATTGAATTCAACTGTTTGATTATATTCCAAATTCAAAATTGTAAGTAAAAACATGTTATTTAGCCTGCAACAATGAACTACAAACAAATGAAATTGTTGCCTTGCCGCCGCAACGCGCGGCGGGTAACCAACTAGTTGTATATATGGTTAGAACTATTATATTGAGTCATCTTATAAGGTGTGATAATGGATGTTAATTGGTATTTTTGCTTTTGATGTTATAGGTGCAACAATTGAAGGAAAAAATAGCGGAGTTAGAAAAAGATAAAATAGAGAAACATGCTATGATGGAGAAAATCGAAGAAAATGCAAGGTTATATGCCGAAATGAATGAGAGAATTCGATTGTTGTCACAAAATGCGCCACAAAACCCGCCACCAAGTTGAGTTATGTTGAAGTTTTTCGTCTTGCTTTTAGTTAATTTGGATCTTTATCTTGTTAAAGTTTGGATCTTTATCGTGTTAAAGTTTGGATCTTTATCGTGTTAAACTTTGGATCTTTATTGTGTTACATTTGGTTTTGTTGGAACTATGAATCAAGTTGGTTTTAATATTATCTTTCATATGTGTTTTGTTTTTGTATTTTGCTTCTAAATATATATTTTACAGAAAAAATTAATGTAAAAATGAAAATATTTGTAAAATTCCTTACAAAATTCGTAGGTAAGTTTGTAGCAAAAACCTTGCTAGATTTGTAGCAAAATCCATAGTTATGCTCATAGCAATATTCAAGGAAATTTTCATAGCTAAATCTGTAGCCAATTCGTTGCTATAATTTCACAACAAACTTGGTAGCAAAACCAAAGCGTAGCTAACATATCTCTAGCAAACCATGTAGCAAAATTGTCGTAGCTACTAATCTGTAGCGAATTTCGAAGCTAAAATTCGAAGCAAAATTTCGTAGCTAAAAAACGGTAGCGAAAATTCGTAGCAAACTTTTTGGTAGCAAATTCGTAGATAAAATAGCGACGTCCCATTTGGTAGCTAAACTCGTTGCAAATATATATTCCGTAGCTAAAGTTTGTAGCAAATAAATTAGCGACGAGACTTGTAGCTACGGATCAAATCCATAGCAAATCGGTAGCAAATGGGTTTTTGCTATGAGTTTGCTATGGATTTTGCCGTGGCAAATGCCTGTTTTTGTAGTAGTAATTATGTTGCTCTTTATCGGGATATCTCATGAGTTTTATAACACTCAACCCCTTATTTTAGTCCATACATATTATATTACACTACGCCAAAATAGCCCTATGGCCACACTAAAAAAGTGTGACCATATATGCCTTTGGTCACACTTTTTTTTTTCATCTCAAGTGTGACCAAAGGTCAAGTCATCATAGGTATCATACAGCCACATTCACATTTAGTGGCTGTAACGACATAAAAGTGTGGCTAAAAGATACCAATATTTTTTTGCTAGAATCAATCATTATATCCATTAAGTGTGGCTAAAAGATTGTAATGGCCACATAAATTTACTCTAAGTGTGGTCGTTTATATTATACAGTTACTAGAAAATATGTTTTAGCCACGTCAATTTAAATAAAACGTGGCAAAATGGGTTGTTGTAATCAAGCATTCTGTTTATTAAGTATGCCTAAAGGGTAGAAACAGCCACATTAATTCACTATAAGTGTGGCCGTTCTACTATTTAGTCACATGAATTTGCTATAAGTGTGGCAAAAAACTATTTCTTGACACAAAAAATAATTTTTTTAAATTTTAAGTGTGGCTATTGTATAACATTTGGTCACACATAGTTTTTCTACCATGACAGTTGTTATCATGTTGTCACACAAAAAAGTAACAAAGTGACAATAGTGTGGCTAACTGTTACGTAAAGCCACATAAAATTTTACAATCTTTAGTGTCACTATTGTGTAACCTTTAGTCACACATAATTCATTTTACACATGGCGATTTCTATCGTTTCGTCACGCATAAAAAAAAAAAAGTTTGGATGGTGTGGCTATTGGATATGTAAAGCCACATGAAATTTTAAAGTTTTTACTGTGGCTATTGTATAACATTTGGTCACACATAATTCATTTTACACATGACATTTGGTATCATTCCGTCACACAAAACAAACAAAGTTAGCATGGTGTGGCTAATTGTTATGTAAAGTCACATGAAATTTTATAGTTTTTAGTGTAACTATTGTCTAACATTTGGCCACACATAATTCATTTTATCCATGACGTATGTAATCATTTAGTCACACAAAGAAAACAACAAAGATAAGAGGGCGTGGCTATTGATTGTTAAAAGCCACATGAAATTTTATAATTTTAGTGTGACTATTGTTAAAGACTTGGTCACACATAATTCACTTTAACCATGATGTTTGCTACCATTTCGTCACACACAAAACAAAAAGTCTGAATTGTGTGGCTAATGACTATGTAAAGACTCATGAAATTTATAATTTTTAGTGTGGCCATTGTTTAATCTTTGGCCACACACAATTCACTTTGACTATGGCGTTTATTATTATTTTGTCATGCATAAGAAAAATAAAGTAAAGATGGTGTGACTAATGGTTATATAAAGTCACGTGAACTTTTGTGTAGCTATTGTGTAAACATTGGTGACACATAATTCATTTTGCTAGTGACATTTGGTATCAGTTCGTCACACAAATCAAAATGACGATGATGTGACTAATGGTTATATGAAGCCACATAAAATTTTCTAACGTTATTTGTGGCTATTAGCTAAAATTTGGTCACACATATTTACTATTATAATATGTGGCCTTTATACGTAATTTGCCATTTTATTTTTATTTTATTTTTTGTAAAATAATTGTAAACACCAATAAAAATGAGAATCTAAAAACCAAATATTTTCAAGAATAATAAATAAAAATTCATAAGTTAATTTCCAACTTAAATACTAAAAATCTATTTCTAGGCTGGTTTTCTTCTCCTTGCTCTTTGTCTTCTGTTTTTTTATACTGTCCAGCGTTGTATAGCACTTCTTTTGCTTCTTAACAACTTTAGTTGTATTTTGTGTTTGATTGGATAGTTGATCTGGTACCTGGAGCAACAAAACATGAAAATAAATATAAATAAATATTTAAGTTGTATTTAATCATATATCAATTTAAAACAAACCTTTTTGTCAGATTTAACAAGCTGTTTTGGCCAAGGAACAAAAGAACCAACTGCCTGCTCAACTGTTTTAAACTCGCCTGTTTGTATTGGTAGAAATGTTGCCCCCTTTATAGCTTGATCAATAGAAACTCTATAGCAATTATCTTGTAGTGGAACTCCATGAATGGTTTGCTCCTTAGTTGAATAGTAAATTGTACCCAATGCCACACGATTGTTCAAGTTTATTGTATACAGGGTACACTTAAATGTCTACAAAAATTTATGGCATATTAAGATGATAAAATTAAAGTCAATTTATATGTGCATTTAGGGCAATACATACCGATATGACATTTTCTTGTGATTCCAAATGAGATGACCTTGCAGGAAGTGGAGTTTCAGGCGTAGACATATTACCTCTTTTCCTGGTTTTCATAATTCCCTAAAAAACAATTAATAAGATTACAAAAAAGTAACACTCACATGAAAATTACAAAGCAATAAAATTGTAAATTACTAACCATTGTTAGCTTTCCTTTTTGCACCGGTTTAGATTTGATACTGTCAGGGGTGACTTCTCGTTGCACTACTTTACATGATGCATTAGATGTGGTAGCATTAGCATTGTCCTTAGAGGTAAGATTGTTTTCCAAAGAACTGACCTACAATTTTTTTTAACTATGTTTAAACGAAATTTATAATCATATGAAAATTTATCAAAAAAAAAAAAATAATGAAACTGTCAAATACTTAACATATCACAATTTCTTTTCGCATTATCTTAGAAATGGTAGTTAACATTTGATAAATAATAATGCGTTAACTTGTTAATAAAATAAGTCACTTACTTGTGGTGGTGACATTCTGTTCGTAGAAGATGGACAAACTGGTAACGTAAGTCCTTGTGTAGCTAGATGAGTTAAAACTTGATTAAGTGTGTTATTTGTTTCTGCCATTTGCAAGGATAAGGTCTTAATTTGCTCATCTTTTTTCTCACGCTCAAGTCTCTCATTGTGTAGTTGAAGCTCAAGTTGTGCGATTTTTTCTTTTGATGATCCTTTTGTTCTAGGACCCTGCCAATATCTACTAGAAGTCACTCCATAGCCAACACCCTTTAAAAACCCACCTTTTTCCTTGCCAAATACTACTGTAAGGGCATTTGTGCCCGGTTCAAGGTTCAAGGCTCCATCCTTGATTTGTGTTTCACTTTCAATCTTTAAAAATGTGAAAAAGGTAGTTAGATGTTTTGTTAACAAAAAAAATGAATTATAGTAAGTAAAGAAGAAATAAAAAAAATCGAAGTTAAACATACTAATTTATCTGCCACAACTTTGACATCATCATTCTTGTATTCTCCGTTTTTGTTTTCCCTTGCTTTCCTCCACATCAAAGCACGAGAGGGGATTTCATCAATTGCAAGTTCATTATTTTGTACCTTGTAATATATAATACATAAAGCAGCAGCACACAAACACAGATCAGACACATAACCAAAAAATAATTAATATATGTAGACACAAAAAAACACTTGAATTAAAGAATGAGGTTACCAATTTCTCCCTTACATAGGTATATCCTCCTCGTCCCAAGTGATGATCATAAACGTAATTTGATCGTGCTTCTTTGGTTTTCTTTGAAACATCCTTACATAAAAAAAATAATTATTTCATTAGAGTATAAAAGAAAAATATTAAAAATGAAATAATGATAACTAGCACAAATGATTAAAACCTTGAATTTGTCTGATTGTGTATACGCTACAAAATTGTCCCAATCTTCTTGCTTGACCATTGAACGATGCGGCTTAGGAATTTTTTCAAGTTTCATTGGTTTATCTTGGTTAGGCACTATGTATCTCGCATACACTTTTCTTCTAAAATTCCTAAGAAGGTGACCAAGCCGATTCATTACAAGATGCCTACGACTTGCATCAATGTTATAAAAACGCTGCAATACATAATACAAGCTAGTTTGTTAGTCATATAGAATAAAATTGTATCAACTAGTAAGACACATTTGAAATTAAAAGAAGTAGATGTTAACCGTTGTTTCTTCCCATAGCTTATCCCTTACTTCTTTTGTCACCGCCTTCCATGAGAGAAACCTGAATCCGACATTTTCCCTTACCAGGTCTCCCAAAAAGCTTACAAACTGTGATCTATACTTTCCAGAAAACTTACCCAGTTCATTAAACGTAACTTTGTATTTTTTTCCACCAGAGTTTGTAAATTTGGTACGCATCTTTGGTAACCTGGTCAAACCCCTCTTTGTTGTTTTTGTTTTAGGTACTATGTTATGGGTCGAATCCGTATCTGAGAAATCGCTTTCATATTCGTCTGTCAAATCCATATCCGAGCTATCGCTTTCTTGTTCAACGTCCATGATGCTAGAAAACGAGTTTGACAAAATGTTGTAAACTTGTAATAATTGACATATAAAGAGCCATAAAAAAAACAACAATACAATATAAAGTGTTTGGGTTTGGTCGAATAATGAAGACTGATGTTTGGATCTAACCCGTTACAGTATGCAAATATTTAAATGTGCCAATACAGCATCAAACTGTTTGGGTCTGGCCCGTTACGCAATACATTGTGTACAGTATACTGTATTTGCTGCTGTATATATACTGTATTTGCTGCTGTATACATATACAGATATATCCGTTACGCAATACAATGTATACTTAATTGCTGCTAACAGGTTGCAAAATAGATGTTTATCCAGAATTAATATATTAGAATATAATTAAACAGATATAAAGTAACTAAAACAATTAAAATGATGAGAAACAAAATTAATATAATGGTAGTTTCAAGAAAGAAACATATCCTACTTTTCAAGAAACACTCAATCAAGAATTTTCTAAAAGTCAATTTGCAATTCTCATATTATTTTCTAATACCACTAGTACTAAAAGTTCCTACTTATCAATCAGTCCTAAATTCTTTGCCGCGTTTTCCTGAACTGCTCATAATGGAAAGTAATGAATTCGCTTGTGTCAAAGATAGGGCCATGCCTAATGGGTCAGGCTGGGTTTGGGGCGGGTGTGCAGATCTGTCTGGGACAGCAGCATTTGGGGCTGGTCTGCAGATCTGTCTGGGATAGCAACGCCACATGATGCAACCACAACAACCAACAGACGAAACCTCCGGCAGCAGTACAATATTAACGACCCCAACACCTTTAACACCCGCTAAAACAATCAATAGTGAAACCAGCAAAAAAGCTACTGCTAGGCGCTCACTGTTCGAAAAAAGAAGGTATGAAATAATCTGCCAAAATCGGTACTGCTTGCTTCTTCAAAACAACAACTAACACACTTATACGCCATCATAGGTGAACTTATGTTTAGATTGGATCAACGGACTAGAATCATTATATGCAGTTGTGCACTATATAGTAATATTTACAAGGTGAATCTCATCATTGCCATGAAATTCAGGTTGAAAGAGAGTTAGCAATCTCCAAAGAAAGTGTATCAGAAACCGTAAAGTGGATTTCACATGGAGCACACAGTAACGTATTGAAATACAAAGTATATGAAATAAACGGGTATAAATTTCGTACAAAATCTCGTGACGGTAGAGTTTACCAAAACAGTGGGGTTGGTGTAGAGGCGACTGACATGCACATTTCAAAAGAAGTGGTAACATATGGAAAAAACTTTTATTACGGGGTTTTACGAGAGATATGAGTACTAGATTATCACATTAAAAAAATTCCTCTTTTCATGTGTGACTGGGTTGAAAATATAAATGGGGTCAAACAAGATAGTCTTGGTTACACGTTGGTCGAACTTAACAGATTAGGCCACAAGGATGATCCGTTCATATTGGCATCACAAGCACGGCAAGTGTTTTATGTTAAAGATCAGCTGGATAAAAAAATGTCTGTTGTCTTTATGACACCTCCCAAAAACTATAGAGATTCGTATGACGATGTTGATGAGGAATTTAGTACTGTAATTCTTCCCCACAATGATAACATATTGCCACGTGTGGATCCACTTGATCTGGGTAATGAATCACACGACAATTACTTTAGAACTGACTGTAACGGTATAGTTTTACGTAATTCCGATTGAAAATTGTCATGATTATCGTTACGTTGTTATAGTGTTTGCTGAATATATATTGACTGAATTGGTTTAGTGAAAAATGATGGTTCATTTGTTTTTATTGAATTTTAGTAGATTGTAAAAGAAATAACAACTTAAAAATTGTTTAGTTAATTTTAACTGGTGTTTATAATAGTCGCGCGTTGCGCGATTTCAAAAAAACGGCTTCATGAGCCAATTATCTCGACTTCGTTAGTACCATGTACGGTGTCGCAAGTACCTTATGCGTACGCATTTGGAATTTTTTTGCAGCGTACCATGACTGCCTATCTCCGCCGTCTCTCACGCCTCTGCATGAAGGCGCATGGACAGCTAAACCGATTAAAAAAGAACAAGAAACAATCCTTAATTGACTCGACGACAACCAAAATTCAAGTATGGACATCCAACAGGCCAACAGTATCTTCATATTAACAAGGTTTTAATTTGAACAACAAGAACCTCAATTAGGTGACGGTTAGATATATAATTTTGTCTATAATAGACTGATAGATATATAGATATATAAAGATCCCAAAACATAATATTATTTGAAATATCTAAATCCCTAGGCAAATTAGTCAAAGAAACCAGTTACAACTCCAATATTTGTAATCAGGCTTACAATATCATAATTCATAATTGCTAAATGCCTGGTAATGAAGGAACAACCAGATCACACTCACATTTGACACAATCCATGATTAGTTCCCAGATGCAGTTCTACCGGACCGAAACATCCACGGTCACAACCAAATGAACTACCATTACCAGGTTCGTGTGTTGTCAGGAAATCAGGATTTTCCTCCACACAAGCTGAATATCTCTCCAGAATTCGCATAATTTCATCAAACCCGAGTCGTTTTTCTGGTTTGCTTGACCAACATCGGCTGATGAGCTGACGAAACGCCATTGGGCGCGAATCAGGTAATGGAGGTCTAGCATTCTGCATGCGTATATATAAACAGAGTTACACAGATGCATCTAACAGCAACAATCGATATACGATTAAACAAAAATACCTTCTGACAGACGGCAAATGCAGCTTGTTCCGGAGTCATATCATCAAAAGGTGTCAAAGCAGTTAAAAGTTCCCAAAGAACAATGGCAAAACTGTAAACATCAATTTTCTTTGTGTGTTTCTTTTCTCTGATAATTTCAGGTGCCATCCAACGGTAAGTACCAGTAAATCCTTTTGCACTGCCACATTGAGATTCTAAACACGAGATGCCAAAATCGGCTACTTT
This sequence comes from Ambrosia x helenae, assembly GCA_030844895.1. Taxonomy (NCBI): domain Eukaryota; kingdom Viridiplantae; phylum Streptophyta; class Magnoliopsida; order Asterales; family Asteraceae; genus Ambrosia; species Ambrosia x helenae. The sequence continues at coordinate 342,046 of JAUTDX010000207.1, forward strand.
TACACACATGTCTTCACCAAGCAGTAGATTTTCGGATTTCAGATCCCTGTGAAGTATGCCTTGAGAATGAAGATATTGCATTCCCCATGGAATGTCAAGGGCCAGCTTTAAAACTAGATTCGGTGGCACTGAATATGGCTCCTGTTGGTGGAGATACGCCCTAAGGGGCCCACCCGCCAAGTATTCCGTAATTATACAAAATACAGGAGGTTTTTTACAAGCAGCAACAAACTGCATCAAAGCAAAGAAACGACATTTGTTATAAACAGAGGAGATACAAATCCTAAAGAGACTACAATAACCTACCAAGTGTTGATTAGCAGTAACATACAAATAAAGAGAAGAGTAGACGACATAGCCAAAAGCACAATATTAAACAGTTCCCCAAACCCTTGACACATATCATTGTATTAATCTTTGTAACACACCTTTCAAAGGCTTCTGTCGTGGAAACCGTCATTAAAGTCGAGGCTATAGAGGCCAGCTTCTTTCCTGTTTCTCCTGCTATGTTCATTAGGGATGACATTTCTTGTTGCGCCTGAAATTTTAACATTTATAAAAGAGAAAAATATTCGAACCAACCGCAGCCTGTTGAATTGCTCAAGAGGGAAATGCTTGCTGGTATTCGTCCCTCCAGCCCACTACCAATCATCTCACTGATGATATAGCCATATAGGAGATACAACAGGGGTGCAATGGTCACGATATTCATCGTTAGATAAAAGCTTGCTGGTATTAGTTCAAGACTTACAGATTCTTAAGTTGTTTCCAGCTTTCAAGGATGGGGATTCTTCTATTGAAGTTGTTACTAGTTAATCGGCTGCAATATGTGAAACATACAGATAATGGTTAACTAATTATCGACGAGAAGCAAACAATATATAAAGACTGGAGTTTGCATACAGTTTTGTCGAATTGGCTAGACTATTAAGCTCCACCGGAAATTCGCCAGAGAGATTATCCGCATTAAGAATTCTATGATTTGAGAATAAAAATAGTAGATACAGCAGCAAAACAGATTAAAAAACAGCTTCAAACAGATTACTAAAGAGCTTCAAACAGATTAACAGATTACTAATTAACTTCGCCAGCTACCAAACAGCCTGTAAATATGTGGTCTGCAGATTCTGACCCGTACCCGCAACAAGAACACATATCGTCTTCGAGGTATATATTTCTTTTAATTAACTCATTTTTAACCGGTAATCGTTCCATCTCGGCTCTCCACGCGGACACATTACATTTCAGTGGAACCCACTTCGACCAACGCATAACAAAATTCTGCTGCGTCTCTCTGTTCTGCTGCAGCATAAATCGGATATTTTTTACTGTAGCCTCTTGTTTGCTGCCCAAACTTCAAGTCCAACCATCCTTTGATTCACGCCATCAATTAAGTCTTTCATCTCCTCAAATTCTTTACAACACTCCTCTGTTAGAAGTCTTCCTAACGCCGCCCTCCAAGCTAGTATAAAACCTTCCACGGCACCCAAGAGTTTTGTTCCAGCACTTGTACATTATTCTGAGACCTTCCGCGCAGCAGCTCCTTCATGGTGATCTTATTGATCTTTAAAATGCAGTGGAATGAATATTAATAACTAATATGAAATAGAATGTGATGAACATCTTTAAACAACATTACCTAAAATCAAATAGAATGTGATAAACATCTTTAAAAAACATTTACATGGTATCTTTGCTGCCAACATATTGGAACAACTGATCAACTAATGTACCCATGACACCAATCCCAATCCCGCAAATCACTATGAACTGGGTGAAAATTATTCGGTTATCTTTAAACTACAAATTGGCTTAGTGTTTTGGAATTCAAGTTCACTCTATGTTTGTCATAGCAAAATACATAATGGTTTGGTCATTTGCTGTCATAGGGGTAAAATGGTCCACTTCAAGTTTAGTACCTGCATTAGCTTTGCTATGTTCAGATTGCATTTCGGTTGCTTTTGATACGGTTTTGCTAATGAGTTAGTCGAGTTGAAATTGAAAACTTGGACTACGGGTCATGAACATGCCATTCCTTTAACCCGTACAAATAACCTATCAATATTAATTAACAAACTTTGATCCGCTAAAAGAAAATCATCCATTAATATTAACTACTTCGACAAAATTTTAACCTTTAACCCATTTATATTACCAAACTAATTTACAAAGTGCAACAGGTAACATCATCCACATCAGGTTAATCACATATGATTAGACACCACACTACAATCAAAACAATTTTTTGAGTGTAACCGAAAGAATGCTTGCCTGTGTGTGATGATAATTCTGAACGAAACCTGATACCCTTGCAGGCTTAGTGATCCCTGCAAAGGAGTTTGTCAATAATTGAGTAAGAAAATCAATACGAAAGTAGATTGATATGTCACAAATGAAAGCTGATGAGAGGAGTGAGGGTAAACATACTGAAAAAATTTGGTTTGAATCATCTATAGTAAGGTAATTACCACAAGAACGTAGCCGGTGAATACACGGAAGGAAATAGGAATGCATCGCGTTTTATGAATCAAATTGAATAAATGCAAAAAACTGACAATAAATCCTTACAAATAATAGAATCCCTGAGTTCATCACAATAATTCACTATTAAATAAGTAGCTACCTGTTCAAACTTGACATAACGCAGTTTCAAAAGCATGCATCACCAAATGTATCACTATTAAATCAAATCAAACCAATCCAGATAATTATGACAAAACGAGATTAAAAGCAGGAACAACTACATCAAACCTTCTTGCTGCATAGCTCTAAACTCTCATATAATAATCACTAATCAAGCATATATTAAGGTACATTAGCCTACCTAAACCCTAAATTCAACAATCAATCAGACACATAAGCAAAATCGGAACGAAAACTGCAAACAACCAAATAGACATGTCTTATAAACACAAATCCACAAATCGCAAATAAAATTCATAAACGGACATAAAATATCAATTCCATTGAACCTTCGAGTAATCGTCAAACCTTCGAGCTACCGTGATTCCTGATATCTTCATCTAAGTTATCGTACTAAGAACAAAATAGTGAAAATACCCATTTTTTCTTAACGGAAGCAGAACGAAAGAAAAGAAGAAAGTTATATGAATTAATACCAAGCTGAACTTCAATCACCTACCTAATGAAGAACACCCAATTTTCTCAATATTTAAATGTAAATCACTTACCTAACCAAGATGAGCTTCAATCGATGTTGATGAATGGTAGAAATTGGATAAAACAGTGAAGATAAAGCTATGGTAGTACATAATAGAATAGGGTTCCGATTGGGATGTGGAGGTAGCTGGATTGATCAGTATGGAATTGATATTTTTAGGTGTATGTATTTTTTTTCATCGTTAGATAACTTGCAGTCACACATTACAGCTTACAAGTTTATAACCGCTACATTTTGGTCACACAAAATAGCATAAGTGGCAATATGTGTTTGCTTTTAGCCACTTCATTAAAAAAAATACTATGACCGTAGATCAAAATTAGTCACACTTTTCTACGTGACTATTAAATGTCACAGTTTTTTTCTTAAAGTGTGGCTAAAGGTTTTAAAATGATGTGTTTTGTCACATGAAACAAATATTGTGGTCGTAAATTGCATTTGGCTACACTTTTCTAATGTGGTTACTAAACGTCATAATTTTTTTCTTAAAGTGTAGCTAAATGTTCGAAAACATATGTATTTTGGTCACATGAATCAGAGGTTAGACAAAAACTATGGTCGTAGATCACATTTAGCCACATTTATTCTAGTGTGGCTACTAAATGTCACGTTTTTTTTCTTAAAGTGTGGCTAAAAGTTTTGAGCTGTTGTAAAATTGTCACAAATAAGTAAAACGTGTGGCGAAAAATAGATTAGAAGGTTTTGAAATGTGATTAATAACTTTTAGTCACACATTTAATCAAAAGTGTGGCAGCGCGATTTTGACAAAAGTGTGGCTAAAGGTCTATTTTGGCGTAGTGTTACCTTTACATAATACTTCTTAAGGTATTGATATCAATGCTGCAGGCATCATCAATCCATCAAGGACTTTTCCATCTTAACCAATTACGCAAGTGCATTCACTCTTCAATTGGAAGAACAATAACATCTATTTCTCCAATATATATTGTACCATTCTTATACATTAAAGTATCATAATCACCAGGTTCAGTTTATCACCCGTGGTGTATTGGTGCACAATAATTACATCCTACGATGTTTCATATTACCTTTTAAGCACTCAGTTGCTTTAGGATACTCATGAGGAGTTCCACTTATATTCAATTCAATCTTATAACAAACATAACGTATTCCAAATTGAATCTTTTTATTCCGATCATAACGTTCTCAAGAACTTACGTTACAAGATTTTGACACACTAAATCCTTCATCAGGTATTTTCATGTAAACTTTCAGTGTCAAGTGAATCATGATATTTATTAGACGCATTTCAATTCTCTCTTTACATTACCAGACTATTAACATAATGAAAAATCATTGTATCCACCACTGGAGAATGCGTCTCCTCATAATCAATTATGGGTCTTTGCGAAATTCTTGTGCCACCTATTTTACCTTATATCATTTTATTTTCAAATGTTGATTCACACAAAAGACCTTTTCATATCTATATGTTTTACAACTTTTGTTGTATGGACTACTGGTCCAAAACTTTCATTTTCAATAGAGAATTCACCTCTACCGTATTTGCATATTTCCATTTTGGCCAATCATTTCTTTGTATTCATTCATAGGCAGATCTTAAATTTTGATCCTCATTTTAAGCGCTACATTAGATAAAATTTATAACGACGTCGATTTTATTTCGATTCCATACATTTCATAGACATGATACTATATAACGAGATCTCTTTATTTTCAGGTACCTGAGGTTCTTCTGGAACCATCATGTCTAATGTCTCTTCAGGAGACCTTTTTACTATAACCTCGACTTGACCATCTTTATTACTTGCTCCAATTTCTTGAGGATTTTTTTATTCTTTGGAATCGACTAGTCTACCACGCTTCAGGCGTGCAATAGGCTTATTGCCAACATATAATTGTCCTTCCCGGACACTCATCTTAAATGGAGCATTAGCAATTGGTATATGTGACTTGATTAGCTATTCATCATATTTAGGTCAATTAATGCGTCTGGTAATTACTTCGCTAATCTTTGTGAATGAATTATCCTTTGAACTTTTGGTTCACATTGTTTAGTACGAGGATCAATGATATTTCATTCTAACTCATTTCTATTTCCAACTGCATTTTATCTCCCCCTGATGTTGGGAATGTTAATCCATTGAGATGGATATCAATTAACTGAGATGTAAATAAATCTCTTGTTGAAGGCTCTATAAACCATCATATATTCCTAATCATCATCATATATTCCCAATCACCTTTTGAGGTCCCATCTTCGTGCGTCATGGTGGATCAATTTCAATATATGTCGCACAACAAAAATCTTAGATGGGCAATATTTGGTTTCTGACCAAAAACCAACTATAATGGGGAGAAACTATTACCACGTATTGGCTTGATGTGAATAAATGTTACTGCATGTAAAGTCAAATATGAACTTTTGCTCTCATGATCATTGACGTTGCAATCAATAGTAGACGTTTTAGTGATCATCTCAATGAAAGCAATATTTCTATGAACATAAGCTATATGAAGTTCAACACTTTTTCCAATGATCATTATTATTTTGGGAATTGATTAAATAAGCCAATCTAGAATAATATGCTTGCTATCTTATTAGCTAAGCCATAAATCAAGCAAACTTCAGGTTGCAAACTTTATAACCATTTAGACGATACATCGATTTTAAATACTAAACGTATCATGTTAGGATATGCGTATCCTTTAATCAATTCCAAAATATATAGTGATACTCACGCTACTTTATATGGCAAATATATAATTTTGCTTAAGAGCAAACATTACATGCTATGTATCAGATGGAAGAATCTTTAAGTTCTTCATTATGTTCACATCATAGACTCGGTGTGGTCTTACCGGTCATGCCAACTAATTAAATAATTATGATCCATAAACTAAACTTCTAGTTTATGATCGAATATGTATTACTTGCACATATGTATTACAAAACATATGATATGAAAGAATGCATTGTAACTTCAATGTTCAAACCATCATGTTATATAATCACTCCCTTTTAATGGTATTGCTACTTCAGGAGCGTATTTGAGGTATGATAAGTAAAATTTGTTCTATCCAATTTTCCCATATAAAATTGAGAAGTAATTATATTTCCTCAATTACCATGATCATGGACTTTACACTGATCATTATATCATCACATTCACTTTAAGGAATGGATTATACCCACAAAACTTCCATGGTGGAATCATTACAACTTCCTTAGTTATGTACATGATCTTTAACCTTTATACCGATCATTTTTCATCACATTCATTTCAGGGAATGAGATAGAATCCGAAAACATTCATGGATACTCATTCCTTTTTGGACGGATATAAAGTCACTTCAAACCTTTCATCCAATTTTAATGGCATTGCTACTTCAAGAGCATATTTGAGGTTTGACAAACAAACAAAATTTGTTTTATCCAATTTCTGTCATATATAAACTTTTCTTCACATAACATCCATGGAGAAGTAATTATATGTCCAAGTCATATAATATTATCGGCCTAACATGTTACGGCCTTTTATTACATGATAATGAGATTCAAGGTGTATGACACTTTGGATGTCAAATGTAAATCTTTCATGAGAGTGATAATAAACCATAACTTTGTTTTGTTCAATGCTAAGTAAATGATAGCATATAAAATATAAGATAGTCAATTGTTTCAAAATAAAAATAATAAAACATAACTAGACAACAAACTAGTATTAATAATCTCTATATACAATACATGTATCTAGACATATTCAACCAACATTAGATTAGAATATATAAACAAACTGCATTTATCCTCCAACTTCATACTAACCATTTTCTCAATTATACTCATTTATATATGATCCAACCACTTTAACCTTTTTAGAAACATATAATCTCACAACGTTTGCTAAATATATTATGGAAACATAATGTTCGGTTTTTTCAATTTAAAAGTTTTTTTTTTTCAATTTGAAAGTTAAACAATACTATTGTAGTATATAAAATAAAGTTTCCATTTTCTTTCCTTTAAGTCCTGTGTGGTTATTATCCTTTTTCCAAACGTAAAACGCCAGCCTTAGCAAATAATAACCCTCACTAAATAATAATTAATTGTCAAATTAAATATATTCATTATAACTAAATGAAATTTTAATAATCATGACAAAATTATAATCAATTTTCAAATTCAATATATTCATTAAAACTAAATGAAACGTTTTATTTGGAGAGTTTTAATTTCATGATTAATTTATAATAAAAATATTAACCAAAACTAAATGTATGTTTAAAGTAAGGGAATTAAAATGGACCGGTAGAAAATGTCAACAGACTTCAAAAGCTATCAACCCCAGTTACTAGTTTTGTTTAATTAAAACTTCTCCAAAATTTATATAAAACCACAACTTGTTATGTTTATTCAGAATAGTACCAAGTAATAAGCAATAGAAAAATTACAATACCAAATAACTAACTTAAAACAATTAGATTTGTTTAACTATACATAATTTATAATGGTACTAGAGTAATATATATATATATATATATATATATATAAATCTCGTTTAACCCAAAATTGTATGAATTATAATATGGATTGTGTTGAGAGAGTGAACAAAAACAAAATAACTAGAACATGTAGACTTACCATATGTTAATATGATCTAACTCCAAATGCAACTCGTGCTGATAACGTGTTGTAAAACAACGGCCTACTAGCATACAAAGTATAAGAACTATGAACAAAGATTAGAGGAAGATTTAGAGAGGGTTAGAAGATAGAAGTCTTATTGATTGAGTGTGTAATCAAGAAATACAAGGAAGCCTCTATATATAAGGCTTTTACATTAATACAAAGAATACAAAGAGATGGGAGTTGGAATGTGGATAGTCACCATAATAATTTATTTATAACAAAAACTAAATAAAACCACTTGTGTCAGTCTAATTTGACTTTGTAGGTTGAAAAGTATGGGGATATAGGGCATTGAGTACATTTCTACCTATAAAAGCCTATTTAACATAAAATAAAATAAAGTATATAGTTTTCTTCTTCTTCTTCAACACATAAACAACCATCTCTGTCCATCGCAAGAAATTAGATATGCTTTTATTTATTACTTTCTTTTCTCACTTCTACATCTAAGCCAAAGTTAGTGTAAAGAGATAAACTACTCAAATGAAGTTGAGGTCAGAAACCTAAAGACGAAAATTCTGGTGAGACGGTTTACTCGCCCGAGCGGACGGCATACTCGCCTGAGCGCACGGTGGGCACATGCCCACCCTACCATAGCCGTGGATCCGCCACTGTGCAAATGTGTGTGTTTTCTTGACTTCCAGCAATAAATTTCGTTGAAAACAAAGCTGTGTTCTGTGTACTTTTCTGTTATTGTAATTATTTGAGTGATGGTGTCGTACGGGTACCTTGACGTATAAAACCAAGTCTGATCAAATGTTATCGATTTGGGTATTGACGTTTTGTTTTATTTTGTCTTTTTAATCTCTATAATGAGTGTTTGTAGCATAGAAAAATGAAGTGCAACCGACTGATTCCCCGTTGCGTAGTGTGAGTGAACTGATGCCGACCAAATAATGTTGAATAGATAGTTTGTATTAAAAATTTAATTTTTTTTTTTGTATCGTAGGCTATAGCTAGTGTTGAAAACATAGTGGTGCCATGACGAAGCAAACCGATTCTAATCGAATAACATCGGTAGCGATATTGGTATTCATTTTTAATTATGGGAGATATAAAAACGTGTTAAGATCATTTTGGGCATATCACAGTAGCAGTGCTATACCATTTTCCCATCGCTTTGTCAAGTGTTTTATGTGAAAATATACACTATATACAAGTTACCAAAACTAAATGAATAGTTTAAAATTCGAAACCCAGAACACATTTTTGAAAATTGGGAGATGGGCTCTAATTGGAAACCATTAATAATATGTTCATGTTCAAACCATCGCTCACAACACCACTGAAGTAATGAAAAATAATCCAAAAACACCAAAACAAGTTTAAATAAATCAATATAACAAGTATTCTTCAAGTAATGAAAATTAATCAAAAAACACTAAAATAAATCAGCTTTGAGTTTCACATAAACGAATTGTTCACCCAGAGGTGGTTACAAGAGGACCTTGCCGCTCATGGTCATGTTTCACTTGTTGTTGTAAATCTGAAATTCATGAATGAGAATGATTGAATGATTCGAGGATGATTAGATGGTCGAAAAACACTTAGAAAGGCTCTAAAACGGCTAGGGTTTGAAGCACCCTTCGTTTTTGTATGAAGATTCCTTTAAATATGGAAACAACCCAAAAATTTGCAGCCCATCAGACAACAACGCCAGATAGCGCCACTTATCGCTGAAAGTGCAACATGTGGCGGCAATTTCAAAATTTCTAATGTGGGCTAATTTTAGCACCACGTGGCGCTAAACTTTAAACCAGGGTGCTAAATACTGCTTTTTGCAAATGAACTTCCAATCCCTTATATAGTTCCCCGAAAACCTCCATGAAGCTTCGTTTGGCACCATTAAGCTTCGTTTGGCACCATTAAGCTTCTAGTACCTTCAAATCATAAAGACACAATTAAATACCTAAGACACTCTAAAAACGCATAGTAAAAGACACAACATTGTACAAAATTACTAGATAAATGTGATGCAATTGGCACCACATCTTATATTCAATATATTTCCAACCTCATCAGGAAACGGTTTAGCTCAACCACACGAGGCTAGCCAACTATGAATAGGTTGTAATGTGTGTTTTTGTCATAAAGCGCTTTCAAACCTTTTATAAGTTTTGAATTCCGCCTAGTAGGTATGTCCCAATTCGCACCAAAAACACTACTAGAGATAAAGGTTTTTGCTATCGCATTTTCGGTAGCAAAATCACATATGGCAATTGCCCTATTACAACCGATTTACTACCGTTTTATGTTTTGAGACCATTTTGATACCGCTAGTTTGTCATCGCTTTGCTACCGCTAGTTTGCCACCGCTTTGCTACCACTTTTTTGTCACCGTTTAGCTACCGCTTTTTTGCCACGGTTTTGCTGCTGCTTTTAGTCACCACTTTGCTATTTTTTTTTGCTACCGTTTTGTTACCATTTTTTGCAGTATTTTTTTCGACCATATTGTCATTCCATTTTTTTTATCTACCTGCTGCAATTCCATTTCTTTGCAAAATGTATCAATTTATGAAAATTTTAAATCATAACATTTAAATCAATACATCAAAAAATCCAAATTAAAACATCCAAATCCAAACATTCAAACTAAAAATGTTTACATATATATAGCCTATGTTGTTAACATAGCCCTCAACTCTGCAATGATTCCATTGAACCTTTCATTATATTCTTCCCTTTTCTCGTTTAACATCTCAATCTACAAAACAATCACGATAAAGAAGACATGTAAAATATTCAACTAATTTAACTAGATTTATATGTTGGAATAAATATACGTAATGTTTGTATATTTATCGATAGCCATTATAATCATTTATATTATGATGATCAATTATTAATATTATCCTAAGCCCAATAACAGATATGTCTTTGATGGGCGGACTATCATTAGATGGGCCTTATTAGGGTGTCCCCTGGGTATGTATAAATATGGAGAGATATTATGAGATTAGGGTGGACACATTCATAACACCATTAGCCATCCCCTATCTCTCTCTCTCTCAATGTGTTCATAACTCAAGAACACATAAACCATCAGAACTGCATACCCTAAAGGGAACCCGATCAAGATGATGGTGTCTTCCATTATTGAGATTCCTGAACGATTAAGCAAATCAGGTACACTTGATTAAATCTTATGTTTATACCTTATGTTTTTATTAATATAATCAACATGTGGTATCAGAGCGGTGTTGATTATGTTATTAGATAAATTCAATCATGTTATTCTTTCTCGCAATTTAATGATCAGTTGCGGCTTTTTTTGTTCTCAGACAAATAATCCCTTTACCTAGTATGAGCTTCATAATTGGTTATGGTTTTTTTTTATTTGGAACCAACCATTTAGTATTTATGATATTATTATTCTTCAATATCAAAAATAAGGAATTACTTTAGTCATTCATGATGGAAATTAATTTTGGTGATAACTTACTGATAAATTCATTCGTGATTTAGTCATCATGACTAATGTTTTTTTAAATGTATTTTCACGACTAATAAGACGATAAGGATGCCATAATTGTTTTTTTTTAAGTTGAATCCACTCCATAAATTTAATCGGAGATAACTTATGGATTCATAAGATAAAGATTATATTGATTATGTTTTTTTTCGGTTGATGTTCTTCAAGAACATCATAAGAAAACCGAAAATTATTATGTTTTTGGTTCAAAATTGGATTGAAATTCTGTTTCCGATAATTTAGGACATAACTTTATCTCCAAGGAATTTTCGAAATCAATTATAATTAAGTTAAAGATTTCGAAATCTTATGATATCTTTGGGGATAGTCATTATTTAAAACTGGAAATTGATATTAGTAAATCCCTAAAATTTCGAACCATTAACAATATCATTTTTTTTTCCGATAATAATAATTGTTTTCGGTATTAAGAATTAGAATTTAGGTTCTCGGGTTATCAGTTAATTCCCGAATTCAGGTTCTCAAATTTTTTTCCTAAGTTCTCGGTTTTAAAGCTTTCGACCAGGTTCACGGACAGGAATTCTCGGTCAAGGTCTTCATTTTTGAAAACCATAATGTTTTTCGAGAACCCATAATGTTTCCAAGAACCCATCTTATTTATCGAGAACTATCATGTATTTGAGAACCAATATTTTTCGAGAACTATTAAAGAATCCGAGAACTGTTAAAGTTGTCCGAAAACATAAGTTATTCGAGTACTCATAATATATTCGAGAACTCATCAGTACATCGAGAACTAATTCTGATATTCGAGAACTCATAATGACATTCGAGAACTCATTATGATATTTGAGAACTCATTAAGTCTTCGAGTACTCATGATTTATTCGAGATCTCATAAGTCTTCCGGGAACTCATCATTTCGAGAACTCATCATTTCGAGAACTCATTAAGTCTTCGAGAACACATAATTTCGAGAACCCCTTATGTTATTCGAGATCTCATAGGTTTTTCGGGAACTCATTATTTTTCCGAGAACCCCTTATGCTATTCGAGAACTCATATAATTTTTTTGAGAACTCAATTCTTTGAGAACCCATTATTTCGAGAACTCATAAGCTAATTCGAGAACTCTTTATTTTGGGATCTCTAAGAAAATTACAGTTTTGATAAAACCTAATGTATCAAGTTTATTCAAAACATTATAAAACCTTGCTTAACTTGCAATAACATTTTGAGGTGTCACTTCTGCCCAAAGGTGATGTGTCACATTAGTTCGTTATAAAGATCTCGTTAAGCATTGTAGCTCATTCACATAAGTGTCATAAGGTTTCACTTCTGCCCAAAGGTGACGTGTAACAGATTATGTTGGTGAACTGAGTGTATTGCATTAGAACTTTGAGTGTCTCACTTCTGCCCAAAGGTGATGTGTTACATTCACTGTTAGAAAATTAATACTTAAATAAATAGCGTATAGCCAAAGCTAGAGCATGTTATTTAAGTAGCTTATGTTGGTGTTATGATATTATCACGTCTTCATTACAAAATTGATCCTCACAATTAATGATACTTCATTAATATAACGATCATAATCTAAGTCTGCCATACATCAATACCCGTAACTCGAAACTAATATCACATTCTTCTATAAATTACTATCTCAACTAAATAATCCACTCTTATTATCAAAACTAAGAAGAGTTTTCTCAACTCTTAGTTCTTATTAAGTTACCTCTTAAGACATGACATTCCTACGCTCTATCTGATAAAGTATTACAGAATAACATATGAGCATAAGAAGTGGAATAAAATGTCTCTTATGGTAATTAAGAACTTCTTTTACTGATTCCTATCAGGTGAGCTATTAAAGATTTTGAAATTCCTAAGACTAATGTATTATCTATGGAATGAAAGAATATAACAAATTCCTAAGAAGCATGAAATAAATAAATCTAACTTTATAGTTAAATGGCATCTGTGAATACATCCTAATATTGAATAACATGACCCATAAAGCTAAGGGGTTACACATGGAAATCAATAAATTTCTAGTGCATAATAACCTTTCCATCAGTACGATTAGATTTGTATTATGAATCAACTATAACACTCAGAAATATCAAAGTAAAATGAGTGTGTTGATAGCGAATTACGTACAGGAAAGGAACACAGTAAACTAGAAAAGTTGATGTTATTCACCTTAATACCATTAAACCTAAAAGAGGAAGAATAATTACCATTGAGAGGATAATTATAAGGTCTGGAAACAAAATACAAGTACTACTTTCAGCTATAAGTTTTCTTAAGGGAAAGTCTTACTAAGCAAAACTATTCCACTAAGAATAGGCATAAGCAATGAGATTACCCATAAGTAGAGAGAACAAGTGGCTAAGATATGTAGTGCCTAATTAAGGATATTTAACTCCACAAATGCTAATGAATTCCAATTAACACATGATGGCTGAGTCTAGTTTTATACGTTTCCTTACTATAATTCAACAAATACTTAAGATGAGAGTTAGTGGCTAAATTAAGGGTCTATTAACCATTAATAACTAATCTTAGTGTTGAAGCTTTATGATACCTTACGATATTCTTGAGATTACTCAAAATTTAGTATCAATACTAAAAGCTACAATTTTGACAGTTACAAGATTTTAATGACCAACCCAAAACCACTATTAAGTTAAACTCTCATATTGTTTGTTGTCATTATCTGAATAGAAACATTATGAAATAAAACTAGATGATCCAATAATGTTTTCACAACTTTGTTATCATGAAAATGAGAATTTAACAAAGGAAAATGAGACCCATGAAATTCATCCACTAAGACCAAAATTTCATGAGAAATCATGACCAGGTCACTAAAGGATGCTTGGCTATCAAATCTCATTCTCAGTGACTTTAAAGCATGTGTTAAACGCCCTAAACATTAAATGGCGAAAGGAATAAATGGGTTTCCATCATAAGTCATAACTAATTGACATCAGTGGAGCCTAGATAAATATCTAACTGTATCTATTCCGTTTCCTACAGACCAAAAGTATTAAAGAAATCAATTCATATATACTTAATAAGATTCCCTCTAAGTATGTTCTTAAAATTTCTTATGAAATCTGGACGATAAGGGAAATCAAGTATAAAATATATGAAATATTCTCGTTCACACGCATCGTTAAAACTTATTATGTGGAGGTACTAAGAGACCTAAAAGATTAGTGGGAGCATAAGATGTCCTACTTATGACTTGCAAAAGTTACAGAGGTGGGGGGAACGACAATTTGATCTATCCTCAAATTACACCTCTTGCACTGGACAACGCTCTATCACAACTTGTCTCCTTAGCACTTAACGTACTCCTAACAAAGTTTTGTGGATGCTTAAATATGGGCGAACTTAGATTTCTTACTAAAGTAATCCTCATTAAGAGAAACGACAATAAACATCATTAGGTTGTTTTCTCTATTAAAATCTATGGATCTTCCAAATGTTAGATCTTAAGCATGCTGGATTCCTTAAGATCTCTAAGGTAAGTGGGAGCAGTAAAAGTCCTTATTATGACTTTTCGGAAGTACAAGATGCGGGAGAGAGACTCATTAAAATTCGAGACTCATTAAGTTTAACTCCGAATTTAACTTCGATTATTCCTCTTGTACACCTTACTGCACCAACTCTTACACACTTAGAAACTAATATTGCTCCTTATATACCTGAAAAAAAAAACACCTAACTAAAGTTAAGTTTGTATCATAATAAACCCAATGTTCAACTCAGTAGGTCATCTGGGTCTAAAAGCCCATTAAATTTGATGATTATGTAACCTTCCTGACTAACACAAAAATGGATGTTTGGAAAGTTTAATGATCCTACCTCTTCTAATTAAATCATTAGTATCAATCAATCTTCTAAATGGAATAAAGCTATTATTAGCATAACTCATTCCATAATTTAGAATAACGTTTGGGATTTGGTTGAATAACCTAAAGGTATTCATAATTAAACCAGATCCGAATGGGAACGTTGTAAGATAAGATTGATTGTAAAAGATTATACTCAAGGAGGGATTATATTATCAAAGAATCTTCTTATCTGTATTACAAAAGATTTCTTTGAGGATCATTACCGTCCTGGTAGCTCATAATAACTAAGAGCCACATTAGATGGACTAAGACAACTTTCCATAACAATGACCTACATGTTCATTAAGTAACCTGAAAGTTCTAAACTGAAGGGTAAGAACACTTAGTCTGTAAGTCAATAAGATCCATGTATGGGTTGATGCAAGCATAAAATGTGTTGGAATCATAATGAAATTCTCTTCATCAAGAACTAAGTGGATTAAAGAATGTACCTCAAGATGAGTGGGAGCAACTAATGAAAACTTGTCCTTACATAGATGATGTTTCTCTTGACAAGTGTATGTTACCTAAGTCAAAGCATTGTTCATGCATAATTTTTGACATGATGAATATCGGGGATTCTTCTTACGTGATAAGAATCAAAATATACCGAGATAGACCAAACGGGATATCAGTTTCATCCCATAACTTTTACTCTAAGCGGGTCCCTAAGTATGTAACATACAACATTGCTCTCTTTTAGAGGATAATGGGATAAATGAGATTATTACCTTATGCTTCATTAATTAGAAGACTGATGTAAATTTAAGTCTATGCTTGTTTATGATATTATTCATATTGCTTGATACTAGATTTTCTAGATTGATGAAAAGCATCTAATGGAACATTACAATATCTTTAAGAAACAAGAGACTATAATCTAAAGAAGAAGTGAGAACCTAAAGTGATGTCAATTTTGGGGTATATCATAACGTTAGCAGACATAACTATCTCATGGAGGAGTCATAAGAAACTGTTAACAACAATCTAAGTTATCATGACATAATGTGTTGCTAATCACAACATAATGGTCATTAAATGTTTTTGGTAAATTTATCAGTTGACTCATAACTTATTATCTCCATATAAATACTAAATTGAAGACTTACTGTGATAAAGTCAGCTGCCATAATTTCTCGAACAGTAACAGTTTGAGAGGAGCTGCATTAGAGTTCGATACGAAATTATTGTTCGCTTATGATTAAGAACAAATAGAGGAAATCAGAATTTTGTATCGAATGCATTCATGATATGCTTATGGATCCAATAACAAAAGGTCTATCACCCATAAGTCTCACTAACGGCCAACTAAGAGAAAAGGGTTTTACTAATGACCATGTACAACTGCATATCGTACTATGAATGACTTATGACTAATGACTAATGATTAATTTTCCTCATTATGATTTGTTTGTTTATTAGTATGCTAAGCTAGCATAATGGCATAAAGACAATAATATAACAAATCAACTAAGGGCATAACGTTAATTGATCCTAATGTTAAGTTTTAAATTTGGGTGTAGTATGATTAATGGGGGTCCTAAGTCGAATAAAGACTTAACGGCTGTATTTCTCTGTTACATTTTGGGTTTAGAACTAAAATGAGTATTAATCACTGCAGACTTACGTAATACTCATAATAAATGATTACTCGGCTAAGTGGGAGAATGTTGGAATAAATATACGTAATGTTTGTATATTTATCGATAGCCATTATAATCATTTATATTATGATGATCAATTATTAATATTATCCTAAGCCCAATAACAGATATGTCTTTGATGGACGGACTATCATTAGATGGGCCTTATTAGGGTGTCCCCTGGGTATGTATAAATATGGAGAGATATTATGAGATTAGGGTGGACACATTCATAACACCATTAGCCATCCCCTATCTCTCTCTCTCAATGTGTTCATAACTCAAGAACACATAAACCATCAGAACTGCATACCCTAAAGGGAACCCGATCAAGATGATGGTGTCTTCCATTACTGAGATTCCTGAACGATTAAGCAAATCAGGTATACTTGATTAAATCTTATGTTTATACCTTATGTTTTTATTAATATAATCAACATTATAAGGATATTATAGAGAGAGGCTTCACCTGACCAAGACTGAAAGCACAATAAGAAGGGTATATTTATCAGGAACTTTCAATTTGCATCGAAAATGCTAACAAACATAAAATATAATTTTCAAAAAAATAAACATAATGCTCTTACTACATTAGGTTCATCCAGTGTATTGATTGACCATGTAAAAATCAAGAAAAAAAGTGGTTATATTGTTGAAAAATCTGTCACTTACCAGATGGAGAATCATATTTGCTCCAACCAAATTTACAATATCCAGAACCACCTTTAGCAAGGATAAGCGTAAAAAAACTAGTCAATTTTAGCATGAACACAAGCAACTAACATGATCATAAGCCTGCACATTTGTTGATTCATTTTAATAGGCTCCGGATATTTCTACAAGTAGCAATTTTATTCAGACAATCCTATACGGCCCGTAGAGACCTCTACGGGCCGTAGAGCTCATTTTTTAACATTCTACGGGCCGTAGAGGTCCCTACGGCCGTAGGTAATCATTACCAATGATTGTATGATTGACAATCATTGGTAATGATTCCCAACGGGCCGTAGTGACCTCTACGACCTGTAGAACAAGTCTTATTAATTTTGGCTATGAATAAGGAAGGGATGGATGTATAGGTTTTGCCTACGGCCCGTAGAGATCTCTACGGCCCGTAGGCTCAAAAAAGCACAAAAAAACGTTTGGGACGAGGTTCGATCCTTTATTAGGGCTGTACACGAGCCGAGTCGAGCCGAGCCAGGTTGAGCTCGAGCTCGATTACAAAACGAGCCAGCTCGGCTCAGCTCGTTTTCTAGTCGAGCTGAAAAGTCAAGCTCGAGCTCGGCTCGTAAATGTTCGAGCCGAGCTCGAGCTGGCTCGAGCCAGCTTGTTATTATTTTTTTTCAAATATTTATAAAATAAAAAACAAAAAATAAATAAATCAAATTACACATATACATGTATATTTTTTTATTTTTTTAAGTTAGGGTTTATTAGATTATGTAGAGGTGAGGTAGATAGGTAGTATGGGTGGGACTTTCAAAATTTGAATTTTAGAATTGGGTTTGAAGCCAAAATATATTACTTTCATCTATGTATTAATTACATATACACAAGCCTGAGTCGAGCCATATGTCAAGCCATCGAGCCGAGCCATGAGTCGAGCCATTGAGCCGAACCACGAGCCAAGCTACGAGCTGAACACCCCTGGCTCGAGCTCGGCTCGAAAACAAAACGAGCCTTTTCGAGCGAGCTTTTTTCGAGGTTTTTTCGAGCGAGTTTCGAGCGAGCCTCGAGTCGCGGGCTTTTTGTACATCCCTATCCTTTATCACACAAACACACACAAGTCTTATTTCAAATATGGGGACCATCTGGGCTACCAGTTCGCTGGTTTCCATATTGGAAGAAATAAATATAACATAAACCAGTATTAGACACCCTCTACGGCCCGTAGAGGATTTTTTTACAACCTTTAATTGTTTAATAATTAAACACGAGCGTAGTGGATCATCAGAATAGTTACAAAAAAAAAATTTAATTGTTTAATTTTTTTAATTTTTTTAATGTCGTCTCGATAAACGTGTAAAACGTTAATACAAGCGTTTATATAAACCAAAAGATAAAACTAAACGTTAACACAAGCGTTCAAAATAAACATTGTTTAAAAGGTTTACAAAATATAATTAGAAATAGAAGATCGTATCATCAGGCGGCGGCGGCTGCTACGAGGACGTCTCGGGCTGCTGCGAGGACATCCCGGCATCATGCAGGGTCTGCGAGGTCTGCTGCGTGCTGGCCCCTATAGTTGGTGGGACACGAGTCTGCATGCCCAGCTGGCGATAGATATCCTGCTGGCCAGCAATCATCCAGCGCATCGCCTCGTCCTGCCGATCACGGCACTGAAGCATCTCGATGTCATGCTGCTGACGCCAGGTGTCCATCCGCTGACACCACTCACGCATCTCGACTGCCTCTGCGGCAGCCGCACGTACATCCGCCCTAACATCAGGAGGCAACCGCAAGGAGTGATAAATGTGTGGCGGAATCTGCAGCTCTTTAGGCTGCGGCTCAGCCATATTGACGTCTCTCTCAACGCCCCCTCCCCCTCGGCAACATACCGCAACCCAACTTTAACAGCACCACCTGCAATGGATAACAATAAATAATTAATAAATAAATAATAATAATAATCAATGATTTTATAAAAAATTGGGCAGAGTTTCCCCTGTTTTCGTTTAAACTAGACAACACAAGTTGTCTACAAGTTTCCCAAAAGAAACGCCCAAACATATTATATATTCTAATAATAATGATATAATACCTACAAGACCCTGATGTACCAACGGCTCTGGTACAAACGGCACCTGCTTCGGACCAGTAGCAAGAAAGTAGACGGGTGGATCGCCCCACCACCACAACAATCAAATAAAAAAAGAAAAAAAAAATCTAAATAATGATAATGATGATAATAATCAACTAGACAACAATCTAAATAGAAAAAAAAAGGAAAAAAACCTTTTAGGGTTTGGTGGACTTTGGTGGAGAAGGCGGTGATGGTGATGGATTAGGGTGGTGGTGGTGGTTGCAGTGGAGGAGGAGGCAGAGAAGGGTGGTGGTGGTGGTCGAAGGTGGTGGTGGTGGATTAGGGTTTGAAGGAGAAAGGGGTTATTTTGGTGGTTTTGGGGGAAATGAGAAATAGAACAGTTTAGGCACGATGTTAATCTGATTAAAACGTTATCTACGGCCCGTAGAGGCCTCTACGGGCCGTAGATAAAGATAATTTTAAAAAACGGGTTGGGACGAGGATCGAGCTTGGGCACATTATCACACACACATACACAAGAGACTTATAGAAACTATGGGGACCATCTGGGCTACCAGTTCGCTGGTATAATATCCAAAACAATTAAATATAACATACAATTGATAACCCAATTTAAAAAAAAAAAAAAATCCTCTCCTACGGCCCGTAGAGCTCTCTACGGCCCTTAGACTCACAATGTTTTTAAAAAAAATTCTAATTTTATTTATAAACTTCACAAAGTTTTAACAAACTAAAAACTTTTTGTCTACGGGTCGTAGAGACCTCTACGGCCCGTAGACTCAATGGCCTCTACGACCCATAGATGGCCTCTACGAC
This sequence comes from Ambrosia x helenae, assembly GCA_030844895.1. Classification (NCBI taxonomy): domain Eukaryota; kingdom Viridiplantae; phylum Streptophyta; class Magnoliopsida; order Asterales; family Asteraceae; genus Ambrosia; species Ambrosia x helenae. The sequence continues at coordinate 362,457 of JAUTDX010000207.1, forward strand.
CAGCTTCCAAACTCCTACGGGTCGTAGTGGTCTCTACGGCCCAGTAGGACTTTTGGTTTTTTTTTTATTTTGTTAGTTTTAATTACGTGGTATAGGTTTTTTTGTTTTTTTTATAAAAGAACGTTTTCATTTCATATTGTATATGTAAAATAATAAAAAAATGTGCTTAATAAATCATTATACATTATAAAAACAAATTTACACCGAACTATCAGAAGAATCAGGACAACCAGTTAGGTCAAACCACTCTGGAGATTTTTGAGATAGCCTACGCCCCTCATCAAGACGGTCCTTGTATCGTACTAACCATGGGTTGTGATTTACATCTACCCAACTCGACCATGCTCCACTCGGATAAGGCATCGGAGCGTCGTCTGCTAGCTTAAGCATGATGTAGTGGTTGCCGTTCACGTGGGCTATCAAAATGACCCGATGTTCTGGCACTCTTTCAAGATGACTTTGCATAGGGAAGAATGTGCTCGCTCCATCGCACTGAAGAATTGAAGGACTACACCAAATGCCTGAGCAATCAGTAATCCAGTCAAAGACATCTCCATCCATTTTGAATTGGGTGCATCCCCGACTCCCCTCCAATCTAAGGACGAGTATATGCGGGTGAACCCGTTATCCTCGAATGCGTTCATAACCTCGAACCAATCCTCTTGGTAATGACCCATCATCTCTTGTACAAGAAGGTGGCGGATCCAATCTCAGTCTTCCTCCTCCCTATCCAAAGCCACAGCTACAGATCGGAACCCACAGTTACCGTCTGGCTGAACATTTTGAATGTGCGTGACAAACCGTCGATAAAGGGGATCAATCTGATGCTTAAATTCTCTAAGCACAAATTTATACCTGTCAGTGCCAAACATTGGGAAATCATGATTAGGGGATGTGTACATATATATCTATGTATGTATGTATGTATGTATGTATGTATGTATGTATGTATGTATAAATAGTTATTTATGTACTTGTCCCCTACTAAGAGTGGATACTTTTTGCTACACACTCTCATTTTATCTTTACCAAGGTCTGATGGCCTACGTATTCTAACAGGCTCGTCTTCCTACAATGGATAACAATAAATAATAATAATAATAATAATAATAATAATAATAATAATAATAATAATAATACTAACATCTTCTTGCGCATCCTCCTGCAGTTTTTTATCTTTGATTTTGTAGTTGGGCGCCTGTGACACCCGGCAAATTCTGGTTAACAACGTTGTCTAGATGAAAGTCTACCTTAGCGAGTCACGCGTATATTGCACTTAACTGGGTTAGTTAAGTCGGATTATGGTTCGGGAACTATCGGTTTAGTCTAGAAGATCATTGGATGTTGGTCTAGAGGTTCATTAGATGTCAGTCCTTAACCAAGTGTACAAACGGTGACGATTTGTAGGATCGTCAGGGCATACGGAACATACAAGTCTCGAGTCCCGGGAATTGGTGAACGAGTGTGAATATGTGTATTTACAAGTGTTATGTGTTTACAATCATTATGTGACTTGTCGGTATGTGAATATGTGTTAACATATGTTAAAACGGGGTTTAACGCGCAAAATACATCGAACCAACCCCTATAGGCGATTAGGGGAGGCTAATCGCCTATAGGGCATGCAATTGGGGAACATTGCATGCGATTAGGAGGCCAATCGCATGTAATGTCTGGCGATTGGGCCTAAATGCATGAAGTTACATGCGATTAGGATCCCTAATCGCGTGTAAGTCTGCACAATCGCGTGTTACGTGCTGGACGACTAAAAACGACTATAAATACAATGTTTAACCTCCTAAACTTCATAATACAAACCCTAGTCGTCCCATAACCCGCCCCAACACACACACAACCTCTGGAACGCGATTTTTGATCAAAACACAATGTTTCAAGCTTAATTCATCATCCTTTCACAAATCTAAGGTTTGGTTTCCATCCATGCAATCTTTATAAACGTTTTTACTCAATCCCTAATGGTCCAGACCTGTTCTAAAACGAAAAAGCTTTCTGAAAATCGTTAATAAGTGTTGTTAATCGGATTCTAACAATCATACATGTGGTATGTGTGTTTATGATTAATATCTAGGGTTTCTATGATTAAAGATGAGTGATTAACATGTTGTTAGGTTAGTTCAGAATAATATTGATGTCATGATTAATGAAATCTGAGTAATTGATTATTAGGGTTATAGTTATGCATGTTAATGTGGTGTTTCATGCTATGTGTATGGTGTTTGTATTACATGGTTGCATGCAGGGCTGATAATACGAGGCTAAACGAAGGATTTTAGTTTAAACATGTTTAGAATAGTTGTTGGGTTGATATTGGATGGTTACACATGTTCTGGATCTGATTTGGAGCGTTAAACGCGCGAAAAACCGGAACAGCAAGGTTACAGGCGATTAGCAACCCTAATCGCCTATGTTAGGGGCGATTAGGAGGCTAATTGCCTATGTTTCATGCGAGTAGGGCTAAATGCTAGTAGTTACATGTGGTATAGCCCTAAATGCTAGTAGTTACATGTGGTATAGCCCTAAATGCTAGTAGTTACATGTGGTATAGCCCTAAATGCTAGTAATTACATGTGGTATAGCCCTAATCGCCTATAAAGTCAAGGTTTACATGTCTTATGACCCTAAATGCCTATATTATATGCGATTAGCCTTCCTAAATGCCAGTTGACCAACCTAAATGCTAGTTGACTTTTCCTAATCGCGTGTACTGCTGCTGTAAGTGTAAATTAGCATTCCGAGACCCGATTTGACCTGTAGGAACATGCTAGGAACCCCGTAACATATCTAATAACTTGGTAACATATGTTTGGATGTAATTATGTGATACGTGAGCTATGTGCTATAACTTGTTGTGCGTTAACGTATGTTAAGTGTGATTGCATGATTGTATGTTTGAGAGCGTAAACATAACACGGGGAGTCTCGGGTCACCAATGGGATGTCGAGTCTTGTACTTTGGGTCAGTTAAACAGTCACGGTGTTTTCAAACGAACTTGGTTATGGTCTGGACATCTAGGGACTAACTAACCTGCGGGTTATTAGTCTAAGTGCTTGTAACTGTCATATGTTAGGTCGCCGCTTTACGGGACTAGCATAGCTGCTGAGTTATTCGTATTACGAAGTAACGCAACTTAAGGTGAGTTTACGGCCCCTCTTTGAAACTGGTTTCACATTTTCGGGGGAGAAAACATGTGTTAAAACGATTATTTGGTAACTACTGTCATACTATGGGTTTCTATTGTGTACTACACGATCTTTGGAAGTCCCGGGGGAACCATGAATGTGCGGGTTTGCACAACGGGGAAATGTGAATAGCGCTATTGGGAGTGACCAACCCCGCTCGTCGACTTGGAGGGTCGGCGGGTGCATATTGTCTCAAACAGGAACAACAGGAACAACAGGTTTACTACATCGGGCACACATTTGGTTTACGAGTTAGTAATGGTTTTCCAATCGTGGTAGTAACAAAACATACGCCTAGCTAGCGTACACTGGTTTTCGATTTGTTATAGTATGGACAGGTTGACTTGGTACTTGGATTGCAAAACCTGTAAACTCACCAGCATTTTTGTGCTGACGTAAACTTTTACATGTTTTCTCAGGTCGCTAAGGTAGCATGACTGGACTAGGGCGCACGCGTCTGCACGGCGTCTAGTTAGGGTTGCATGGTTTTACAAACGTTGAACATTTGGTTTACTATTGAATATTGTTTTGAATAAGCTTCCGCTGTAAACGGGGATTTTAAACATTGATTTGAAATTGCATTATGTTCATTTTAGACTTGTTTATTGTGATCGTTGGTTTGGATCCTGGTTTGTCATGCGCCTCGCGGTAAAACGTTGAACATTTGGTTTTCATGGATTTGATGAATCGTGTTTGCAAACCATACCTCGACAAGTTCGTCATTGTGTTTATTGATGACATCCTGATTTACTCCAAGAACTAGACCGAACACGAGGAACATCTGCGGTTAGTTTTGGAACTTTTGCGACGGGAACAACTTTACGCCAAGTTCTCAAAGTGTGACTTTTGGTTACGCGAAGTTCAATTCCTAGGACATGTGGTTAATGAACTAGGAATTCATGTCGATCCAGCTAAGATCGAAGCGATCAAGGACTGGGGAGCACCAAAGACGCCAACTGAGGTGCGGCAATTCCTAGGCCTTGCGGGCTACTATCGTCGTTTCATTCAGGGGTTCTCGAAGATCGCTCAACCCCTCACCACTCTTACTCAGAAGGATAGAAAATTCGACTGGGGTGAACCACAAGAGTCAGCGTTTGAAGAACTAAAATCCAAACTTTGTTCTGCTCCTATTTTGTCCTTACCTGAAGGCCCTGATGATTTCGTTGTTTACTGTGATGCTTCTATTCATGGTCTCGGTTGTGTGTTGATGCAACGCGAGAAGGTGATTGCGTATGCTTCTCGTCAACTCAAGGTGCACGAGAAGAACTACACCACCCATGACTTGGAGTTGGGTGCCGTGGTATTCGCGTTGAAAATTTGGAGACATTACTTGTACGGTACCAAATGCACCATCTACACCGATCACAAGAGTCTCCAACATATTTTCGACCAACAACATTTGAACATACGGCAGCGTCGTTGGATTGAACTCCTGAACGACTATGATTGTGCCATTAAGTACCATCCTGGCAAGGCGAATGTTGTGGCAGACTCCTTGAGCAGGAAGGAATCAACTAAACCTCTTCGCGTTCGGGCGTTGCAGCTCACCATTCATTCATCCCTACCTGATCAACTCCGTTCTGCCCAGTTAGAAGCTTTGAAGGAGGAAAACCTTAAAGCTGAGACTATGCACGGTGCCGACAAGCACCTCGAGCGAAGGCCTGATGGCCTGCACTACTTCGCGGAACGCATATGGGTTCCTTTATTTGGGGGACTACGGGAGCTTGTCCTAGATGAGGCTCATAAGTCCCGGTATTCTATTCATCTTGGTTCGGATAAGATGTACCAAGATCTGAAGGTTGGCAGCGGCACGGGACCGGAAAAAGAGTTATGCCGATCAGCGTCGCAAACCATTGGAATTCCAAGTTAATGACAAAGTACTTCTAAAAGTCTCACCGTGGAAGGGCGTCATACGCTTTGGGAAGCGTGGCAAACTCAATCCGCGGTATGTCGGCCCATTTACGATCCTGGAACGGATTGGACCGGTGGCATATCGTCTTGATTTACCAACGGAGCTCGGTAACGTACATAACGTCTTCCATGTGTCCAACTTGAAGAAGTGTCTGGCTGACGAGTCTCTCATTGTTCCACTGGAAGAGATCAAGGTTGATGATCGTCTTCGGATCGTGGAAGAACCTGTGGAGATTCTGGATTACAAGATTCGTAGCCTACGTCACAGCAAGATTCGCATCGTTAAGGTTCGGTGGAACTCGAACCGGGGACCAGAGTACACTTGGGAGCGGGAGGATCAGATGAAGTCTAAGTATCCTCATCTCTTTCCTAAGGAAGCGTTCGAGTCGAGATATGTCTCTTCTGCAGCTGAATGAATCTCGGGGCGAGATTCCTTTTAACGTGGGGATGATGTGACAACTCGGGTAAATCTCTCTTTTTGGTTTCTATTTTTGGTTTCTATCTTTTGTTTGTTTCCTTCGATTATTCCTTTTGGTACTTGTGCAATTTTCGGGACGAAAATTCTTTTAACGTGGGGATGATGTGACACCCGGCAAATTCTGGTTAACAACGTTGTCTAGATGAAAGTCTACCTTAGCGAGTCACGCGTATATTGCACTTAACTGGGTTAGTTAAGTCGGATTATGGTTCGGGAACTATCGGTTTAGTCTAGAAGATCATTGGATGTTGGTCTAGAGGTTCATTAGATGTCAGTCCTTAACCAAGTGTACAAACGGTGACGATTTGTAGGATCGTCGGGGCATACGGAACATACAAGTCTCGAGTCCCGGGAATTGGTGAACGAGTGTGAATATGTGTATTTACAAGTGTTATGTGTTTACAATCATTATGTGACTTGTCGGTATGTGAATATGTGTTAACATATGTTAAAACGGGGTTTAACGCGCAAAATACATCGAACCAACCCCTATAGGCGATTAGGGGAGGCTAATCGCCTATAGGGCATGCAATTGGGGAACATTACATGCGATTAGGAGGCCAATCGCATGTAATGTCTGGCGATTGGGCCTAAATGCATGAAGTTACATGCGATTAGGATCCCTAATCGTGTGTAAGTCTGCACAATCGCGTGTTACGTGCTGGACGACTAAAATCGACTATAAATACAATGTTTAACCTCCTAAACTTCATAATACAAACCCTAGTCGTCCCATAACCCGCCCCAACACACACACAACCTCTGGAACGCGATTTTTGATCAAAACACAAGGTTTCAAGCTTAATTCATCATCCTTTCACAAATCTAAGGTTTGGTTTCCATCCATGCAATCTTTATAAACGTTTTTACTCAATCCCTAATGGTCCAGACCTGTTCTAAAACGAAAAAGCTTTCTGAAAATCGTAAATAAGTGTTGTTAATCGGATTCTAACAATCATACATGTGTTATGTGTGTTTATGATTAATATCTAGGGTTTCTATGATTAAAGATGAGTGATTAACATGTTGTTAGGTTAGTTCAGAATAATATTGATGTCATGATTAATGAAATCTGAGTAATTGATTATTAGGGTTATAGTTATGCATGTTAATGTGGTGTTTCATGCTATGTGTATGGTGTTTGGATTACATGGTTGCATGCAGGGCTGATAATACGAGGCTAAACGAAGGATTTTAGTTTAAACATGTTTAGAATAGTTGTTGGGTTGATATTGGATGGTTACACACGTTCTGGATCTGATTTGGAGCGTTAAACGCGCGAAAAACCGGAACAGCAAGGTTACAGGCGATTAGCAACCCTAATCGCCTATGTTAGGGGCGATTAGGAGGCTAATTGCCTATGTTTCATGCGAGTAGGGCTAAATGCTAGTAGTTACATGTGGTATAGCCCTAAATGCTAGTAGTTACATGTGGTATAGCCCTAAATGCTAGTAGTTACATGTGGTATAGCCCTAAATGCTAGTAATTACATGTGGTATAGCCCTAATCGCCTATAAAGTCAAGGTTTACATGTCTTATGACCCTAAATGCCTATATTATATGCGATTAGCCTTCCTAAATGCCAGTTGACCAACCTAAATGCTAGTTGACTTTTCCTAATCGCGTGTACTGCTGCTGTAAGTGTAAATTAGCATTCCGAGACCCGATTTGACCTGTAGGAACATGCTAGGAACCCCGTAACATATCTAATAACTTGGTAACATATGTTTGGATGTAATTATGTGATACGTGAGCTATGTGCTATAACTTGTTGTGCGTTAACGTATGTTAAGTGTGATTGCATGATTGTATGTTTGAGAGCGTAAACATAACACGGGGAGTCTCGGGTCACCAATGGGATGTCGAGTCTTGTACTTTGGGTCAGTTAAACAGTCACGGTGTTTTCAAACGAACTTGGTTATGGTCTGGACATCTAGGGACTAACTAACCTGCGGGTTATTAGTCTAAGTGCTTGTAACTGTCATATGTTAGGTCGCCGCTTTACGGGACTAGCATAGCTGCTGAGTTATTCGTATTACGAAGTAACGCAACTTAAGGTGAGTTTACGACCCCTCTTTTAAACTGGTTTCACATTTTCGGGGGAGAAAACATGTGTTAAAACGATTATTTGGTAACTACTGTCATACTATGGGTTTCTATTGTGTACTACACGATCTTTGGAAGTCCCGGGGGGAACCATGAATGTGCGGGTTTGCACAACGGGGAAATGTGAATAGCGCTATTGGGAGTGACCAACCCCGCTCGTCGACTTGGAGGGTCGGCGGGTGCATATTGTCTCAAACAGGAACAACAGGAACAACAGGTTTACTACATCGGGCACACATTTGGTTTACGAGTTAGTAATGGTTTTCCAATCGTGGTAGTAACAAAACATACGCCTAGCTAGCGTACACTGGTTTTCGATTTGTTATAGTATGGACAGGTTGACTTGGTACTTGGATTGCAAAACCTGTAAACTCACCAGCATTTTTGTGCTGACGTAAACTTTTACATGTTTTCTCAGGTCGCTAAGGTAGCATGACTGGACTAGGGCGCACGCGTCTGCACGGCGTCTAGTTAGGGTTGCATGGTTTTACAAACGTTGAACATTTGGTTTACTATTGAATATTGTTTTGAATAAGCTTCCGCTGTAAACGGGGATTTTAAACATTGATTTGAAATTGCATTATGTTCATTTTAGACTTGTTTATTGTGATCGTTGGTTTGGATCCTGGTTTGTCATGCGCCTCGCGGTAAAACTCCGCAAGTGGAGTTTGAGGGTGTGACAGCGCCCGCGAGTATTCTTTTGTACCTCAGGAGGTTGAGTGTCAGTCATACTTGGATTTACCACCGACTTTATTTTTGACAACATATTTCTTTGAACGCGTGGTGATTGAGACAGCAGTGTCTCTTTGACTATTTCCCACTCACTCGTAAGGTCACGTTCCCCATGCTACTTCCGGCTCGTAATTCAGTCGTGTCCAGAAGACGTCTATTTCGGACAGCTGTATTTTTATTCCTGTATTCAATAACAATAATAATAATAATAATAATAATAATAATAATAATAATAATAATAATAATAATAATAATAATAATAATAATAATAAAGTAATGGTATTACCTTTATTTATATACGAATCTAATCGACATGCACACGGCAACCCAGAACTCGTGAAAAGCTGGTGACCACAACTCATTTTTCGTTTCCTCAACTTCTCTATATTTTTTTATCTCAGTTATCAACTTCTCGATCGCTGCATCGGAAACTTTACCGAGTAGGTCCTCAAAAAGAGGTATGTCATGGTGCACCTTTTTTACATACAAACTCTCTTCAAACGAGTGGTTTATTGTCCTCTCTTGTGACGTTACCACATCGTCTGCAATCATCACAAGTTTGTGGAGCGAGTTGTTAGGCCCCTTAATGTGCATCTTAAACCTTGAATGCTGGCTATCAACTCTGTTGGTCGTATACTGACCAAAGTTGTAGTTTGTGTCTGTCCAGGCAGAAACAAACCTTTCTTTGTAGTCACGGAGCCAGACCCGGTCTATATATTCAAAAACATCTGTATAAATAGAACAAAGATATTTGTTAATGTGTGTATGCGTTTTAAACTAAATTAATAAAATATGTACCAGCTCGTTGGTCCTGACATAGTCGTTTGTAGAGACCTCTACGGGTCGTAGAGGGTTTAATGCTCCTAACAACCAGCTTTTCTACGGGCCGTAGAGGCCTATACGGCCCGTAGAAGATGTGCTTTTTCAGACTGACACACTGAAAGTCAATCTGTTCATTAAATGACCTCGTACCTCGTATTTCCTACGGGCCGTAGAGCCCTCTATGGGCCGTCTAGGGTTTAAATGCACTCGACCAACCCACCTCTACGGGCCGTAGAGGTCTCTACGGGTCGTAGAGGGTATCCTCATTTATTACACTGACACCCTCTACGGCCCGTAGAAGGCTGTGCAAACCTAATTTTTGTTATTGTGTAAATAACATACCTCTTTTAATATTTAGCCAATCCATTTGAACATTCATCACTTTCATGTTTAGCAACTAACATGATCATAAGCAACTAACATGATCATAAGCCACCTCACACTCCCTGAGGTGTTTACGGGTTAAATCTGCCAAATATAAAATTTAGCAATTGAAATGGGCTATGTAACATTTGTCGTCATAGAAACTATAATCTATAAGTTAATGATGGCATAATGAAACGCAGAAATTGATTTCTGATTAATAATTTGAAACTTCAAATTAACACAGCAAAGGAACAGCATAAACATTTACATAATAGCAGAATCCAACCAGCTTACCTCATCTGGAACTCTAAGATACTTGATCGTATTACCACGAATGTAGCATTCAAGAATTCGCCAAAACCTATCTCCATCATACACAAACAATCATCACAAAACTATGACTGTAAAAGAACTTAAACTATGGTGTAAATTTCATAAACAATATAGAAAAACATGACCATACAAAGATAATCATAAGCTGTTCATACAGACCTTTGAGGTGCATATTGAACAGCCATAGAATCTGCAACCTGATCTGAATCAGTTTCCCAGATCATCTTCTCTTTGTTTCCTGGTGTGACACCCGGCAACTTTCGGTAACTAACTTTTGAAAACTTAGTAAGTCTACCTTAGCGAGTCGCGCATACGTTACACATAACAAGGTCGGTCGAGTCGAGTCGCACATCATTAGGGTTTTAACATACACAAGTCTCGGGTCCCGGGAATTGGTGATCGGGTGGGAACGTGTTAGTTATCGTGCATTATATGTTGGTAATCAATATGTGGCTTGTCGGTATGTGAAAACGTGATTACATATGTTAAAATAGGGTTTAACGCGCAAAAAACACAAACACATAGACTATAGGCGATTAGGCTAATGTGTGATAGCCTAATCGCCAGTCTTATAGGCGAGTAGGGGATACTTGGGGGCGAATAGGGGCTAATCGCATGATGCTTCATGCGAGTAGCAGCCCTACTCGCCTCTACTGCTGCGTACTCGCCTGAAATGCTCTGAACGATTAAAAACGCCTATAAATACCACCCTTGACCTCCAAAACATCATTTATACTACCCTAGCCGTCCCATAACCTATCTCAACCCACAAACACCCTCTGGAACCTATTTTTACATCAAAACAACCATTTCCAAGCTAATTCCATCATCTCCTCTTGAATACAAGGTGTGTTCTTCAAACCCAAACCTTTAAATGATTATGTTTTACTCCCTAAAAGTCCAGACCTGACTTATAAACGTTTTTGTCTTTGAAAATCCATTTAAAACCGTTTTTAAACAAACCCACACCTTTACATGTGTTATATGTGATCAAAGATAGAATTTTTAGGATTGAATCATGGTTGTTTTTGTGTTATTATGATGTTTATGGCTATTACAAGTTAGTATGATGATGTCCTAGGAGTTTGAATGGTTTTGGAGGTGTATTGTTGATACTTGATGTTTTGACCCATTTGAAGGATTTTGGATGATTAAGGATGATATGAGGTGTGTTGTTGATTGTATGATGTTAGGGTTTGCTCTAGGATGATGCTAGAACAATAGGATGCTATCGGATAATGTGGTTATGTGATTTAATCTGAATAATTGCTATTTAGGGCAAGTTCTTGCATGTTGATGTGATGTTTACATGCTAAGTTGCTATTTTGGGAAAACGCTCGCATTCGGAACTGTTAGAACGATGAAAACTTAGGGGTTTTGCTTGAAATATGTTTGTTAATGTGTTAGGATGATTATTGGGTGTTTTTACATGTTTCGGATCTGATTTGGAGTGTTCGGCGCGCGAAATTGCACTACAGAACTGCAGAGGCGAGTAGGATCCTACTCGCATAAGGCTTCAGGCGAGTAGGCTCCTAAATGCCTAATGTTCAGGCGAATACAAACCCTAATCGCCTATATATAGGCGAATAGAGGCCTATTCACCTCAACAACTAGCAAATACAATCCTAAATGCTTAATGTTTAGGCATTTACAATCCTAAATGCTAGTTTGATTCCTAAATGCTAGTTTGATTCCTAATCGCGTATAATGCTGCTGTATGTATATTTTAACATCCCGGAACATGATTTGACGCCTAAGAACATGATAGGAACCCCGGGATAAACCCAATGACTTAGTAACACGTGTTCGGACCTGTTTACGCGTTAATCGGACATTATGCTAGACTAGGTGAACTGTTGCGCGTATTAAGTGTTTAATTGCATATGTGGCATGATGTCTTGTATTTATCTAACACGTGGAATGTCGGGTCACCAATGGGATATCGAGTCTTGTCTTACGTAGTCTGGTTGTCGGTCAAACACACTTTTCGGGCACATAATGGTCATGGACTGGACTTAGGGACTAATGAACCCGACGGGTTATTAGTCTAACTTGACACATATCTTATGATAGGTCGCCAATAGTTGGGGCTATCATATCTTACAGACGGTTTACTCATATCACGCATACGGTTTACTCTTAAACGGAATACGCAACCTAAGGTTAGTTCACGGCCCCACATTTTACGGTTTATGTTTTCGGGGGAGAAACATGCTTAAAACTCTTTTATGACTTATGACTTGTTAAACTCTTATGGCTCATGACTCTTTATCACGTTATACTATGGCTTACTTATCGTACTATACGGTTCATCAAAAAGTCCCTTAGAAACCACTAACATGGGTATATGGCGGGGAAATATGGATAGCACTATTGGGAACTGACAAACCCCACTCGACGGTTGGACCGGGCGGGTGCATATTGTCTCTAATAAAACAAGGTCTACCGGTGATGACGGTAGCCCATAGGAAACTAAGGGTAACTACACGGCTTAGTTAACAATGGTTTCACCCGTATGAGTATCTCATTCTGCGCCTAGCTAGCGTTCTCACAAGCATAGTAGTAACTGTGATGGTAACGGTTTTCGAAGGATCACTTTAAACGTTTAATTAAAACCTGTGAACTCACCAGCATTATATGTTGACTCTTTTAGCATGTTTTCTCAGGTCGCTAAGGTAGCAGCTGTCGGATAGGCGCACGAGGTCGCACTGGAGTCGTCTCGCGTCTAGGGTCTCATTTGCACGTTTTGGATTTATGAACTGTTGAACTTATGTTTTATTTCTGCATGACTTTTGTAAACTTTAAATGCTTCCGCAATGTTGAATGTTGGTTTTAAACTTATGCATGGTTTTTGTTTACGTATGTTTTTACATTTAGACGTCGTTTATTGTGACCGTTGACTTGGATCCTGGTGTGTCACACGCCTCGCGGTAGAACTCCGCAGGTGGAAATTTGAGGGTGTGACAGATTGGTATCAGAGCCAATGGTTATAGTGAACTAGGACTACATGTAGAGTCTAGACTATAGCCGAGTCTCACACACTAGACGGTCACATACATTTGATTCGTATCTTCGGGTAAACATACTAACCTTGTCGGGGTGTCGGTATCCTTACCACATAGTGTCACATTACCTATCTCATACTTGGTTATTCCTAGCTTTATTTATCTTCTTCTTTGGGTTTGCAGTCGAGGGAACATGTTTGTTGATCTTTTGAGTTGGTTGTATCTTTCTAAGATGCGGGTACCAGGTGACTTGAGGTTCGAGCTCGGGCACGCCTTGAGGACCATGTAGAGCAATTTATCATTTTGGGTGCACACGAAATCATAAGTTGAGATGCATGGAAGACTTGGTGGATCTCGTGTTGGGATTAATGGTCACGTTCGAACCCGATCCCAGGCTTTTCATATTCTCTTGGTTTAGCGTTGGTGATGGGTCTGAGTATTTGTTTCTTGTTCCTTCTCAGAAGATGTCAGGACGCGCTGGAGGACGCACTGGGGGACGACGTGGAGGCCGCACTGGTGGGGGTAGAGGTGGTGGTAACATTACCTTGACGTATGATGAGCTCAATGAGATGATGCAGCAACAGTTGGGCGTTGCATTAGCTGCTTTTCAGGCTGCCCAGCAGACTTTTATGGGTGCTACTGCTCCTCCGGTTCAGGCAGGTGTTGCCTACAAGCGGTTTAAGGATTGTCAGCCTCTCAGCTTCCAGGGTACAGAGGGAGCTGTGGAGTTGCTTCGGTGGTTGGAGAAGACTGAGTCGGTGTTTGCTTTATGTGAGACTCCAGCAGTGGATTGGGTGAAGTTTGCTTCGGGGACTTTTGTAGGAGCCGCCTTGACGTGGTGGAACTGCGTCACACAGACACTTGGTCTTAGGGAGGCCAACGCCATGCCTTGGGCGGATTTTGTGCGTAGGTTGAAGGATGAGTACTGCCCGCGTGAGGAGATTAAGAGGTTGGAACAGGAATATGGGAATCTTAAGATGGTCGGTTCTGAGGTGGAGGAGTACACGATCAGGCACAACGAGCTAGCAGTGATGTGTCCAGGTTTGTCTACACCAGAGTATAGGAGGATAGAGCAGTATCTTGCGGGTTTGGTGCCAGAGATTGCGGGATTGGTGTCTGCTAGGGATCCTGCTACCATATCAGAGGCTGTGCGGTCGGCTACTAAGATGACCAACTTGAAGATTTCTGAGGGTGTCTTGCCTCCTAGGGGCTCTTCTGTGAAGGCGCCGGCAGAGAACAAGAGGAAGTGGGAAAGCGTGGATAAGAGTTCATCGGGGGTTCAGCGACAACCGGCAGCGAAGAAGGCTGAAGCTTCAGGGTCAGCATCGGACCAGAAACAAGGGGGCTATGCGAGGAAAAGCCCTAAGTGTGGGCGTTGTGGGTTTCATCACTATGGTACTTGTGAGAGTTTTCGCTGTGAGCGTTGTCAGAAGACGGGGCATCTTGGCAAGGATTGTAGGGTCAACCTTTCCAGGACGACTCAGACTGCTGCTATTACTACCCCTGCTTCACAGGGGAACCAGGGTTGCTTTCATTTTGGGGAAGCGGGGCACTTCAAGCGAAGCTGTCCCAAGTTGAATCAAGGGGGCACAGAGACTACAGGGAAGGATGGAGACAATGAAGGCGGTGGCCGGTTTACCCGTGCTCATGCTTATGTGATCGGTGCTAGGGAGAACCAGATGGACCCAGACACTGTTACCCGTACGTATTCTCTCTTATCTCTTGTTACGCTTTGGTTTTACTTTTATCCGCATTGTTGTGCGTTCGTGTCTTCGGGTGATTTCTTTGTGGTTTGGTCTCTGTTTCTCATTCTTTGGGTCGATGAGGGTCCTTTGGGGATGCTACTTGGACGGTACCAGTGGGCTAGTTATACTGATCATAGTAGTCTCCAGTAGGCCTTCGATCGGGGTCTCTTGTCTCATACTCACATTTGGGAAAGTGGTTTCCCGGTTGTTACTGTCACGTTTGGTTCATGACCTTCACTTGTTGTATTTTGGGGAAACGTTACTTGGGCACAGAGGTCGACACTCATCACTGTTGAAGCCGAAAGAATCTCGGGACGAGATTCCTTTCAACAGGGGGATGATGTGACGACCCGGAAAATTTTTCTTCATATTTGTTTTCTCTCCTCGACTTCGGGAAATTTTCGGGACGAAAATTCATTCAACAGGGGGATGATGTGACACCCGGCAACTTCCGGTAACTAACTTTTGAAAACTTAGTAAGTCTACCTTAGCGAGTCGCGCATACACGTTACACATAACAAGGTCGGTCGAGTCGAGTCGCACATCATTAGGGTTTTAACATACACAAGTCTCGGGTCCCGGGAATTGGTGATCGGGTGGGAACGTGTTGGTTATCGTGCATTATATGTTGGTAATCAATATGTGGCTTGTCGGTATGTGAAAACGTGATTACATATGTTAAAATAGGGTTTAACGCGCCAAAAACACAAACACATAGACTATAGGCGATTAGGCTAATGTGTGATAGCCTAATCGCCAGTCTTATAGGCGAGTAGGGGATACTTGGGGGCGAATAGGGGCTAATCGCATGATGCTTCATGCGAGTAGCAGCCCTACTCGCCTCTACTGCTGCGTACTCGCCTGAAATGCTCTGAACGATTAAAAACACCTATAAATACCACCCTTGACCTCCAAAACATCATTTATACTACCCTAGCCGTCCCATAACCTATCTCAACCCACAAACACCCTCTGGAACCTATTTTTACATCAAAACAACCATTTCCAAGCTTATTCCATCATCTCCTCTTGAATACAAGGTGTGTTCTTCAAACCCAAACCTTTAAATGATTATGTTTTACTCCCTAAAAGTCCAGACCTGACTTATAAACGTTTTTGACTTTGAAAATCCATTTAAAACTGTTTTTAAACAAACCCACACCTTTACATGTGTTATATGTGTTATATGTGATTAAAGATAGAATTTTTTAGGATTGAATCAATGTTTGTTTTTGTGTTATTATGATGTTTTATGGCTATTACAAGTTCGTATGATGATGTCCTAGGAGTTTGAATGGTTTTGGAGGTGTATTGTTGATACTTGATGTTTTGACCCATTTGAAGGATTTTGGATGATTAAGGATGATATGAGGTGTGTTGTTGATTGTATGATGTTAGGGTTTGCTCTAGGATGATGCTAGAACAATAGGATGCTATCGGATAACGTGGTTATGTGATTTAATCTGAATAATTGCTATTTAGGGCAAGTTCTTGCATGTTGATGTGATGTTTACATGCTAAGTTGCTATTTTGGGAAAACGCTCGCATTCGGAACTGTTAGAACGATGAAAACTTAGGGGTTTTGCTTGAAATATGTTTGTTAATGTGTTAGGATGATTATTGGGTGTTTTTACATGTTTCGGATCTGATTTGGAGTGTTCGGCGCGCGAAATTGCACTACAGAACTGCAGAGGCGAGTAGGATCCTACTCGCATAAGGCTTCAGGCGAGTAGGCTCCTAAATGCCTAATGTTCAGGCGAATACAAACCCTAATCGCCTATATATAGGCGAATAGAGGCCTATTCACCTCAACAACTAGCAAATACAATCCTAAATGCTTAATGTTTAGGCATTTACAATCCTAAATGCTAGTTTGATTCCTAAATGCTACTTTGACTAGTGATTACAATCCTAAATGCTTAATGTTTAAGCATTTACAATCCTAAATGCCTGAAGCTTAGGCATTTACAATCCTAAATGCTAGTTTGATTCCTAATCGCGTATAATGCTGCTGTATGTATATTTTAACATCCCGGAACATGATTTGACGCCTAGGAACATGATAGGAACCCCGGGATAAACCCAATGACTTAGTAACACGTGTTCGACCTGTTTAGGCGTTAATCGGACATTATGCTAGACTAGGTGAACTGTTGCGCGTATTAAGTGTTTAATTGCATCTGTGGCATGATGTCTTGCATTTATCTAACACGTGGAATGTCGGGTCACCAATGGGATGTCGAGTCTTGTCTTACTAGTCTGGTTGTCGGTCAAACACATTTTTCGGGCACATAATGGTCATGGACTGGACATAGGGACTAATGAACCCGACGAGTTATTAGTCTAACTTGACACATATCTTATGATAGGTCGCCAATAGTTGGGGCTATCATATCTTACAGACGGTTTACTCATATCACGCATACGGTTTACTCTTAAACGGAATACGCAACCTAAGGTGAGTTCACGGCCCCACATTTTACGGTTTATGTTTTCGGGGAGAAACATGCTTAAAACTCTTTTTATGACTTATGACTTGTTAAACTCTTATGGCTCATGACTCTTTATCACGTTATACTATGGCTTACTTATCGTACTATACGGTTCATCAAAAAGTCCCTTAGAAACCACTAACATGGGTATATGGCGGGGAAATATGGATAGCGCTATTGGGAACTGACAAACCCCACTCGACGGTTGGACCGGGCGGGTGCATATTGTCTCTAATAAAACAAGGTCTACCGGTGATGACGGTAGCCCATAGGAAACTAAGGGTAACTACACGGCTTAGTCAGCAATGGTTTCACCCGTATGAGTATCTCATTCTGCGCCTAGCTAGCGTTCTCACAAGCATAGTAGTAACTGTGATGGTAACGGTTTTCGAAGGATCACTTTAAACGTTTAATTAAAACCTGTGAACTCACCAGCATTATATGTTGACTCTTTTAGCATGTTTTCTCAGGTCGCTAAGGTAGCAACTGTCGGATAGGCGCACGAGGTCGCACTGGAGTCGTCTCGCGTCTAGGGTCTCATTTGCACGTTTTGGATTTATGAACTGTTGAACTTATGTTTTATTTCTGCATGACTTTTGTAAACTTTAAATGCTTCCGCACTGTTGAATGTTGGTTTTAAACTTATGCATGGTTTTTGTTTACGTATTTTTTACATTTAGACGTCGTTTATTGTGACCGTTGACTTGAATCCTGGTGTGTCACACGCCTCGCGGTAGAACTCCGCAGGTGGAAATTTGAGGGTGTGACACCTGGCAATGGAACCGTTGATAGAAACTGAAAATTCTGATTAATAAAATAAGAACAAACGAGATATTCGGGCCCGATTCGAGACGGGCTAGTCTCCTAAAATATGACAAGTGATCACAATACAAATAATAATTAACCAAGACCACTCAACCAAAACACAAGACATATATATATATATATATATATATATATTATAATCTAATTTAATTGACAGTTTTCACCCCACTATCTCATCTCCTGAATTTTTGGATCAACCATCCACTTTCTAAATGTTTGAATTAATTCCCGCCATTACCAACAGTTGGGTTCGTATTAGAACGCCAGTGATGTTGGGTCTCAAGCGGTACATCGTTCAAGAAATCATTAAAGAGATGGCAAAAAAACAGATCGATTGACACCAAAGGAAAGAAGGATTTCAAAGGTTGGCATAACAAGATACTAATTTTTACTTTAAGATCAATATAAGCCAGAAAAGAGTGGATAATCTGTTTCTAGTTTTGTATTACCTGTATTTCATATCTAGAATATATGTAAATGTAGCATATTTCAAAGTACTAAATTTCTACATCAGGATTTAAAGGCTAAACAACAAAGAACTTATCATCAAGATATCCACAAATCCCCAATATACCTGCTTGTTGATCTATTCCACACCCAAAATTCACTAATTTTGTTAAGCCAGCAGATAAATATTATGTCATATGATGTCCAAAGTAATAGCAATAACATATCAAATTTGCATCAAATATATTATGTACAAACTATATACCTTAGCTAGTCTAAAACTCAAAACTCAAGCAACAAAGCTAAAATTATACCATAAGAGACCTAATTGAACTTACACTCACTTAATAACCGATTCATTGTAGCTTCAGGCGGTTGAATCTGGTGATGGTTACGGTAAACGGTAGGCTCTGTTCTATACGCTGGTTAGGGTTACGATGATATATGTTAGGGTTACGCTGATATGATACGACGGTTATGGAGATGTTGTATAGAGATGGAGATGAATCGGTTATGGAGATGGAGGTCGGTGGAATGGCGTGACAACCTGCTCCTTCACTTTTCATAAATGTACACAATTGGTCCCTCAACTATTTCAAAATTTTCATTTTTAACCCTCGTATTCTAAACGGATCAAAAATCCCAATTTTCCAATATTTTTAACACAACGTTTAAAGTAGGATTGTAGTACTAGAAAAATGTCTAAAATGCTAAAACAATATGCAATCGAATCATTTTTTTTTTGCAAAGATTGTTAACAAATTTAATGTGTCGAGTAACCAATCAATTCTTAGCAACATATACTAAGCATTTTGTCAAATTATTATTTTAGTAGTAATAATAAAACTAATAAGACAAAACATAAAACCCGAAGACGCCCAAGTGAAGCGACCCGAAATTTTGGTCGTAACCGTTGAAACAACATTACTTATGGTCCATTGGGATGCGAATAAACCATCGAATTCAATGGACAATATGGGAAAATTAGAAGTCATTTAAGATGTTGAATAACTCATGATTGTCTCGACTGTTTCGCTTAGTAACCGGTAAAAGCCAATTATGGTTAGAATTGAATTTGTTTTATAGCTGTTAATACATAAGAGCTGTTCATAAATATGATGGTCATACTAGTTTCATGGGCACAACACTTATACGATTCGAATTGTAGCACATCACCGCCTCACTTCTCTCGTGGTAAAACAAACATCTTTGACAAGTCTGAGTTCTCGCTGACGGTTCAAACAAACACAGAACAACCCCCCCCCCCCCCCCCCCCCCCCGTTACAACCTTCTGATGAGTCGGTCATCACATGTCATGCAAAACCTAAATAACCTATGTAGTTAGGGTAAATAAGGTAATCAAATCCAAGTAGCATGTGGTTAGCGAAATAGATTTTAGTTGATAAAGAAAATGTTGCTTATGTAGATGCTATGTTAATTATGAAGATTGCAATTTGTTCATTTAAGAATTTGATTGAAAGGGGTTTTGATTAAATTAACAAAACTTGAAATTGAATTATAATAAAAAATGGTGAAAAACAATTTAGGTTGTAAACAATTAACTAAAAAGGACCACACCTTGGTTTCAACAAATAAAGTCTAAGGTTATCACAAATGTATCAAATAATTATGATGCA